>JANAVB010018600.1:1352162-1444662 GCA_029216955.1 Iris pallida
ATTATTTCTCACCTTGAACAACGTCCATGAGGGTAGACATCGTCACATCTTGTCCTACCAAGTAGAACCTTTCAAGGAACATGTTTTTGAAGCCGCTGAAGGAATGGATACAGTTGTCGGCAAGTTACGGTACCAGTCAAAGACGACCCCCTCCAATGCTCCAATGAACAACCGCGTAAGGATGGCGTCGTCATGAGGCAGATGGTCGATTGTGACTTCGAAGTAGGTGATGTACCTGCTTGCAGATGTCTTCCTATTATATGGATTGATGTTGAATGGCTTATATCTTGGTGGGAAGGGAACATCTCTCCATGCAGCCGGATATGGTTGTCGTATCCTAAGGTCCTGGCAGGTTTCTCGGGCATAGAACATGGCTCGGAGCTCCTGAACCTCTCGTCTTGCCTCTCTGGCCTCGTCTACAGCGGTAGGAGCCGTCATCGTAGGAGGATTGTTGCCCGAGTTTGGCGCAGTTGAGTTTGAGTCTGTATTGATCGTGGGACCCAAGCTTATTTGGCCAGGCGTCCTTCCTTGCAGAGTTGGAAGGGACGCTTTAATCTCGTCCACGGACTTGACCAAGGTATGCAGTATGGCCTCCAGAGTGTCAATACGTTGACGATCACTGGGACCATCTTGGTTGCTGTCTGTCATGAACACCGTCCTTACATGAGGAGAGATAGAAAGAACGGTGGAGGACATGCCCTTTGAGTCATACCCTTGTACAGAGAAGTCGTCAGGATATGTAGGAATATTCTCATCGGGTTCGGACTCAGAAGGAGTGGTACCCCCAGCTTCAGAGCTTGCCTCATCTTGGGACCCGTGGACGTCCTCAGGGATGTCTGGATCCACTGCATCTGTGGGGGGAAACCGTTTTCCCTGGATTATCTTCTTGGAATACCGAATTGTCGTAGATGTTTGAAGGAGTGCTACCCCCGGCTCTACGCCTTCCAGAGATATGGATGACGAATCTCCAAGTATGGCAGATTTCGTCTTTGAGCGGGTACCTTGGTAAACTTCTCCTGTAACGATGGTGGACAACTGCTTAGAAAAGAGTTTCTTGGTTGAGATTTTCGGGCTGGAGACATTTCTTTTCTTCCTTTTTCCGCCGCCAGGGATCTTCTGAACAGAATTGCAGGAGGCGACGAGAAGCGCTTCGTCCTCTGAGCTTGGTTGTTGCAGTCGTTGGAAGACGCATCGTCGGTCCTCTTATGTGGCCGCCTTGCCGCAGCAGCAGTTGACAATGACTTGAGTGCAGTATGTCCACGAAAGGATTCCCTGTACACCAAGTTTTCGTCTCTTTTTTGTGTTTGTGAAGAATCACGTTGTGCAAGTCACTCATTTTGTGGGCCCGGGAGTCCTGAGCACATGAGTGTGTTGGCATCTGCCTGCTTCCTGATGTGGGGGTAGTACGAGTACTTACCCTGATCATTGTTGAGAGATTCTTGATCACTATCCCGTTCGTCGGCCGTCGGGGAGGGCACGGGTAGTTTTATACAACTTTCCATCAGGGGCTCGCGTAATAGTCAGCAGGACGCCCTGATAGTCAAAAGTTGGGACAGCTGACTGAGCTCAACGAGCCCTCGCTGTCCTAGACTTCTTCCCTCTAGCACCCGAGAGTGCATAGCAGGAAGAGTCCAAGTGGTGCGTCACAGAGTTTGGCACAACCTTCTGAGAGCCTCTATGGTCAGGACCGCATGAGAGACGATCAAAGACTGACCGTGAGTCGCATGGAGCAGATGGTATACGTTGGGATTGGTGGCCGTGCAGGCTGTCTGCATGCGGGTGGCATGTGTAGCCGCATGAACCTTCTGTATGCGGCTAGAAGCGGTGGCTGCATAAGCAGTCTACATGCGGCTGACAGTCGTGGCCGCATGAGCCTTCTTCAAGCGGCTGAAAGTTTTGGCCGCATGAGCCTTCTGTATGTGGCTTTCTGTGGCCGCATGAGTCTTCGTGTGGCTGGCGCCCTTGTGCGGCCTCTTCTTGGCCCTTGTGCGGCCTCTTCTTGGACCGCACAGAGTTCTTCTTTGCCCCTGCAAGTCCAACATTGTAGTATTTTCCTCTGTCGGACTTGGGGATAGCAGAGTCCTCTATGGTCTGAAGTGGGGCCGCATGAGAGTCTTCCCCGCCATTTTGGGTAGCAGAAGCATCTCCTCCGGAGCTTGGGGAAGAGAAAATGATTTGGGCCTCCACTCCCTGCGGGCCTTCTTCGTGCGGGCTTGCTTCTGGACCGGGCCAGCGTTCCCATCGGAGAGCATTTCTTCAAACGCATGGTGGTCGAATCGGACGACCAGCATCTGTTTTGTGGAGCCAAATTTGGTTGCGTCCGATTGCGTCACCAACTTCTCAGCCGTGGAGAAGTTAGTCCCCAGCAGAGTCTCCATCGTGTTTGTCATTGATTATAAAAGAATAGAACAGTTTTAGGAGGACTGGACTTTTACTTCACAATACAAACTCGCTTGTACAAAGAAAGCCTAGGGACGAAAACCTAGGTACAGCAATCTAAGTACAATTGTTTAGTTTTTTCTGGGGGGTGACGGTAGAGGCTCGGGAGAGTACTATCAACTCTGCCTTACTTCTTGGACGATCGGACGTAGCCTTGGCTCTGATGAAGAAATGCTCTCGGGATGTGTGGAGAGATTCTTCTATGCGCCGCCGCTCTCTCTGTATGTGTCTCTGTCTCCAGGCCTTTTGCAAGGGAATGGCACCTTGCTATTTATAGGGCTTGTGATAAGTCGAATGTGCAGTAATTGCTCCTTAAAAAAGTGGGCGGTTAGGGATTTGGTGAAGATTTGCCTTGATCTTATTAATCTGGGCTGTTAATGTTGATTGCACCAAATCTGCATGGTTCGTTGGAACTCGATCTGGGCAATTAATGTTGATTGCAACAAATCTGATTTGTAATGATTTATTGATATCAGCGAATCCAAGTGAATAAATCTTGGTCAATCTCTTGCCACGTCCCAACTGCCTGTTATGTCGATTGCCATAAATCTAGTTGTTGAGATTTGATCACATCCTGCCACGTGTCCCAACTGCTGCGAGCGTATGGGGGACTGTCGTAGTTGGGCCGCATGAGTGCGGCCTCGTGTCAGAGCCGCATAAGGGTGGCCTTATCTGAACCGCATGGATGTCCTTTAATCTGAGCCGCATGTGGGTCCTTGCTACTGGGCCGCATGGACGTCCTTACAACTAAGCCGCATGGACGTTCTTTAATCTGAGTCGTATGGAAGTCTTTGCAACTGGGTCGCATGGACGAGCTTTGGAAATGGGTGGATTGCCAGCTATAAAGATTTTTCTCGTCTCTAGGAGCACGTCAGGAGTCATCATTTCACCTTTATGTCAGTGCCGTCAATATGTCGTGTCAGGGCTGCTACATTGCGTCAGAGCATTAAATGAGCCAGCTGCTCACAGTAATGATGGCCAGCTGTAGATGCCTATTTTGAACTGAACAGAGCCACGTGGCCTATTTCGAGCCGCATAGAGCTATCGTGTACTTTCCAGCCGCATGAAGCTTTAGGAGACTTTTGGGCCGCATGAAGTTCTAAGAGACATTTGAGCCGCATGAAGCTCTAGATGACTTTTGATCCGCATGAAGCTCTAGAGAACTTTTGATCCGCATGGGCTTTTCTGTTCCTTTTCCATGCTTCTACACCCTTACCAGCAGCAGCATCAGTAGAAGCCGTTCCAGCAGCAGCAGTTCCAGAATCAGGGTTGTGCACCTTTTCAGCAGAAGCAAATACAATAGGCGCTTAGACAGCAGCAAGTCAGCAGTTGCCCATTCTACAAGAAGCCAGGATATGTGTGGAACGAGTGTAGGAAGACGCTAGGCAAGTGCCTCCTTTGTGGTTCAGCGGAGCACCCTGAGGGACTGTCCCATATCTTCGGGACGTACAACACAGCGAGCAGGAGCCAAGGCTCCGACAGGGCAGCAGAAGGGACCATTGCGACCCAGCAGCAAAAGTTTACCCAGTACTGGCAGCAGACCAGAGGAGGTCAGTAGGGGCGATCCTTCGTCATGTCAGCCGAGGATGCAGAGGCAGTGGGAGATCTGATAGCAGGTTCTGTTCTTCTTGACTCATTTTCTGTATTCGCTTTATTTGATTCGGGGGCTTCCCATAGTTTTGTGTCTGTATCTTTTGCTGTTATACACCAGCTTTTTTCTGAACCATTGCCTAGGGCTTACAAGATCACGACTAGGGGTGGTATCATCCTCGTCCGTGATATTTGCAAGGGTCGAAGAGTAGTTCTGGGGGCAAAAAATTGGAAGTGAGTCTGCTCGTAATGCCATTACCGAACTACGATATTGTACCCGGTATGGATTGGTTGAGCAGACACCATGCCAGTATAGATTGTCGCAGTGGTAGAGTTCTCTTCAGAGTGCTAGGAGAGCCAGAGTTCGAGTTCACCAGATGAAAACAGACCAGAACAGCGGAGTCTTCTGCGGAGCTTCAGTAGAGGAGCAGAGCGTGCCATATCTATTGATAGCTGAGTTCATGGATGTATTTCTGGAGGAGTTGCCAGGGTTACCTCCGGATAGGGATGTGGAGTTATCTATAGATTTGGTGTCTGGCACAGAGCCGATATCTCAACACATCTATAGAGTGAACAACAATGAGCTAGTGGAGTTAAAGAAGCAGGTGGATGAGTTGCAGGACAAAGGCTTCATCCGAGAGTTCTTCACCATGGGGTGCACTAGTACTCTTTGTGCCGAAGTAGGATGGATCGGTACAGATGTGTATCGACTATAGGGCTCTCAACAGCCTCACGAGCAAGAACAAGTACCCGTGTCGAGGATCGATGACCTATTCGATCAGTTGAGCGGAGCGAAGGTATTCTCCAAGATTGATCTGAGGTCAGGTTACCATCAAGTGAAGGTGAAGAAGGAGGACATTCCGAAGACAACATTCAGGACCATGTATGGCCAGTTTGAGTTCATGGTGATGTCGTTTGGGTTAACTAATGCCCCGATGGTATTCATGAACTTGATGAACAAGGTGTTCCACCAGTACTTGGACAAATTCGTGGTGGTGTTCATCGATGACATCTTGGTATATTTGAAGACCCAGAGGAGTACGAGGAGCATCTGAGAGTAGTTCTGGAGACTCCCAGGAAGGAGCAGCTTTACGATAAGCTTTTGAAGTATGAGTTCTTTTTGGATCAAGTTGATTTTCTGGGTCATATTGTGACGGAAATGGGATCTCAGTAGACCCGAAGAAGATCAGAGCAGTTGAGGCATGGACAGCACCGAGTTTAGTAACAGAGATCAGGAGATTTTGGGATTAGCAGGCTACTACAGGAGGTTCGTTCAAGATTTCTCCCGGATTGCAGAGCCGTTGACTAGGATGACCCGGAAGGACGTAGAGTTATCTGGTCAGAGGAATGTTAGATTGCTTTCGATGAGTTGAAGAAGCGACTAACGACAGCCTCGATTTTACATTGCCATCAGGATCAGGCGGGTTCACTATCTACAGTGACGCCTCAGGGACGGGTCTGGGTGGTGTCTTACAGCAGCATAGGAAGGTGATTGCCTATGCATCCAGGCAATTACGTCCGCATAAAAAGAACTACCCTACCTATGATTTGAGTTGGCGGCAGTTATCTTTGCTCTTAAGTTGTGGAAGCACTATCTATACGGAGAGCGTGTGGAGATCTTTACAGACCACAAAAGCTTGAAGTATATGTTTACACAGAAAGAGCTCAATATGAGGCAGCACAGGTGGTTGGAGTTGATGAAGGACTTCGACATTTCTTTGCAGTATCACCCAGGAAAGACTAACGTAGTTGCCGATGCCTTGAGTAGGTATCTGGTAGCTATGTGTTTGACGAGGGATCGTCACTTGTTAGCAGATTTAGAGAGCCTGGATCGAGGTGGTTGTACCAGGAGTTCAGATAGATATGGGGCCTTCAGATTCAGTCAGACTTGATGGAGAGGATCAAGTCGACTCAATTCGAGGATGTTACTCTGCGGTGTATCCGAGAGCAGATTCGAGCAAGATTGGTAGATGATGAGTTTATTCTTGCAGAGAATGGCCATTGAGGTACGGTTCCAGACTGTGTGTGCCTAGCAGAGAGCTTCGGGAGCAGGTTATGCAGGAGGCCGATCGCTCTCAGTACTCTATGCATCCAGGTGCCAACAAGATGTACAGGGATCTGAATGAGCATGTATGGTGGTATAGGATGAAGCGGGAGGTAGCTCGCTTCGTAGCCAAATATTTAGTTTGTTAACATGTTAAGGCAGAGAGGCAGAGGCCAGGAGCACTGTTACAGCTATTGCCATTCCGGGATGTAAGTGGGAGCACATCACGATGGACTTTGTTTCTAGATTGCCGCGTACACCAGAAAAAAAGACGCCGTTTGGGTCATCGTAGACAGGTTGACCAAATCAACCCACTTTTTTTATTTAAGATGGTACATCGACTGAGAGGCTAGCAGAGATGTATATACGACAGATTGTCAGGATACACGGAGTTCCTGTGAGCATTATCTCGGATCGTGATAGTCGTTTTACTTCTCATTTCTAATGGAGTCTACAGACTAGTTTGGGCACTCAGCTCATGTTCAGTACTGCATACCACCCTTAGATGGACGGACAGTCAGAGAGGACTATTCAAACACTCGAGGACATACTGCAGACTAGTGTCTTAGATTTTGGAGGCTCCTGGGAGGATTATTTGTATTTAGTAGAGTTTGCATACAACAACAATTTCCATGCCAGCATTGGGGTGTCACCATTCGAGGCACTGTACGGACGTAGTCGTACACCCTTATCTTGGGATGACGTTGGAGAGTGAGCTTTATTGGGACCTGAGATGGTTGTTGACGTAGTCGAGAAGGTAAAGCTCATCAGAGATCGACTTCACGTGGCGCAGGACAGACAATAGCATTGGACCGATAGCCACCGAAGACCTTTGCAGTTTGAGGTACAGCTTTGACTTAGGATTAGGATTTTGTTTGTTTGTGATTTTTGTTGATCATATGATTGTTATATTTAAGCTTGAGACCATGTTTGTGCTAGGTTGGAGATCTAGTATTCTTGAGGATATCTCCGACGTATGGTACTATTCGCTTTGGCAGAGGTAGAAAGCTTAGTCTGTATTTCATTGGACCTTTTGTCATCAACGAAAGAGTCCGTGACGTATCATACAGACTGGACTTGCCCCCTGCTTTAGAGGGAGTCCATAATGTATTTCACGTATCGCAGTTGAGACGGTATATGGCGGATCCCAGCCATGTACTAGACCATTCCGAGATCGAGGTAGGCCCTACTCTTAGTTATCCAAAATAGCCTGTGAAGATTCTGGATCGACGGGAGAAGGTGCTGAGGAACCAGACAATACCCTTAGTTCGCGTAGCTTGGAGGCACTACTCTCCAGGTAAGTCTACCTGGGAGAGGAAGGACGAGATGCGCGAGAAATACCCTTATCTTTTTCTGCCGTAAGGTATGACCTTTCTATCCTTCTCATCTATTCAGTTTTGTGTTTAATTTTGAGGACAAAATTTTTTTAAGGAGGGTACATTTTTCACATCCATTTTTCTATTTAAGGATATTTTTGTAATTATAAATTATTTTGATTATTTTAATATATTATTTTTGTGGTGATTTTGGCCTGTGACAGTATAGCCTTGGTGCAACCTAGCCTAGTGACTCACCATGAATTAGTGACTTAGTAATATGATTAGTTAGAGTTAGAAATCCTATTCTAGTTAGTTTCAGGTTAGGAGCTAATTAGCATGTTGATAGGGGCTAGTTAGAAACTTCTTTTTAATTAATATTTTATTTTAACCTTAGAAAGAGGCCCAAGCCCAACCATTAGGAAACCCTAGCCCATCCAGGTGTGGCCGGCCAAGCTAGGTCAAGAGGGGGAGTATTTAATATCTCCTATTGAGAACTATTCTCTTTTTCATTCCTTCTCTCCTGGAAAAACCTAAGTAAGTATCCCTCATATCTTTTTTATTTTTCTTCCTTTTAAGCCCTAGTCTCTTGCATTAGGTTCTGATCTTTGTATGTAAATTGTTGATGGTGAGAAAAATCAGAATTGAAGTGCATCGAAGTTTTGGAGCCGCAAGGAGGAACTTCACATTTGGAGCTTTCTATAGAAAATTCATCTCAATAGGTAATCTCTCCAAAACTCTATAATTTTATGAATTTTTCCTGTAGATGCATCCATCTAGGTCCCCTAGCTGTAGGATGAGTTTCATAGGAATTTGTGATTTGGTATCCGTATCGGACACGTATGAGTGCAACTATGCATGTGTTTGTTGAAATACACATTGGGCTATTTTCTATTATTTTTGAATTGTGTTTGAAAGCTTTTTATTGATTTATGTGTGTAAATCGATTTTGTGTCGACCTGGGATGAATTTTGTATCTGTGTCGTGTCTGCGAGCAACAGGACACGTCGTGCGTAAGGCTCAGCCTGTGCCCTGCTGCTCGAGCAATGGTGTGTTGTGTCTATGTCACTTGGGACACAATACTTGGTGTGGCTAGGGCTAGTGACTGACACGACATCCCTAAAGTGTCAGGTCGTATCGTGTCGAGTCGGACATGTACTAGCCACAGCATTGAACCACACACGCAGACACACACTCGAAAACCCCCAACTGATACGTGCACTATGTCACGCCTACACGTGTCATGGCATTGTGTCAGGCTACTGGACACGTAGCACTACACCCCCCTCAACCTTCTGACACGAGTACGAGGGCTGAGGTGTCGTTTGTCTTGTCCACGATGACCCAAACCCACTGTACGATGATTCTGATACACTGTGTGCACTCTGTGTGTTTGTAATTGATTGAACACGTTTGTGTCCACTTGGTTAGACACGAACAACCCCCCCGACACGTTGGCGTGTGACACACCCTTGTGCACAAGTAATTTCATATTTTTATTTGATTTCGAGTAATAAAACCCTAGCTTTCCTATGTGTTCTGATACTGCTGTTCATTCATAATTCTGAGTTTAAATTGGATTTTAAATTGTTAATTATTGTTTAAATAGATGATATTATATATATATATATAGGGACATTGGTTTGTGCCTCTGAGACCAATTTGAGTATCTGTGGTTGATGGGTTTTTGAGCATGTGAACATTGTCATTTGCATTGATACATTGTAGCCTATTAACCCTATATGCACATTAACAAAATACATTAAGCTTTGTTAACCTACATGTGACACTTTGTTTAACTGAAAACCTAAACCACATTACACTGGCCCTTAATGCCTGAACATGTAAATCCCTATACCTGAACCTACATTCATGTACACTACTTCTACCTGGACACATGACACTTTACCTTGCATTACTTGACACTATGGCTGAACCTATGTGACCCCTACTGCATGTACTGAAATGAATTGAACATTGACACTTACACATTACCTGAACCCTCTCATTCCTGTATATATGAACCTTACTACATAACATGTTAACCCATGCCTGAACATATGTCACATGTGTCACATTGCATTACCTACGTTGCTTGTATTTTAGGCATAGAGCCAATATGTGTATATGTAAATTCTATGTAGATAACGTTGTATCATTATGATTGTGTGTGAGTGCTAGACTAGGCTTGGTTAGGCTTAGAGACTTGATTGGGTTAGGACTTGACCTAGTTTACTAGTTGACTTATGGTTGACTAGGTTTGACCAGAGTTGACCAAGGGTTGACTTTGACCTAGAAGGATCTAGACTCATTTAGAATGCATTGTAGACTATTCTTATTTCATGTTAGACATGTTGTGACCTGTGTTGCTCCAAATAGGACTCAGATACTCCAGCTCAGACTTATATTCTTACCAGACAGCCAGGATATCAGGCGAGTACATTCTCTGACCGTTTTATACTTGTTAGGAATTATATTCTTGTCATAGCTTAATTTATCTAATGCTGACACGACATTATCACGGATTAGTACTATATGGATCTTTACATGAGATGTTATCCCCCTCGGGTGCATCGAATACATCGTGTCATGTGCTTTTCACGAACATCATAATTTTATAGACGCTTATTATTCATGTACACTCATGTGCTCTCATGTACTCTCATGATCTCATGAGCTTCATGTATAAACTATCATGTACAATAACATAACATGTCTAGATCCTTGGGTATTGATTGGGCATGGGAGAGTAGAAATAGTCATGTAAACAATTCCAAAGTAGTGTAATCATGTACAAACTCTTTAGTGTAATCATTTGCAAATCAAGCCGTTCACATGTCTATCTTGTACTCTAAATCACATAGTCACTTACAGTTCTCTATTATCATATATAGATAGTTTGTTTATCAGTTTCTCTCTTCTTTTTATGCTTATTTCTTACAGTGTTTCATGTATCTTAGCCTATCACATGCTTTATATTTCCTGTCAAGATATGAACTGCATGAGATGTATTGTGCTTGTTCCCGTCCTGATTGGACTGTTGAAAATATTACAGGTGATGAGGAGTTCTATCCTACATATTATGGCACAGGCTTAGAAGACACCGGTGACTTGGACCCTCATAAGGATCCTACAGTTGTTGAAGACTTGCCTATTGACTAGATTAGATCTCTAGACTAGTTTCTCACTAGTTGTCATATTCATGTACTTTCAGTTTCTGGATATTGATAGATGTTTGTATATTCAGATTTTTTTTATTGTAGCTGATTGGAGATTACTCTTTTATCTTATATTTTCATCTACTCTTTATTCTACCTTAGATGCTGTGATTGAGTTGTACCTTTATATTGTTCTCCTTTTGGAGTGTATATTATTGTACAGGTTTGGTTATTGCTAGATGTTGTGACCTAGGACAGCGTTCTACCGTCGATACTGCGACGTAGGCTGGACGTGCCCACTTCTCGTGCCTTTACACTGGGTGCGGTCATGACACAATCTCTAACCACCACCATTGCTACTACGACCTCCCCCTCCTGGCCACAACAACCACCAAACATCATTATCGACCTCACCATTCCACACCCACCACCACCGGCACCCGACCATCAACGTTTCATCGTCACCACCAGCACGACCACCTCTATCAAGGCCACTCCTAATCGACCAACGTCACCATGCGCCCACCTGCCTCTATGACCATAAATACCACCATCTATACCACGACAACCGCCTCATCCCAATCCATTCACTTCAACCGCCGACTATGTCGCTCCCTCTCTGGCACAACACTCACCTGACTGATCATCCGACCGCTCGCCATGAACATCGTAGCTCTGCTCCGTACCGACGAACTCGTCCGCGGCCAGCAGTGGCTCTACTTCTGACCCAACGGCCTTGTCGAGCCACGACAAATCCGATACTCAGCCTAAGTCTCACCGCAGATGGCCGCCCCCACACCAGCCACCGCCACCACCATTTTTTCTTCCACCGTCGTGGATCCAACCACCGCGAGCCAACGAGTGCCGCTCGAGGTCTCGACTTACGGGTCTGCTATGCTGCTCCTTCCAGAACCGCCTCGGTACTGGTCCTCCGCCTGAGCCGCACACCGACGACCGCCCTTGTGAGCCCTTTATCCACTCTCATTTTTCCCCTCTTTTCGAATTGATTTTCTCTCTCTTATATTTTGGGAAGCTCAGCATTTGACCCATCTTCATTATAATTAAAGGATGGTATATTTATTGGGCTGAGCCCTAGTTCATGGACTAGGCCATGAGCTTTATAATGTGTGTGTAATATATATATATATATATATATATATATATATATATATATATATATATCTATATATATATATATATATATATATATATATATATATATATATATAATATATATATATATATACAAAAAAAATTATATATATATATATATATATAACTATACCTATATAACTGTACCTATATGTTATATAAATGTATATATATATATATATATATATATATATATATATATATATATATATATATATATATATATATATATATATAATTATTCTTGGATGGTAGGTATATAGGTATAGTTATATATTTGGCCACATATAATATAACTCATAAGCATATGTTTTGTATAAATAAGTATGGGATAGTATTGTTGTCATTATTGTATATACTAATTATTTGGAGAATTATATAAAATGTATAATATATTTCCAAGATATGTTTTTTAGTTTTGACCTGAAAACTCTAGTTGACAAAATGAGAGTCGTAGCACTGAAGTAGTTTCTAGGTTTTCAAATATCATCTAAAATATTATTATTAATAAAATATAGTTTTTAGTTATTATAAATAGATTTTTTTTGGATTTAAAGAGGTTGTATATATATATGTGTATTAGTTCAAATAAATTCCTAGGCTTTCAAATATGGTATAAGATACTGTGATTCACAAAATATAGTTCTAAGAGTATTATAAATGATTCCAAAATTAGTTGTATGTGTATAGTTATCATTTTTCCTTAAATTCGATAATTCGCGACTATGTAGTCGTTTCCTATTTCTCGATTTGATTATCGTGCCGAACTCTGACTTAGGGCTTCTATATAACAAACTAGGCTATTTGGACTATTCTGGAACCGTTGGAACCATTTGTGACTTTATTTGGGACCATCTTGTGGAGCATAACATCGTACCTATCATGTGTCGACATGTTTGTGTCGCACATGTCGACTCCAACCATTTAGGCGAGTACATTCTTTGATAGTTTTTTATCTGATAATCATTATGATTCTACTTTTAGTATAGTATTATCTGATTCTCTAATATGACACAGATTGGTATTTTTGTATTCATTCACTTGCGACACATGTATTTACTTGTCCGGTCTCTATTTTTGCAACCACCTACTGGAAATACCTACTGGCATCACTTACTTTCTAGCTGGACTTATACTTGATTTATGTGTCGAGATATGGATTCACATTATATTCACTAGAATGACATTATACTGTCTGGACTCACACCACACACGTTCTAGTTCAATTATCTCCATTTATAGTCTTTATTACCATATTCTTCTGATTCACCAAATTTAATTTTCTTGTACTTAGTCGTTGTTCTATTCCTGACTCACTCTTTCCATGTTCATCAATATTACTTACTATAACTATTTTATAGTCTTTGTCATTTAATTGGAATTGCTAGAGGAGATGTGCTCGTTCCAATCCTGACTAGATAACTATTTTAGGTAATGTTATGCCCCACACCTTGGACTTCATGATGACAGATTTTGATGTATTTTTAGATCGTGAGTTGACCTCTAGAGAGCTCTAGGCAATTATATTTTTGATTTATGCTTCGTTATCGAATTTGTCTCCGATACATTCTTATTATGTATGTTCATTTGTAGACTCTGTTTGATTCAGTGTTATTTATATCTTTCCCATTTCATATCTTCCTTAGTTGTTGAGATGTGATTGAGTACATGTGTCATTGTGGATCATATAGATGTTGTAGATATTTATTAGGTACTTGATAGCTTTCTACCACCGATACTATAACGTAGGCTGAACGTGGCCAACACACTCATGCCCGAATATCCGGGTGCGGGTCGTGACCCATTTTTATGGTGGCCCATGCAGGTCAGTCTTCGCAACCAATACGAAGTCATGGTAGTACTTAAGCTTAGTCGTACTACTGCGAGCCTGCCCTAGGATTAGGATTTGAGTCGTAGAATATTCTAGGAGTTTTGGTACTCAATCACATATTAGGAACTCTTGATAGATTCTAGGGATGACCCCTGAAAATTTTAGTTCGAACTATATTGAGTCTATTTTTATTTCGCTTTTGCTTATCCTGATTTTTGAAACACCTGTCCATTGTCGAACCCTATTCTTGCTAGAAGATGAGTTTTATGGACTCTAGAAGGAACAAAGGAGTAGACGTTGAACTTATATACCATTTAGGTTGAGGAGAGAAAATGATTAGTCAATCTTAAATATGAAGTTCGTGAATTATTTTACGCTATATTCAAGGAATTTTGAATTTTGACCATGATAGTACCTTTGGGACGACCCTTGAGAATCTCACTCTAAACCCTATCTCGAAATCTGTTTCCACTTATTTCTGCTTACTCATCCTTGTTCGTTGATTGAATCTTAATGTTCATTGTTGACTTTGATTTGGTAATGAGATGAACTATATGGACTAAATTATGGTATATTCTGATAACATATTTGATGAGGATAGTGTGAAAGATAAATGTCTGCTTTAGTTATGGAGTCTTGAATTTATCGCAGCTATACTAGCTGGTATGACAAAAATACAGAGCCTGTGATTTGGGGTATACTTATCCTAATTATGGAATTTAGAGATTCTCGCAGCCATACCGGTTGGCGTAGTGAGAATTCTAGATAACATGATTATAGGGTATATACCTTAGTTATGGACTCTATTGTTTATTGCAGCTATGCTTATTGGCGTGATGAAAATTCTGGATGACATGATTTCGGATATACATATATGGTTATCAGATCATATCTTAACTTGGTTCACTCCATTATGAATAGATGAGCAAGGTAAACTTCTATTATCACATTCTTCATCTTAGTTACTCTGTCCTACTTACATCCATCAAACTATCTTATATCTAAATCTGTTAGCTACACTTTGAAATCTTTTGAATTCTCGTCTCTCTCTACTGGATAAGGCCGAGGAAGTATCGTAATCATCTAGCTCGGAAAGGACATAATTGTTATCTAATGGTGATCTTGGTAGAAATATAGAGCGTTGGACACTGAGATAGAATTAGTGGAAGAAGGATATGACCTATATAGAAACATGACGATACTGCTAGTATCAGTTTAGAAACGATTACACTACAGAATTATTTTGATTATGGATTATTTTGGAAACGTAGGAGGATTTTGAGTAAGAAGATCAGTAGTATATATATTAGTGGTTAGAACAGTAATATTTCGTAGATGTATTTTTAGAGATGATGGGGATATACAAGGTTGATTTAATCTTTTTAAAGAAGTTGGATATTTTTAAGTTACTGATTCATGAAAATTTCATATTTGAGTTAAGGCTTGGATACTGAAATTAGGAATCCAAATGCTTGGAAGAAAGATTACGACTACATGCAGTGATGATACGAAATTGAACAATGATTGGTAAGAGAATGACTAGGAACCGGAAGAACACAATTTTTGAGCCATGAGAAATTCCTAGTGACTTTTGTGGAAATTCTTAACTTTAAGAAGGATAATATTTGAAGGTATAGAAGTTGAAAGGAATACGGAGGTTGATATTTAAAATAATGGAGAATATTTTTTTTTAATATAGAAGTTGTGGCATTAGATTTGAGTAATAAGAGGGATGTGATTTGAATAAGTTCAAGGATTTTCATAAACCTTGATTCTGGAATTTCGGATCCAGGTTAAAGACAAAGTAGAGGAATTTAGATTTCAAGATGGTTAAGTTGACGGCGGAGTAAAAAAATTGAGTTCTAACAAAGAGTATGCTTTATGGGCACTGCCTTGGAAAAAAGGTCAAGCCTATAGTGCTTATAGAAAGCTTTAATCTTCATGACTAAAGATTATGATTTTTGGTAGTAGTCATATAAGGGTTTGAATCTTCATAATTGAAGACCATGATTTTGTAACGGTATGTCTGGGCTTGTAAGATAAAGATATAATTGGCAAATGATGATCTGTCATAACCTGCACCCGGGATAACGCTGTCTAGGTCTACTATCTAACAATATAATAACATGTCATTGCAGCTCATCTCCGAACGGAGGATAACAATGATATATAAACCTCAATCACAAGTCTAACATGAAGAATACATAGCACAATAAAAGGTAGAGTAAAATATAAACTCAGAGTGCAAAGTATCTAACACATATCTGGAGTGAACCATATTATAGTTATACAAGTCTGAAATAATAAACAAGCATAATGAATAAGCTGGAGACAGAGTCCAGTCAAAACCTAGTCTAACTGAGTCACTGCTAGAGCCTCATCAGCTGGAACTTACCCCTGTTGGACTAGGGTTGTAACGCCCCAGTCCCAAAATACGTAGGACTAGGAACGTAGACATGCCAGCCATATATAAATATATGTAAGCTGTAAATACAGTAGAACCATGACTAATCTCATCCACACAAAAAAAAATATATCGTATAATAATAATTATCTTGATACAATATATTGGACGGAAACAAATCCACTACCAAGAAGTAAGGAAAAAATACATGGGAAATGAAATAATTTTGGCGAGCGAAGCGAAGACGATCCAAGCGCAATCATCCTCGAAGAAATGGAGATGGTCACGGCTAGAGCTAGAACACCTGCGAAAGATAAGAGCACACACCTGGCAAGATAACCAGGTCCTCAGAGGGACGTAACAAGACACATAATATCATGCCAGTATAACTGAATATAAATTGCTCAAATAAATAAGTTAATTGAATATAACATGGTCCAATACACACCATTGAACTAGCGTACCATCCCTCCAACCAAACAAGGACAGGAGATGGTAAACTAATTCACGATGACGTATCTTTCCATGCTATGAACCCAATGTGGTATTCGGACCCCAACAAGGTTCAATACCTTCTCATCGGAGTAGTAAGCTACACCTATAACCAAACAAGGATAGATGTGATGAACTAATCCGCGATAAGTTATTGTTCCAAGCCAAGGTCAGATACAAGTACCCAAACCAAAAGTACCCGTGTCTAACGGATAAGGACGCCTAACCAAATCTAAGTGAATGCAGTTTTAAGAACAGTTCATAGTCGAATGACTACCGGGTCAAGTCAAGAAAATACCAATATAGTACAGTACCTCAGTAGCGAGTCACAATACCATATACTATTCCTCAGTATCGAGCGAGTCTATAGCATATAGTCTACCAATCGTTCCTCAGTAGCGAGCGAGTCTACGATAGATAGGGTGGTAGTCAACTTCCAATCATGTTCTTCCCGTCCAATGCCAACTCATAACTGCTAAGTCTTCTAGCATGCAACTCTATTAGCAGTTATTTCCTAATACCTGGCTTATACGTACTGGTGGCCAGCTAATCGTGCATGTCCGAGTCCTATATGTGACTCACAACGACGTGGTATAAATGTGTCAAGGCCTATGAATGCAACACACAAAGGTGGTCCCTTAAATCTAGGTTTAAGTGTAAAAAATAATACATAATAGAAAATAGCTGAACAGTAAGTTTTAACAAGTTATGCTATGTATCACAGTTTATTTTGCATAAAGAAAATAATGAATAATGTATAAATATGAGCTAAAATAAATAAAAAGCAATTGTCAAGGTGTCTTGCCTGGTAGGACGCCTGGTGTACTGCAATGATCAATATGGCAAGAACTGTGACTTCGATACAACAACTACACAAGGTGACCTCTGATGATGGCACGGACAGTTCTATTGGGTCCAGAAAGGTCAAATTAGTTAGGGTTGATAGGAGGAAGTACAGATTTGGCGAAGGAATAGGAATAATCGGATTGGTTACGGACAAGAGAAAAATCAAAAAATAATGGATAAATATTATTCTTACTAATAAAAATGGAGCTCCTATATAATATCCAATTTTTGACAACTTGGAGTTTTTTCCGAAAATGATTTTCTTGACTTTAAAGTATTTCTTTAGTATTTTTCCTATAAATATTTTGACTCGTGAAAACTAGGTTTTAGGAATTATAAATATTTTTTAAAGTTTGTATATATAATACTTATCCATTATTTCTTTGATTTTTTTCATGTCCGTAACCATTCCTATTCCTTCGCGAAATCTGTACTTCCTCCTATCAACCGAACTAATTTGACCCTTTTGGAACCAATGAAACTGTCCGTGCCACCATCAGAAGTCACCTTGTGTAGTTGTTGCACCAAAGTCGCAGTTCATGCCACATTGATCATTGCAGTACACCAGGCATCCTACCAGGCAAGACACCTTGCCATTTGCTGTTTATTTATTTTAGCTCATATTTATGCATTATTCATTATTTTTTATGAAAAATAAACTATGATAGATGGCATAACTTGTTAGAACTTACTATTCAGTTATATTTTCTGCTATGTATTATTTTCTTATACATTAAACCTAGATTTAAGGGGCCACCTTTGTGTGTTGCATTCACAGGCCTTGACACATTTATACCACGTCATTGTAAGTAACATATAGGACTCGGACATGCGTGATTTGCTGGCCACCAGTACGTATAAGCCGTACGTTAGGAAATAACTACTAATAGAGTTGTATGCTAGAAGACTTAGCAGTTTTGAGTTAGCATTGGGCGGAAGAACATGATTAGAAGTTGACTACCACCTTATCTATCATAGACTCGTTCGCTACTGAGGAACGATAGGTAGACTATATGCTATAGACTCGTTCGATACTGAGGAATATTATATGGTGTTGTGACTCGCTACTGAGGTACCGTACTGTATTAGTATTTTCTTGACTTGACCCGGTAGTCATGCGACCATTAACTGTTCTTAAAACTGCATTCACTTAGATTTGGTTAGGCGCCCTTATCCGTTAGGTACGGATACTTTTGGTTTGGGTACTTGTATCTGACCATAGCTTGCAACAATAACTTATCGCGGATTAGTTCGTCACATCTTGTCCTTGTTTGGTTGTAGGTGTGGCTTACTACTCCGATGAGACGGTATTGAACCTTGTTGGGGTCCGGATACCATATTGGGTTCATAGCATGGAAAGATACGTCATCGTGAATTAGTTTACCATCTCCTGTCCTTGTTTGGTTGGGTGATTGGTATGCTAGTTCAATGGTGTGTATTGGACCATGTTATAATTCAATTAACTTATTTATTTGAGCAAGTTATATTCAGTTATATTGGCATGATATTATGTGTCTTGTTATGTCCCTCTGAGGACCTGGTTATCTCGTCATGTGTGCTCTTGTCTTTCGTAGGTGTTCTAGCTCTAGCCGTGACCATCTCCATTTCTTCGAGGATGATTGCGCTTGGATCGTCTTCGCTTCGCTCGCCAAAATCATTTCATTTCTTCTGTATTTTTTTCTTACTTGTTGGTAGTGGATTTGTCTCCGTCCAACATATTGTATCAAGACAATTCATTATCATTATAAAATCTTTTATTCTTTTATTTTGTGTGAATGAGATTAGTCATGGTTCTACTGCATTTTACAGCTTACGTATATTTATTATACGGCTGGCATGTCTACGTTCCTAGTCCTAGGTATTTTGGGACTGGGGCGTTACAAGGGTCTACTAGTCTATGCCCCCTACGTCATGAGGTCCATAGTAGGTGGTACACTCGTCCTCACCGTCGTCTGAAATATATCCAGTCAGGATGGAATGAGCACATTTCCTACAACAGTTCCCAGCAAATGACAAGTGCTATAAAACAGTAAATAGAGGGAATATACAAGAGAAAATAGAATGTACATGAAAGTGGTATGACGAGGGTAAAGCAGTAAACCAGAGCAAGAGCAGGAAGAATTGATCATATCATACACAAGGGTCAAGAATCAACTATCTATGTGAGTGAATATTAGCTTTGACATGTAGCCGGCTTGGGAAATTGCACAAGGTCGTCTACTGGCCTGGTTATCATATATGAAGGGTCTAATTAATGCTCACAAGGATCTACACATGTATAAGGAGGGTATTGACCACACCAACTAGACTAATATTCCCCCGCCCCCGACTGGTAGATGGAACCAAGCATGACACTTTACGACACGGGATTCTAAGAGAAGGTAGCAAGTCTTCTCGAGAATCGTTGTCCATATATTGCACAAGAACTGCAACGAGGCTTACACAAGATACATCAAGGTAAACAAGGAATAAAATCTCATGACGGGATCTGTAAATACCAATCCGTGTGACCAATGTCAAGAATCATGGATATCTACACTAAATACAAGAAACATAGAAATTATCATAAATGAGAAATTATCAGAGAATGTACTCGCCTGCAAACTGGTGTGAAGTATCAACGACGTTCGATGCTGTGCCTCGAAGACCTAAATAGGGAATATTGTATCAATATCAAGTTTGAAATTGAAAACTAGCTATACTAGCTCATGTCGAGGTCAATAGGGCATTTCTAGGCCAAATTTAGTCAACTCTAACTTAATCTAGTCAAACTTGGTCAACTTAACCATTTCTAAGTTGTGTGAGTCCAATTCTAGGGTATTGGAGCCATATCCTAAGTATCTAGGCTAAATAGCTTGCCTATGATATAATACCCTTGTTTCACCTACCATAGGTAACCCTCATCTATATCTATATTATCACCTACCCTATATATTATTAGATATATATATATATATATAATTATATATATATATATATATTATATATATATAATGGGAATTCAATCTCAACTTTACCTATAACTGTTGTATACATAAAACAACCCACTCCTCTATGGCTGATACAAAGACCCCTCAAGTTCAGTCCAACTGAACTAGACTTCTCCACTGTACAGCCTTTATAATTGTAACTAGTTCCAGTTTTTCAACTCACAATACAAGCCTATACATCTATTTACAACTTATATAACACACATATATACATAGGCACTTCCTCATAAGCCATATACCCTTTCTTCTAGTTGGATACCCTGTTCTCGAGCACCCCCTAATGTCTAACACTTGATCCCCCATTCTGATACTGGGAACGGGGGGCAAGACTTGTGCTTGCAAACATCCCCTTCTATCTAATCTTCACAGGAATGAAATACCCTTTTATCCATATGTTTAATTACTGATACAAAGGATGAATTAAAGTATGATACACATCATCTCAGCCTCTATATCTGAACAAAGAGCCCCAAGTCATTCCTCTTTCAAATCCCCTGCTATAGGCAGAGCATTCAAATTCTTGCATGAGTTCGAGAGGTTGTCCCAACTAACAGTACATACCTGTTCCTATTCAAAACAATATATATACCTATATCACTACTCATAAGGAAAATGTATATCTATATAGGATACACTCTCATACCTTAACTAAGCCTTTATCTATACACTCATAACCATGCCTCTTCTTATTGGTCCAAAATAGACTGAATCCCCTCATATACCCTTTCCCAAATTCCCAAGCCCTACTCCCATCTCACCTATTGCTAATCTATTGTTGTTAAACCCTGTTGTTGCAAGGTTCAGATCGACATCTGAACTAAATCTTACTCATACATATCTATATCGTATATGTAAGATAAATCTCTTAGGCTACTGAGAAAACACCCCAAGTCATCTCCCTCATTAAATTTGTCACTAATACTGCCATACCACTCTCGAAATCCCCTCAACTGACACAAGATCAGTTCATGTGACTGTTTGTCATTGATTGTAAAAGAACAGAACATTATCGGAGGACTGAACTTAGACTCACAATACAAACTCGCTCGTACAAAGAAAGCCTAGGGACGAAAACCTAGGTACAGCAGACTAAGTACGATTGTTTATTTTTGATTCTGGGGGGTGACGATAGAAGCTCGGGAAAGCGACGGCCGTTCTGCCTTACTCCTTGGATGATCAGTATGTAGCCTTGGCTCGGGGAAGATCTGCTTGGCGTTGACGAAGGAACGCTCTTCTTGCTCTCCTCGGACTGCTCTCCTGACTTCTCTCTCTCTCTCTGTGATTATCAAGAAGAAAGGGGAGCTCTCTCTGTGTAGATCTCTCTCTTCTTCTTTTTTTATTCTTTTGTTGCCGACCTCTCTTCTTTCTCCTTTTTTTCAAGGGAATATGCTGGCTATTTATAAGAGTGGGGGGGTGATCATTAGGGTTTGCTAATGATTATCTTTTTGAAATGTCGGCGCTCCTTCATTCTATCTGAACCCTTGATCCTGATTACAGTGAATCTCGACCATTAACGCGGATAGCATTGTATCTCATGAGCAATTAATGCTAGCTGTTTTAAATCCTCGTGATTGATTATGCCAATGTCTGATTGCTCGCCACGTGTCCCATTAGCTTGATGATAAATGATATGCCCCGATCTCAGTAATTATGATGATGATGTCAAATATATTTGTTGAGATTCGGTTAAATCTCTTATTCATCCCATGCCACGTGTCTTAATTGTGAGTCCTGTCAGAGCCGCATAGGATTGACTATCCTCGAACCGCAGAGAGATACTCTTTGTGAGCCGCATAGGACGATGCTTCATCGAGCCGCATATGCGTAATCCTTGTGAGCCGCATGAGCTGGTATTGTATTGGGCCGCAGGGAATGTGTTCCCAGGGAGCCGCATGGGCTAGCGTTGTATCGAACTGCATGGAACGGGTTCTCAGGGAGCCGCATATAACTGATTGCCACGTGGCAATCTGGGACTTTGACGGATTTGGTCAGAGATTTTCTTCTTTTCTCGAGGAGTCAGTCATTATGGCAAGGCCATTATGAAACTTTATGTCAGGGCCGCCACAGTAAATCGTGCTGGAACAATAAATGAGGCCACTCCTCAAACGATCAGCTATAGGGAAAGATCACACATGGCGTCCATCGAGCCGCATATGCCTTGCTGAACCGCATACGCTCCCGAGCCGCATGCGATTGAGAGTCTTCTTTGAACCACATAGGGCCGCTCCTGTGTGAGCCGTATAAGCTTCTTACTCAGAGCCGCATGGATCATTATTCTAATATTTTCATGCTTCTACAGGACCCCCTTCAAAGTTTTCAATTTGTAAAAATTGGAATACTTTGAACAAGAAGCATGGCCCCGTTCATGCCGCATAGAATTTTTCTGTCTGCCTGAGCTTCTTAGCCGCATAAGTGCCTTAGCCGCATGAATTCATCTGGCCGCATAAACTGGTTGCCACGTGTCCTGAACACGTGTGCAAATCTTTATTAAGTGCCTTTGATTTGATTTAACGCCGCCTTTTGGGGGAGGATCCCAAGAGTCGGTTTTGCCTTGACCGAAGCGTTTTGCCTTTATTCTTTGGGGGCGACACATAATCCGAGGCATACTCCGAGATGTCTGTTCGTTTTGTGGGTCTCTTTTGCCTATAAATAGGAGTCTTCTAATCTTTTGGGGCTTTTCTTTACCTTCTCTCTTTGCTCTGAATCTCTATTTGCTGTCTTTGCTCTTCGTCTTTAGCAACCGACAATGGCTCCCAAGAAGGCTGCAGCAGAAGGCCGCCTCATCTTCTGCGGCAGCGAAGGGCAAGAAAGCCACGTCTTCGTCGACTGCGGCGGCGAACATGGCGGCTCCTCCTTGACTGACGTACCCGTTTTTTACCCCGACGTCCACCCACCTATCGCTGGTAAGGGTCCCTTAATATGAACTGCCATGGCTACGCCGCATATTTATGCGCGAGCCTATATTCCAAAGCACACTGTGTGTCCACTCATGCCTGGACCGCATGGAGTATGACCCAGATTTGAGCCGCATGGAAGTGGTTGCGTAACTACTTCTTTAACAGGGCCGCACAAGCTCATCCTCGCTGGACTGCATAAGCTTATCTTGCAGGGCCGCATAAACGTTTTCGAGCCGAACATACTCCCTTTCGGACCGCATAAGTTCCTCCGTACTGGGTCACATGAGTTCCCTTCGAACGGTACCGCATGAGTTTATTCGTACTGGACCGCATGGGCTCTTTCAAACTGAGCCGCATAGACTCATTTGAACTGACCTGTATAACCCGAGCCGCACCTATGCTGAGCCGCATAAGCATCATATGTTTTTGTCGTTTCAGCTATCATTTTGACCTTGTTTCTTTTGCCTTTCTTCAGTGACTCTGCCCGTGAACCCTGCTGGGGAACTTATGGTAGGCTCGCTCAGTTTGCCTCGGGCGTTCATCGGGATGACTTAGTTCGTCAAGTGTCCGAACAGCTACTTGTTGATGAACCTTTGGAGCGACTAAATGCTATTAGGGTTCAATCCTTTCAGTTCCTTGTTGATATGATAAGCTCTGGGCAGTCTGACGGGAAGTATCTGAAACCGGTTTTCCTCTTTGGGGATGCGTTGGTTGTAGAAAACTCCCGAGTGTTGGATGTTTCGGAGAGTTAGGATTTTGACCTGGATGGGATGCCGATTCATCCCTATTATGAAGCGCCATTTCCCTTTTGAGTGGTTCAATATGATCGTTCTGGACAGGCAGATGCCGGACACCCTCACTCCAACCAGACCGGATGTTTGTTGGTAATATCCGTTATAACAGAGCCACTGGGTCAGTGCGCGCAGTCAAAGATCCGGCCAGTCGGTCCGTGATGGGGTTAGTTCCAGGTACCTTCATCAACACCCCTGGTCCTAACTTTTCATTCTTCCAGGCTGATACCTTCCTGAGTCAGCTTGCTCGCAAAGGGTCCTATCCTATTGGTAGGTTGGTCCTGCCGAGCTGGGTACACCCCATTCCTCCGGGCTAATCTGTCCTCATGGATCCTACGAAAGTATGAAGAGTTTTTGCGGGGAGTCAACCTTTATGAAGCTATACGGGGTACTAGCCACGGGTTGCCCGTTAATAAGCCACTGTTCATGGCCCTTTTGGAGATGTACAATCATCGAACGGGGACCTTTTTTACCCCTGTTGGAGAATTAGGGCTCGCTCTTCACGAGATGTATGCTGTCTCCAAGCTCCCCTGGGGGGATGAACCCTTCGAAGTGTATACGCCGACGAATGAGGAGCTCCAAGATTTGGATCAGCGATTCCCCGGTTTTCACCGTGTATCAAGAATTATTATGCCATCATAGCACCTGTCACCGGACGACTATCCAGAAAAATGATAGCTCGGAGGGGGACTCTCCCCATACTAAATCTTGGGTTGCATACCTTTTCAAATTTAGCGCGGCTGGCCGGGTTACTTCCTGAGATCGTTTAACTCCTAAAGAAGTGGAGGTCTTGATGTCGACTGCCAGGAGGTCGAAGTCTCAAAGTGACAGGTTCGGGCCAGATTGACTCCTTTAGCTACTTTCGTTATGGTACTCGGTTGTCAGAGAAGGCACTCTTGGCCGGATTTTTAATGGTGTGGCTGCGCAATTGCGTGGTCTCAGGAGGGGCTCTATTGAGAGGATCAGTCGCCACTTCATTCTTTCTGCCGTGAAGTTGGCCTTTGGGTCAGGCTGGCCCTCCTTCCTGCCATGGTGTGCAGTATTCAACATGGTCTTCGTGCCTTCTCGTCCAAGGTCATTACTCGTGACGTGGCAATAGATTTTGAACGTGTAGAATTGCCTTACCATTACTTGCTGGGATGGCTATTGCTGCATTATCAATCCTTGATGAGACCCGGGACGGGAGATGGCGTTACAGGTGATGACGCGTTTCTTTTCAAGTATCACCACCAGCCTTGGGAATGTAGTACCATGCCGGCGTGTCGGAGGATGCTGGTGAGGGTGGATGGGTACAATTTCTTCGTATCCGTTCCTCGTTTCACTGATCAAGAGGTGAAGAGTGTTCATGTTGATGGGGTCGGACCTCCTCATTTCTTGCCTGAAAAGATGCATTTCTGGCTGCGCAATATTCGCCCGGCACATCTAGTTTACCGGAATCGCACCACTGTGTATTTGGAGCCCTACCTGCCTAGTAGGTTTGCCCGTCAATTTGGGTATAGTCAGCTATTCCTCGGGTGCCCCAGTTCTCACCTGGGATTTGAAGGCAGCATTCTTGATGGTATCAGAGCATAGAGCTACTATGACACCTGTCATACTCGGACTAGCTTCTTGGTCCCTACCGCAAATATGATGGATGAAATCCTGCATATGGCGGCCCTGTATCATGTCACGGCGAATCCTCCTCCCCTCGATTTTGACTTGAGGACTAGCTTCATTGTGGGCACTCGCCTAGCGGAGAAGGCTATGACGTCGAGAGCAAAGAAGAAAAGGACGAATAGGGTTCCTTTGCCCGATTCCGAATCCTTCGACACAATTGAAGAAGATAATGAGCGGGACGGCGGAGACTCCTTTTCTTCGGATGATGGGATAATGGCAAGTCAGCCTCCCGTTATGGCGGCTGAGATGGCGACGGAACAACCGTCGGCCGTATTTGACGAAGCAGTGGGCCCGTTACCGTCTGCGTCGGAGGAGGTACGGGTAGATCTATCGCCCGCCATGCCTGGTCCTTCGCGTAAGCGAGGCAGGCATGAGCCTACCGGCGGAGAGGTAACTTTTTCTGTAAAGAGAGCGGCTGTCGGTCCCCGTAGGCTGCTTATTACGGAGAAGGGTGAGGGTGTAGACGATGTTCCGGAGGAAAGTCTAAGTCGGAGTTCTATCTTTGTTGTAGCTTTCTTTCCTCTTGGGGATATGACTTGATCATTTTTCTTTGCAGGCGTCTGACGAACCAGGCTCTCCTGAACCATTTGCTGCCTCAGTAGTTGATCCGGCCCTTGCCGCTTTGATCAGCGACATGTGTGCCGCGGTCCTCTCTGCGGGGGCTCTCTCAGCGGCGGCTAAGGACTCCCAAGCTGCTGAGGCCTCAGCCCGAGGTGACGAAAGTTTTCTTGGGCCCGTCTCCGAGATTTTCGAACTTCAGCGAGATGACGCCATCCTCGGTGCATCCCCTCCCGAGGATGCAAGGGCGGATGAGTCTTTTATTCCTGACTCGGAGGCTGTTGGTGAAGAGGTTGTGATGGCTGTAGGCGAACCTCAGCCTCCACATTCCTCCACTGGTAAGCTGAGCCACATATTGACCACTGAGGGGGCTTATTTGCTCTATCAGCATATCCTTCGGGTCAAGTCGATTCATGGTTGTCTTGGCCGTGCAGGTCCTGACCCTTTATCTCCTGCCGCTGATGTTCTTGGGGAAGGCCCGGTCTACCGTGATCAGGGGAAAAGGAGCGTTTCCTCCCCTTCATCATCGCATGTTGAGGAACATCCTGCCAGCTCTGGGCAGATGGGGATGGAGTTGGTGCTGGCCCTGGCCTCGTCTTTGGCTGCTTATACGGCTCCGGAGATTGACTTCTCGACCCTGCCGAGCATCCAAATTCTGCGGGCCGCTGAAGAGGAATTGACCGATGTTCAAGCGTTCTTCCGTGCGGAGTTGGTTTCTCTTATGGCAGGAGCGGCAGATTTTGTCGCGTCTTCTTCCGTGCTACCAGCCACACTTCCGTTGACACCGGTTTCCTCGGAGGCTCTGGACGAGGTGACGCAGGATGTGGTTGACAGCTTCTATCGCCACTTAGGGAGGGGTGTAAACGCTGCCGTGGAACGGGGGGTCCCTTTTTCTCTGTCTCTACGGGGAGCTCGGGGCCAAATTGACACTCTGAAGGGTCTTCCTGGCGGGCTGGGGTTAGCAGCGCTCCTGGAGCCTAAGTTGACAGAGGTTGATCAGCTTGTGACCCAACTGCTGGCAGTGCGGCAGGCTGGCTTGCCCGCCACGACTGAACGGGAGCGGAGCTTCCTGGTCGCTGCTAGGGACAGGATTAAGCTCGCTCGAGAAACTGTCGGACCGGCTGTACAGGAGGACCTTGACAAGTTCTCCGTCTCTTATGACCGACTGGGTCGTCGGAGTCAGGCTTGTAGAGCCCGGGAAGAATCTGTCTCTCGTGGAGTAGCTGATACGAAGGAGCGAATTCTCGTACTCCATAAGGAGTTGGTCTTCTTGGAGTCAGAGCGGGAGGCTGCTCGTGCCGAACAAGAGTTGATTGCTCGAGAGGCCGAGAGGATTTCCCGATCCTCTGTCAACCTGGAGCGGGCCTTCAAGAAGTTTGAGGACAACTAGCGAGCCCATGCTCATCTGGAGGATGCGGCGGTGTTGAATCAGGAAGCGGAGCGCCGAGCCAGACAGAAGCTTGAGCGTTCGGTTGCCTTGATAAAGGACCGTCTTACGGCGTTATGTGTTCCAGAGCAGTGATCGGCTTTTTGTCTTCTTTTTCTTCTCTCTTTCTTTTTTTTTCTTTTCTCTTTTTTTTCTTTTTAAGTTTTGCAAGGGGGTGTGATCCCTGCTGATGTAGCCCTTTGACTTTCGAATAAATGAGCATGTTTCAACTCATCTTTTATTTCTTGCACTTGGGTGTTTATGGAATTTGGACTTGCTGGGGGATTTATTTGTGGACCTGTTATCCTAGGCGTACCTTGGTTTTAGGTACGGATAACAGTCTAGATAGGATGTCCGGGACAGCCACAGCAAAATGGTCATGGATGTTCTCGGTACTGGGGGAAGGAATGTCGTAGAGCAGCTGGGCTCCCGGGGCATGGTAAGATGGTGGATTTATGCTAAGAAGCTTAGCGAATGGATATTTGTGGACCTATTACCCTTGGCGTACCCTAGCTCAGGATGCGGATAATGGGGTGAAAGGGAACCGATCACATTTGCTCAGAGGTTATGATGACATGGCAAACATGAAGGTTTTATCGTGAAATCTTCCTGCTCAGCGGTAATGAGAACATGGCAGGAGAGACTTTACGGAAGCTATTTGTGGTCAACAGAGGACATTTGTGGTCAACAGAGGACATTTGTGGACATTTGTGGTCAACAGAGGACATTTGTGGTCAACAGAGGACTTTTGTGGTCAACAGGGGACATTTGTGGACCTATTATCCTTGTCGTACTCCGGTTGTGGGTACAGATAATAGGTTAAAAAAGGATCGACATACTTGCTCAGAGGTAATGTGGACATGGCAAATATGACGATTTCTTCGACGGAGCCTTCCTACTCAGAGGTAGTGAGGACATGGCAGGAGTGGGCTCAATGAAGATTGGGTATATAGAACGACTCAGATGTAGGAGAACGTGGAAGTTCTATACGAGGGGGCGGTTTGTTTTTGGTGGAAGTGAAGACGACTCAGAGGTAATGAGGACATGGTCGTTTCGGAAATTGGTGGATCGACTACCCTTTTTGTGCACTGGGAGTGCGGGTAGTGAATCCTGAGGGAGGATCTCTGCCAGGAAGAAAGTTCAGAGGTATAATCATACTTGACTCACTATCTGAAAGAGTGACCAAAATGTAAGTTCAGAGGCACCAGCTGGTACATAACTTGGTAATTTGGACTATTGAGGGAGTGAGAGTTCAGCGGCACCAGCGGGTGCATGGCTCGATAATCTGAAATAGGGTGGATGAGAGTTCAGTGGTACTAAAGGGGTACATGACTCGATAATCTGGAGAATGATAGATGAGAGTTCAGTGGTACTAAAGGAGTACATGACTCGATAATCTGGAGAATGATGTTCAAACATAGTATTTCTTCAGGAACTTGCCGTTGACGGGCAACATGAGCAAATCTCCGTTCTGCTTAGCGAGGCGGTAGGCACCGTTGGAGAACACGGTCTCGATGACAAATGGACCTTCCCATTTTGGCTGGAACTTATCGGTGGTCTTATGAGTCATGACCATCGGCCTTCGGACTGCCAGAACAAGATCACCCACTTGGAATGTTCTGATTTTAACTTTCTTGTTGAAGGCTCCGGAGATGCGTGCTTAGTATAGCTCGATCCTTTGCTGAGCTAGAAGGCACTTTTCATCTAAAGCCTCCAACTCTTGTAGTCGTCGTCGGTAGTTATCATCCGTCGTCAATTGATAAGTGAGGGCGACGCGGAGTGAGGGGATCTGAGTCTCCAAAGGGAGGACTGCTTCGCTCCCGTACACCAGAGAGAATGGTGTATTCCCGGTGGCTGTTCGAACTGTGGTGCGATAAGCCCATAAGCACTCGCCGAGCTTCTCGTTCCAGTCGCGTTTGTTGGAGGAGACGAACTTCTTGAGGAGCTTGATGATTGTTTTGTTGAATGCCTCTGCCAACCCGTTTGCTGCCGGGTTGTATGGTGTCGAAGCGACATTCTGAATGCGGTGCTTATCGCAGAATCGATAAAATGTATGGCTTATAAACTGTGGACCATTATCATGGATGATTCTTCGTGGTAGCCCGAAGCGGTAGATAACGTGATGCTTAAGGAAGCTGATCACGTTTGAAGTTTTAACTTCTGCGAGTGGAACAGCTTCCGCCCATTTGGAGAAATAATCAGTGATCGCAAGTATGAAGCGATGTCCTCGGGAGGAAGGTGGGGTGATTGGACCAATGATATCCATCCCCCATGCTTCGAATGGCCAGGATGCCACCGTTGGATGCAGAAACTCGGATGGTTGGTGAATGAAATCCGCGTGGACTTGGCAGGCCTTGTATTTTCTGGCATAATCTATCGTATCTGCCACCATCGTGGGCCAGTAGTAGCCCATCCGGCGAAGGCGGTCCTGTAGCTTAGGACCGGGTTGATGGGCCCCACAGATACCGTCGTGAGCTTCTCGTACAGCTTCTGTGGCTTCCGCGTTCGACAAGCACCGGAGCAATAATCCGTCGTAGGAGTGGCGATACAGCATTTTCGTCTCTGTATCGTAGAAGAATCTGAGAGAACGTCGTCTGATAGAGGTAGCTTCCTTTGGATTCTCTGGGAGGATGTCGTATACGACGAAGTCGATGAACGGCTGTCTCCAGTCCGGTGTGTCGTCGACCGTCTGGGCGGAATAACTTGCCATGGCTTGAACGTTGTTCTTGGGACAGACCAGTTCGTGACCTATTACATCAACCGAATGATGAGCTTGGTTCGGTACTGCTAAGGAAGCGACAAGGCCTGCTAGGGCCTCGGCTTCGATATTTTGGAGTCTGGGGACGTGCTCGATGAAGAATCCCTCGAATGATGAGATAATGTTGATTGCAATTTGATGGTAGGGGATCATGTCTTCATGGCGAACCTCGTATGAGCCCCTGATCTGATTGACGATTAGTTGGGAGTCGCCGTATGCTTCAAGGTATTCTACCCCCAGCTCTTTTGCAAGTTGTAGGCCAATGACCAGAGCGTTATATTCGGCCACATTGTTGGAGCAGGGTTCCGTGAGGGAGTAGGCACGATTGATCACCAGCCCAGTAGGAGAAATTAATACCACTCCGACCCCGACGACGATGTTTCCCTTGGGTCCGGTCCTTGAGGCGCCATCGAAGAACATTTGCCATATGTTATCGTGGGTGGCTGTATTCGAATCGGCGACCTCGTCTGGGATCTCTTCATAGATTCTGGATGACTCCGATCCTGGGTGGGCTGCCAAAAAGTCTGCTAGGGCTTGACCCTTAACAGCCTTTTGCGGGACGAAGATCATATGATAGGGGGACAGTAATATTGCCCATGTGGCGAGGCGAGAGCTGAGGGCCCCTGGTTTAGTCATGAGAACTCTGAGGGGGTTGACTCGCGAGATCACATGTATGGTTTGTCCTGTGACATAGTGCCGCGTCTTTTGAATAGCGAATACCAAGGCGAGACACTCCTTTTCTACGGCGGTGTATCGATGTTCTGGCCCGATCATCATCCGGCTGAGATAATATATGGCCTGCTCGTGGCCTGCATCGTTATTTTGTGCTAGCAGGGCACCAAGGGAGTGTTCCATTGCTCGTACGTAGAGCAGGAATGGTTTTCCGGGGACCGGGGCCACCAGGACTGGGGGATTCGACAAATATTCTTTGATGTCATCGAAAGCACGCTGGCATTCCTCGTCCCATACGAATGAGACTCCCTTCTTCATGAGGTGTGTGAACGGTCGGCATCGCCCGGAGAGGTTGGAAATGAACCTCCTGATGTAAGCTAGCCTCCCTTGGAGGACTCTGAGTTCGTAGAGATTTTTCGGGGGACCCATCTCCATGATTGCCTTCGTCTTCTCGGGGTCTACATGGATGCCCCGTGCCGTGATGATGAAGCCTAAGAATTTTCTACTGGATACGCCCAAGAATGATTTTGTAGGGTTCATCTTCAGGTTGTGGGTTCTCATCAGGTCGAATACCATTCTCAGGTCTTGCAGATGATCTTTCTTATGGCGACTCTTGACGGCGATGTCGTCGACATAGCATTCTACTATTTTGCGTAAATGTTCTCGGAAAATGATACTCATGGCCCACTGATATGTAGCGCCAGCATTCTTCAGACCGAATGGCATGACTGTGTAGCAGTATGTACCAATCGGCGTTCGGAATGATGTGTGCTTTTCGTCGTCGGGAGATATCTTGATTTGATTATACCCCGAGAATCCATCCATGAACGACATACGTTCGAAGTCGCATGTGTTGTCGATCATGATGTCTGTGATGGGAAGGGGAAATTCATCTTTGGGGCATGCCTCGTTCAGGTTGCGGAAGTCGATGCAGATTCGAATCTTCCCATTCTTCTTGAGGACGGGTACTATATTGGCGACCCAATCAGGATGTTGCTCTTCACGAATGAAACCGCTAGCTATTAACTTGTTGACTTTAGTTTCGATTGCGTCCATGACACCTGGGCGGATGCGTCGTTGTTGCTGCTTGACTGGCTTTGCATCTGGCCGTATATTGAGTTTGTGGAGAGCGATGTCAGGATTTAACCCCGGCATGTCTTCATAGCTCCAGGCGAACACATCAATGTATTCTCTGACGAGTACTAACAGCGATTATCGTTCTTTGTTAGTTAGGCTTTTACTGATAAAGATCGGTTTTGGAGAAGATTCGCTGCCGAGATCCACTTGTATGACTTCATCTTCGGTAGGAGGTTCTCTCAGTTCGAACCGCTTTTCCCATTGTGCGTCTAATTGCTGGGCCCATGGTTCTAGCTCAAGGATTTCGGGGATGTCTTTGTCTTCCTCGTAAGCGTCGGTGAATGCCATATTGACTGACATGACTTGTCCGAACACATCTCTGATGCTGGTATCTGAGTCGAAAGTCGGTGATCCGGTTGAATGTGACTGCCAGTCGCATTCTTTATCTGAGCTTTCAGGGGTCGTAGTAGGCATTACATACCCTAAACCGCATCGGGTTTTGTTATAGTAGTTCCGTGGTTTGCCCGCCGGGGCTGGCGTCTTCAAAGGTAATCGTCGTCCAGTGCCGTAGTTCAATCCTGGCGTTGTCTCTAGATCATACCCCTGTTTTTGCATAAGATATTTGGATTGAGGGCTATAGAGATACAGAGGCAGTCTTCCGGCATCTGACCCGAAGTCGACTTCTTCCATAGCGGGGGGATGTGGGTTGTTCGTCCGGCCGAAGATGATCGGGTGGTCCCCTCCCTTGACTATTCGGTAAGTGTCTTCTACTGGAGTAAGTCGGATGGCGGTGTACACGTTTGTCACCTATGTATGTAGGTGAGTGCCTATACCGTGTTCCATAGCATACATTGTACATAGCTTATTGAGCTCGGTGTAGTTCAAAGATAACCCTTTATTGATGAAGTAAGGTATCTTTTCTAGAGGGATTACATCATCTGCGGAAGGGGTATCGGAGTGGGCAGCCACATACTTGGCCAATTCTGGTTCTTCTTCGGCCACCCCCTGTATAAATGAAGACTGAGAGGACGACCTAGTCAGCTTGATCTTCAGAGGCTCAACTGGCGGAACAGATCGTGGAGTTGTTGGTAAACTAGCAACCCCCAGTTTGGTACTTGATGTGAGGCGAGGGGTGGCTGGTTCGCTAGAAGTGTCAGACCTCGCATCGGGGTAAAGAATCTTCTTGGGAAGGCGTATTGTGAGCGGTCTATCGGAGGGATTGGGCTTCTCCGTTTGGAGCTGACCGACTCTCGGTAGTCTGATGGTAAGTGGCCCTGTTATGGGTCTCGGCGCTTGGCCGGACCTTGGCAGCCGGATTCTTATTTGTTCTTCTTGTGCGGAGAGACTGATTGCGTCCTTACGCAGAGTGGCCGTAAGGGGTGCGGAATTGCCCGGTTTGCGAGCCTGAAGGTGGATCGTTAGAGGTTCTTTTGATCCTGTAGCCGTCTTGTTGTGAGCTTGTACATCTTCTTCGACCAGATGCTTCTTTGATTTTTCGTACAGACAGGAGTCTGAGTAATAAGATTCGACCCCCTTGAAGGGATCGATATCGGCAAACTCTGTCCTCACGAAGCCGTGCTTATCGACATATTTGAAGCACTGGTGTAGCGTGGAAAGCACGATCATGTAATCGTGTATCCAAGGCCGCCCCAGAAGGATATTGTAAGAAGTGTCGGCATCTATAACATAACAGGTGACTTCTGATTGGAGATCGCCGATCTGACACTTCAAACGGATCTTCCCTATTGGGTAGCTCCTGTCCGAATTGAAACCGCTAATGGCGGTGCTTGTAGGCGTCAGGCGATGCATCGGAATGCGAAGATGATGTAGCAGACCCTTCGGAATGATGCTTATAGAGGACCCAGGATCAATATGCATTCGGTCCACCTTTACGTCGCCAATGTATCCAGTGTAGTATAGCGGGCGATCATGCAGGTTAGTTTTGATGAGCATATCTTGCGGAGAGAAGACGATGTTGGGCATTGCTCCCGTACACGCACTATCTTGGAGCTCTGTAGGTTGGTTATCGCCCGTGAGGTTGACCTGAGCCAAGTATGCGTCGGCATTTTGGAGCGCCTCACTTAAGGCCGTACGGACATCCTTTGAGAGCCTGAGGAGTTCATATAAGGATAATTTGGCCGGGGTATTAGCTAATTGTGCTAAGATGTCGAAGTTGTAGGGCCTCTCCAGCCCCTGAGGTGTCTCCTTCCGGAGGGACTTGTCGAAGCGAGTCTCCTTCGGCCTAGGCTTGTCGGTCATCGAAGGCTGAGCCGGTCCCGGAGCATCATTGGTAGTGGGCGGATGATCATCAGTCGCGCTTTCGGTCACCGGTTGGGCTTGTGTTCCGGATCGAGTAGTGACGGCCGAGACTTCCTCTTCTTCCGCCGAGGCAGTACGGCAGGATCTGACTTTTTCACTTTTCCTTTTAGAGGGTAGAGAGGGCTGAGTTACCTCGTGGACTAGGTCCGGATGGACCCACATGATTTTCCCTCGTGATGTGGTGAGGGGTACTAGACCAGCGGCTTGATCGCGAGCAGGCGGCAGATTAGCAATCTCCATTGTTGCCAGAGGGATGGGTATAACCCCGTCCTGAGTCTCTGTTGGAGGGAAGCTGCCGAATTGTACGGACACCATATTGGCTGCCACGGTTACCTCTTCAAAATCGATGGCCAGGGCGTTCGAATCGATGAGGTTTTGGATATACCGTTTCAGTTGGTAGCAGTCGTGTGTAGCATGGTGGACGTAGCGATGGTAATGGCAGAACTTTGGGTTCTCCAGATTAGCCGGCCGAGGCTCCCGTCTTGGTGGAGGAAGCTGAATCCTATCTCCTTGTATAAGCATGTCCAAGATAGGCTTGACGTGGCCGTCTTCAAAGGAATAAGTGATTTGAGGCCATTGTTTGTCTGCTGGCTGTGGCTCGGGCTTCTGGGCTGTATCGGTCACCATAGCCTGCTTGCCTTTGTTGTCCCGATTGTTGGAGGGGCTACCCCCATTGTCGTTGCTGGTGTTGGGACGCTTGCTCTTGTTCTCTCCCTCCGAGATATGCAACCCCAGTTGGCGAGCCTTCTTCAATCGTTCTTCAGCACTTGTAGCACTGATGATAAAAGCCTTCCAGTCCTTGAACTGACTTTCGCCCATCCAGAGACTAATTGTTGGAAGTAGTCTCTTTTGGCAAATTTCAATCAAAGAAGAGTCCGGGTTGCCAGATGGTAACTTCATTGTGGTTTGACAAAACCGCTTAATATAATTTCTCGTTAGTTCTTTCTCTCCTTGAACGACGTCCATGAGGGTAGACATCGTAACGTCCTGCCCTACCTCATAGAACCTCTCCAAGAACAAGCGCTTGAAGCCAGCGAAGGAGTGGATGCAATTGTCTGGCAGGTTGTGGTACCAATCGAAGGCGACTCCTTCCAATGCCCCAATGAATAACCGCGTGAGGATAGCGTCATCATGGGGCAGATGGTCGGTAGTGACCTCAAAGTAAGTGATGTATCGACTTGCTGAAGTCTTGCCATCATATGGGTTGATATTGAACGGCTTATATCTTGGCAGAAAGGGAACATCCCTCCATTCAGCAGGATATGGTTGCCGTATTCTGAGGTCTTGAGAGTTTTCTCGGGCGTGGAACATTGCTCGGAGCTCCTGAACCTCTCTTCTTACTTCTCGGGCCTCATCTATCGCGGTAGGGGCCGTTATCTCGGGAGGATTATTGCCCTGGTTTGGCGCCGCTGAATTTGAATCTACGTTGATTGCGGGACCCGTGCTTGTCTGGCCAGGTGTCACTCCCTGCAGAGTAGGAAGTGCCGCTTTGATCTCGTCTACAAACTTGACCAAGGCATGCAATATGGCCTCCAATGTGTCGATGCGCTGGCGATCGCTGGAACCGCCTTGATTGCTGTCTGTCATGAATACCGTCTTCACATGGGGAGTGACGGAGGGAGTGGTGGAGGATGTACCCTCCGAGTCGTACCCATGCATCGAGAAATCATCTGGATATGTGGGGATGTTCTCTTCAGGTTCGGACTCGGAAGGAACACTACCCCCAGCTTCGGAGCTTGCTTCGTCTAGAGAATCATGGATGTCCTCGGGGACATCAGCATCTGTTGTACCCGATGGGAGGGTTGTTTTTCGGGGTTCGTCTCCTTGAAACATTAGATTATTGTGGACGTTCGGAGGAGTACTACCCCCAGCTCCTACGACCCCCAGGGTCGGGGACGATGAGCCTCCTGTTGCAGCAAATTTTGTCTTCGAACGGGTGTGTTGGTATACTCCAGTGGAGGGCAACTGTTTAGCCGACAATTTCTTAGTTGTAGTGGCTGATATCTTTGGATTGGAGATGCTTGTCTTCTTCTCTCTCCCTTCGGCGGGGACCTTCTGAGCGGAATTGCAGGAGACAACAGGAGGTGCCTCATCTTCTGAGTTCGGGTGCTGTAGTCTGTGGAAGACGGACGGACGATCTTCCGTCACTGCCGTGTTGTTGCAGCAGCAGTTGACGATGATCTGGGTGCAGTGACGTCTATATGAGGATTCTTTGCACGCCGAGGCCCCTTCTCTTTCCTTGCGTTTGTGGAGGATCGCCTCACGCAGGTCAGAGGAACCACTCTGTCCGTTCGCCGCCGGGGATTGGACTTGAGCAGTTCTGTACAACTTCCCATCAGAGGCCCGTGTGATAATCAGCGGGACGCCCTGATAGTCAGAGGTTGGGGCAGCTGTCTGGGCTTGATGAGCCCGCGCTGCCCTAGACTTCTTCTTTCTAGCACTCGTGGGCGCATAATAGGAAGAGTCCAAGTTGAACATCACAGAGTCTGGCTTGTCATCTAGAGAGTCATCAGGGTTCAGACCGTACGAGAGACGGTCAAAAACTGATCGAGATGAGCATGGAGCAGATGCTATGTGGCTGGGAGCGGAAACCGTGCAGGCTGTCTGCATGCGGTTGTCTCCTGTCGTCGGACGAGTTCTTATGCGGCTAGGGTCACGACCGTGCAGGCTGGCCGCATGCGGTTGGCATCGGTGGCCGCATGGGTTTTCTGTAAACGATTGACTTTACTGGCCGTACGAGTCTCATCCATGCTGTCGGGAGCTGTAGTCGCATAAGTTATGCGGCTGACAGAAGTAGCCGCATGAGTTTTCTTCATCCGGTTGGCGGATGTAGCCGCATGGGCTTTCTCCTTGCGGCTAATACTCTTCTGCGGTTCGGTCCGCGTAGAGTCCCTCTTTGTCCCTGCAAGTCCAGCATCATAATGTTTTCTTCTGCCGGACTTGGGGACAGCAGAGTTGTCTACGATCTGAAGTGGGACCGCAGGAGAATCCTTCTCGCCGTCTTGAGCAGCAGAGGGCATCCCATCGAGGGCTTGAGGAGGAGCAAACGACTTCGGTCTCCATTCTTTGCGAGCCTTCGTGGTGCGGGTGTGCTTCTGGGCCGGGCCAGCGCTGCCTTCAGAGAGCATCTCTTCGAACGCCTGTTGGTCGAAGCGGACGACCATCTTCTTTTGTGTGGAGCCAAGTTTGGCTGCATCTGATTGCGTCACCAACTCCTCAGCCGTGGAGAAGTTAGTCCCCAGCAGAGTCGCCATCGTGTTTGCCATTGATTGTAAAAGAACAGAACAATTATCGGAGGACTGAACTTAGACTCACAATACAAACTCGCTCGTACAAAGAAAGCCTAGGGACGAAAACCTAGGTACCGTAGACTAAGTACGATTGTTTATTTTTGATTCTGGGGAATGACGATAGAGGCTCGGGAAAGCGACGGCCGCTCTGCCTTACTCCTTGGACGATCAGTATGTAGCCTTGGCTCGGGGAAGATCTGCTTGGCGTTGACGAAGGAATGCTCTTCTTGCTCTCCTCGGACTGCTCTCCTGACTTCTCTCTCTCTGTGATTATCAAGAAGAAAGGGGGAGCTCTCTCTGTGTAGATCTCTCTCTTCTTCTTTTTTATTCTTTTGTTGCCGACCTCTCTTCTCTCTCCTTTTTTTTTCAAGGGAATGATGCTGGCTATTTATAAGAGTGGGGGGTGATCATTAGGGTTTGCTAATGATTATCTTTTTGAAATGTCGGCGCTCCTTCATTCTATCTGAACCCTTGATCCTGATTACAGTGAATCTCGGCCATTAACGTGGATAGCATTGTATCTCATGAGCAATTAATGCTAGCTGTTTTAAATCCTCGTGATTGATTATGCCAATGTCTGATTGCTCGCCACGTGTCCCATTAGCTTGATGATAAATGATATGCCCCGATCTCAGTAATTATGACGATGATGTCAAATATATTTGTTGAGATTCGGTTAAATCTCTTATTCATCCCATGCCACGTGTCTTAATTGTGAGTCCTGTCAGAGCCGCATAGGATTGACTATCCTCGAACCGCAGAGAGATACTCTATGTGAGCCGCATAGGACGATGCTTCATCGAGCCGCATATGCGTAATCCTTGTGAGCCGCATGAGCTGGTATTGTATTGGACCGCAGGGAATGTGTTCCCAGGGAGCCGCATGGGCTAGCGTTGTATCGAACCGCATGGAACGGGTTCTCAGGGAGCCGCATATGACTGATTGCCACGTGGCAATCTGGGACTTCTGACGGATTTGGTCAGAGATTTTCTTCTTTTCCCGAGGAGTCAGTCATTATGGCAAGGCCATTATGAAACTTTATGTCAGGGCCGCCACAGTGAATCGTACTGGAACAATAAATGAGGCCACTCCTCAAACGACCAGCTGTAGGGAAAGATCACACATGGCGTCCATCGAGCCGCATATGCCTTGCTGAACCGCATACGCTCCCGAGCCGCATGCGATTGAGAGTCTTCTTTGAACCGCATAGGGCCGCTCCTGTGTGAGCCGCATAAGCTTCTTACTCAGAGCCGCATGGATCATTATTCTAATATTTTCCATGCTTCTACAGTGACTGATACCACCCATACCTCTATGTGAAAACATATATACAGTTACTTACTGTCAAAAATATATATTGTATATATATATATATACATATACACTCCCTTTAAAATATTGCTAAATGTAGATAGGTTTACAATATATAGAATACGCTCAAAGAGCATCCAAGTTCCTACTCACTGCTACAGTACCATTAACACTCCCATGGCTTTCCTCATCATATCAGTCTTTGGACTGAACATAGTTCAGTCCCCATTTGGACAGATACACTCCACCCTTGCTGCCCCAATGTGACCCACATTCCATAGTTAGATACAACATATATATATAATATATATAGTTGCTTATATCCATATAGTCACACACACCACTCATGATTATATTTCTATATGAATGCAAAGTGTACACTCTCAAATAGTGATTTGTATATATAAAATAGAGGGATACACAAAATAGTGAGCTAATGCTAGTGTCGCTTGTCATGGTAGTGTGTGCACTAATATGTCAAGGTCCAAAACCTCCCAAATTGGCCCCATGTCCTAATACACCAAGACACAACCTATTTGTACCCAATTGTGGACACTATTCTAGCCTCACACACTACTCTCATGACAATTTTAGCCTATGGGATATTTCAACAAACACTTTGTGTCACACTCGGATTTCTCCCAAAAGTGACACAAAACCTATTCAAACTTTCAAATGAGGACTCAATAGAGCCTCAAAACTATTTCTAAGGGTTGTCCTTATACATGGGTGAGTTCCTATGGGTCTAATATCAAAATTAGGATTGAAATGACAAGGTTAGAGGATGTTATACCTCTTGGGAGATGGATTTCCAATGAACAATCCAATGGACACGAACCCGACATAAAATTCCTTAACAAATGGACTCTCCTCCTTGCTCCTAGCTCCACACTCCCTGTAGGCACTTCCTTCTTGAGGGAATGTGAGGAATGGTGGAGAAAAGAGTGGGATTGAGATAGAAATCAATGGTGGAAAGGCTCCAAATGGCAAGAGCTCTAAATTTAGAAAATGGAGGCTAGAATGAATGAAGTGAAATGAACAATACTACAAAAGTTGTTAACAATGACACTTTATAGATGACACTCATCCCAAAATGTCATTAAAGCTCTATTTAATGTCGGCTCATTAGATGATCGTCATTAATAATTTTATCAATGACATTAATGAAAACTAGTGTCAAGTTAAGTACTATAAGAAGACGGCTAAAAAGGTAAGGGTCATGAAAATAATTTAGGGTGTCATCATTTGTGTGAAAAAAATATGTGGAACTAATAATGACACCACATTATTAAGAGTCATATTTAGTTTAAACAATAAAATATTTTTTTATTAAGAGTCATATTTAGTTTAAACAATAAAATACTTGTCAGTTAAGGTGTATTATGTGAATTTTTTAAAATAACTATAACTTATATAACACCAATTCATTTTCTTTCAGTTACCAAACAATATTTATGTCACATTAAATTATTAGACACAAGGTTATAATTTTACTTTTTGTAACAAAAGATGAGATTAATTAAAAAATGGGATTTTTTGACTTTCATCCCACTTGTTAATATGAATTTGTACTTACATCCCACTTTTTAATTTTATTTGACTTATGTCCCACTTTTCGTCACGAAAAGTATTTATTTTGTCACGAAAAATATTTATTTTGTCACGAAAAGTATTTTCGTGACGAAAAGTGGGACGTAAGTCAAATAAAATTAAAAAGTGGGATGTAAGTACAAATTCATATTAGTAAGTGGGATGAAAGTCAAAAAAATCCCTTAAAAAATTAAATAAACATAAAAAATTATTTGGTTAACTAATAAAACACCATACAATTTTTGGACCTCCCTTCAAATTTTTAAGGAAGCAAACATCTCCTTCCTAAAATGCTCCTTTTCTCCCATGGAAATAAACCCTAATCCTAATTTCTGGACCGTCGCTCCCATTCTAGCACCTCTTCCCTCTCCTTGATCCAAGACCAATAGGACCTCGATCCTCTTCTTCCTCCTCTCCACTAGCCTCAGCCAGATCTTCCGCACCACTTCCTCTACCAACGCGACGAGGACCACATATATCCCGAGCCCCTGGCCTTGAGCGAAGCTCTAGCCATCCACTCGAGCCTCCTTCCAGCTATTATGGATAGCGGCTCCGGAAAGGAGCTTCTCAATGCTCCTCTGAAGATGTCTTCCTGGACCTCGCATACATTTGGGCCCTCCTCTATTCTTGACGGCCTCGACTTCATCGCTGATTGTTGTCCTCTCCGGTTTGATTCTCTCGATCCCTCCTTCTCCCTCATGTCATCTTGGTCTTTCTCTCGAGCATCAGTAGCAACCCCCTTCTCGTCGACATCTTCATCATTTTCACTCGCCTTTACCCTTAACTCTCTGTTTGTCGAACAAATTTGATCTTGGATGTCGTGCCCCTGTAGTGCTACCAGTGTGCAAGTGTCCCCTCTCTGAGAGCAACATTTTTATCCTTAAAGGTGATCCATCCCGTGATGATTGCATTTGGTTTCATGAGGTTGGTAACTCTGGTAGGTTGTTTATTCACAATCTATGGTTTATTCTATCTTGGTATGTTAGAGATGCTTAATGTGTCATACACAAGGGCGGAGCCAGGATTTTAGTTTACCCCGGGCTGAACTTAAAATGTCCAAAAAAATTAACAGAGTCAAAGATGATAATTCAGGTAGTGGGACATGCAGAAAAAGCATTATAAATGCAAATAAAATGAAGAGCAATTAACCTCTGGTCAGGAAATCATGTCTCCAAACAAAAGAGAATATTAAGTGTCAATTTTACTAAGATAATGTATCAAAGCATGTAAACATAGCGTTATGGGCCTGAAGATTTGCCTTCTACATATCAAACATGCAAAGTTGCATTGGTGTATCAAAGCTTACAATTGTGTATCGGTCTGTTATATTGCTTTGCATTTAAAACTTTCTGCGAATTCTCACCCCTAACGGGCACCCGCATTTTGCCGAACATAATAAAGATGCTCTAAAATACACTAAAACGTTCAAAAAATCAATAACGTGTCTGTGTCGTGGTGCCCACATCATGTTGTACTCATATACATGTAGCATAAGTTATAGCTTTATAATTCTAAGTAAAAGTCACATAAGGGTATGCATTAAGGAGTAACCAACTGGGGTGGGCTGGAGCTTTATATACATGTAGCTAACAAACTATTAAAAAAAAACTATGGTGGGCTGGAGCCCACCTGAGCCAACTAATGGCTCCGCCTGTGGTCATACATGTCTCAAAATATAAGCAAATGGTGCTAGTAGATGCCACAGATGGGCTCGTGAGTCCTGTTATTTGCACATTCTATGATCATACACAGGTACTCTTTTGATACCATCAAATTGCTCTGATAACTTACAAAATTTAATGCATGGATCTTATTAGTTTTTCTTTCAGTTGCATGTGATGTCCAGTTTTTAGACTACATAACCCACGGATAACTAGAAATATATCTCTCATGTACTCCTCAAATCTACTAGAAATTGTTTCAATTGTTTGTATGGTTTATAAGGAAAACAAGTGCTTCTGATGTGTTCTTATTTATTTTTAACTTTGGAGCCTTAAAAATATAAGTGCACAGGTCAAGCAATTGGTCAAGTTAACCGATTGTGCTCCATCATAACGCACGGGTTATGCACATAAAGATATTATATAGTATACAGTATATAGTATCTTAAATCTTTTATCACTTTACTTTTGAAAGTTTGTACAAGTATAATTTGTTTTTTTGGTGACTTGTGCAAATTTAATCTATACTGCAAAAAAGAGTTCAGAGCTTGAAATTGTTGATTACATTAAGCCTTTAGGTCAAATCACATGTAGCATTTAGGTTTGACAGGATTTCTTATTTGTTGGTATGTAATCTGTTCTAGAAGGGTGATCTCATTCACAATAGTTTTTTTTTCTTCCTCTTGTCGTGAACAGTGCAAGAGAACATAAAACATTGGCCAGAGACTGAAACCCAAAGAAAAAGTGGAAGTCAAAGAAGCAATCGTTTCTATTTGCAAACTTGATCCGTACTTGCAACGAATGTGTTCGTGCCATTGAGAAGGCGATCACAAGAACCTCATGTGACTTTATATATGATTTAATGGATCAATTCTATTCCAGGTTTTGGTAGTCCTACATACTGGAGGCTGAAGCTTTTAACGTTCTGAGCTTGTCCTTACGATTATAATATTGGATATGATCCTCAACTAACCATTCCTTTCAGTCACTCTTGTTGAAAAATGCTCGCAGGTTTTGTTCAAAATGTTAAGTCTTGCTTCAGTTGTGTCTTACTCTAATTGAAGTTTATCATTGGATAAATGTATTAGGAATTTAGACGAACGAAGGGAAATCTGAACTCAATGAGAGAGCACGCAGAGCTTCTTAACTCTGTTCGAGATGATATCGGTGAATCCAAGGCAAGAAAGTGCTATAAATTACTTTTATTTGCAGTAGTACTTGTAATTTACTGATGTATTACTAATCTTTATTGTTTTATACAGGCATCTGGTAGCTTGTCTCGTAGGGTGCAGCTATTTCGTGAAAGGGCTTCGATTCATGGGAGCATTAGTCATGTAAGCATCAGATATTCGTATGCTCATATATGTGACTCCTATTCACGAAGTATGTTTTTTTTCGAAAACATACCCTTGGTTCCACATGGATAAAGCTTTTTGTATCTAATAAGGCTTCGTGCTTGAAGAACATTGTAGTAAATAAGAACAACAACTTCAATGCAATAGTGGAAAAGCTTTGGTATCATGTTAATAGGCAAGAAACTTTTAGAAATGTGTCTTTCGGTTATATAGGATTAAGTTGTATCGTGACGATAAATATAAGGATTTTGTTCCTAGAATTACCTTAGGCAGCCAAGCTCTGAATACTTTGTTAAGTGACTATAGAACCCATGAAGGTGAATGGTGAAGTTCTCTCCAAGGCTTATCCATAAGGTATGATAATTTCATATATGTCCTAAAATAAGTAGAGGAACTTCAAAGATGAAATAAATGATTGATAAAACGATAAAAATATAACACAAATTACTTTATTTCAGGGAAGTAAGAAGTAGCTTCAGCTGAGGATGCTAGTAGTAAAATAAGATGAAATGGTTTAGACATATGTACAACAGGGACCCATGGGTCCGGTTATGATTTGAGCAGGTCATAGTTGAAGTGAGGTGAGCCACAATTTGTTTTGATTGTCATCTATGATTGATTTTAGCAACCATCCTTGGAAATCTTTTAGCTTCAAGAATATAAATGTCAGTATTATTTCAAAGGTTAATTTTTTAAAATGGTCATTTAAAATCTAAAAAAGAAAAGTTTTATAATCTAGTTCTTCCAATTTTATACAATTTAAAAAAAAAAAACGAGAAGTGGCAGGTTCTGTTATATAGATTTGAGAGACAAAAAAAAAAAAGAATAGATAAAAGGAGAATTGGGTTCTCATCTTGCAAATTGTGATGACTTTTGTTTTTCTCTTTCATGTGCCTCTTAAGAAATTTAACTTTTATCATCTCTTAGATGTAGAATTTCTTTACTCCATTGACACCATTGTATAAAATTATAATTCTAAACGATTACGAATGCAGATTTTTAATTGTTCCCTTTCTCGACTTTGTTGTCCTTTGGTTAAAGTGAATATGATAAGTGGCTAGTCATTAATTTCTAATCACAATTGTAATTATACCTTAATAACTGGAGCCTACCTTATTATTGTCTGTGAATCTTAATAAAAATTATTTGGTTGTTTAATCTTGTGGCCTTTTGTTCTAATAGGTTTCACTTGCAAGTAGAATTCAATGAAGTCAAGGAAAGCTGTCGGAAAAGGCTCGATGGGCACAACAGGCACCGAAGGAAACCTCAACCCGAATCCATTAACTTTGGGCTTGGGGGCATTTTCTCAAATCACCAAGGTATGAGCCCCAAATTATCAAGTTATTACCTGACCAGTTCAAATTATAGTTTTCTTTTAGGATATCTTGACACTTGAGACTACTATAAACACATGAAAGCTAGTAATGATCATATATTCATATTGATATCAATGTCCATATTCATTGAGATGTTGAAAAAAAATTCTTGGGATGTTGGTGTTTGTACAAAAGAGGCGTTTGGCCTAGATTGGAAGGGCTAATCATTTCTACTATTGAGATAGAGTTGTCTGGTTTTGAACTGTTTACTATATAAAGTTATACTCGGATGTTAGCTGATCTCCCTTAAGTGGGAGATTCTAATATCTAACATTACATTTGTTTTTTTTATTTTCAGCTTAGATTTAGTATTACATGATGGTTTGAAGATTAGTTTGCTAACTTATGGTAGATTATTCGTGATCTATTCATATCATTTATCGTAAACCATATATTCATTGGACTAAGGAATAGTCATATGATATAACGCTAAGTTTGGCAATTATGCATTTGTTGCTATGTAACATTGATCGAACAATCAAGCTCGTGAAGCTGGGTAAGAAAACCCAAAGATACACGAAATCATCATCCAAGCTCCCATAAAATATTTGAAGTTGGGAAAATTTGAAGTTGGGATAGCTTAGCTGAGTGGAATGTTTTCCCACATTTTTTTCTTCTGTTATGGGGGATTGGTTTGGGTGAAAAGTGTCAATTGTGTTCGCATGCGTCGTAGGTGCTGGATACAATTGACTTTTGCTTTGATAGTTGTTTTTCTTTAATATACTATTATGATGGCATAAGGTGTTATGTACAGATGAGATTCAATGCGAGGACTTTATCTTCTAGTATAATTTTGGTAGCTATCTTTTATGTAAACTTATTGTATAATTTATTTATTGTATCATGCACTTTTTTGCTTCAACTATTATGTCAAATTTGCTATTGTAGTGCTTTTAAGATATGGCTTGCTCAAAGGGAGATGAAGTGAAAAGTCCTAACATGGAAGTCTGCGAATGTATGTTTTAATTTAGGTTTCTTTAACAAAAAGTGTGGTAAGTCAACTGTTAAGATGGTTCTATATATCAATGTAATATTTTTTGTTTTGGTATAACATTATGTTATAGTAGTTAATTTTATGTTTATTTTTTTGTAGTTTATTGGAAGAAAGGATTACTCGATCAGAAAAATTGATGAAATGAGATGAGAGATGGCCAAATTTAACCTAGATATTGTTACTGAAGATTGTATGTAAAAATGATGCTTTACAAAATTTCAGAAGCATTGTTAATTTATGTTGAGAATGTTTGAGACTGAAATAATATTGTTATTGTTCAATGTTGACACTTTGAGCAATTATGAAATAAAATATTTTTTGTTGGTGTTGTAAATTATTTTTCTTCTTTGTTTTTCTTATATGAGATATTATATACAAAATGTAAATTATGGAATATGGATGCAAAAATGGGTACTATAAAAATGAAGAATATTTGATGACACATAAAAGTCATCTTTTTTAAATAAAGATGACACATAAAAGCCATCTTTTATAAATAAAGATGACGTGCGTTGAGTTTTCATTGATTTTTTATGACAAATGTCATTTTTAAAAATAATGATGACGCATAGAAGTTATCTTTTGTACATAGAGATGATACATTTTTTTTTTTTTACATAGAGATGATACATAAAAGTCAAATTTTGTAAATAAAGATGACACAGAGAAGTCATATTTTGTAAATAAAGAAGATGCATAAAAGTCATCTTTTAGAAATAAAGATGACTTGTTTAGCTGTCATTGATTTTTTACAATAAAAGTCATCTATTATAAATAAAGATGACACATAGGAGTCATCATTTCTAAATAAATATGACACATAAAAGTCCTCTTTTAAAGTAAAGATGACATGTGTTGAGATGTCATTGATTTCTAATGATAAAGATGACTCCTTCATAGATGATAGCCAAACAAATGTCATTAATTAGCATATTTAGCCGTCATTGTTTCTAAAATGAAGAATATTTGATGACACATAAAAGTCCCTCAAGTGGCCGGCCACTATTATCTTAGGTTAGAGTCAATCCAAAGTTTCTAAAATGCCCTCTAAGTTTTCATTTGGCTAATTAAATGAAATGTGAAGGGTTGGGGTTATTTTGGACAAAAGCCTAATCCCTAAATGAACCTATTGGTCATGAATAATTAGTCTAACGAAACTAGTCTAATGAGTTGGTTTATGAGTAATGCCTTGCTAATTGTTGGGCTCAAGTTTACTGTCTAAGCTAGCCGGGCCACTAACACAAGTCAAAAATTAGACTAGTCCCTAACCCAACCAACTAATTCCAAATAATTTAAATAGATACCTACAATATTCCTAATTAATATTCACAATATATATCAATTTATAAAATGAAAAATTTATCCTTATTTGGAAAACTGGTAGTGACAAGTCTACCCCCTTGAAATAATTTCGTCCTCGAAATTAAAGACGAAACTATCACAAACAAAACATTATAAACAAGGAAGACTATTACCTCAAGGCTCGAAGAGATAAGGGAATCGCTCCTGCATGTCATCCTCTCTCTCTCAGGTAGACTCACCCGGAGAATGATGCCTTCATGCGACATGAACCAAGAGAATGACTTGGTTCCGGAGCACCTTCTCCCTACGATCCAAAATCTCAACTGGCTGCTCTGGATAACTGAGAGTCGGTCCCACCTCGATCTCCGAGTGGTCCAAAACGTGACTGGGATCTACCACGTACCATCTTCAGCTGCACCACGTGGAACACGTTGTGTACCCCCTCTAGTGCAGGCGGTAATTCTACTCGGTATGCCACTGTACCGACCCTCTCAAGGATATTGAAAGGTCCGATGAATTGCGGACTAAGCTTTCCACCTCCACCAAAGCGATTCGTGCCCTATGTCGAAGAAATCTGCAGGAATACTAGATCACCAACCTATCACTAAACATAATCTTAAAACTTATTCTATAACAAACAATCACAAACAAACACAAACACTAGAAATCTAAACTATACCTCAAACTCCAAAGGTCTCCGGTGGCAATCGGCCTAACGTCGTTGTTTGTCATATGCCATCCGAAGTCTATCCCTGATAAGCTTGACCTTCTCAGCTGCATCCACAATCATCTCTCGGCCAAACAAAGCTCTCTCATCGACATCGTCCCAAGACAAGGGAGTACGACACCTCTGTCCATATAGACCCTTAAATGGTGACATTTCTATACTGGCTTGGTAGCTGTTGTTGTAAGCAAACTCTACCAAGTGGAGATAGTCCTCCCAAGATCCCCCAAAATTTAGCACACAGGTACGAAGCATATCCTTGAGAGTCTGAATAGTCCTCTCCAAATGCCCATCCGTCTGGGGGTGATATGCGGTACTAAACTTGAGCTGAGTGCCTAAGCTAGCCTGCAAACTCCTACAGAAGTGGGAAGTGAAACGACTATCCCAATCCGAGACTATGCTCACCGAAACTCCGTACAATCTGACTATCTGTCGCACATACATCTCTGCCAGCTTCTCTGTAGACAAATCTACCTTGAAAGGCAAAAAGTAGGCCGATTTGGTCAATCTATCAACGATGACCCATATCGTGTCTTTCTCTCCTGGAGACCGTGAATGTCCAGACACAAAATCTATAGTAATGTGCTCCCACTTCCACTCTGGAATAGATAGTGGCTGTAGCAGACCACCTGGCCTCTGCCTCTCGGCTTTCACCTGCTGGCACACCAAGCATCTAGATACACCACACGTGCTGTCTCAGATCTCTCGCTTCATGTCATACCACCACACGTGATGTCTCAAATCTCTGTACATCTTGTTAGCATCAGGATGCATAAATTATTGAAAACGATACGCCACCTGGAGAACTTCCTCCCGAAGCTCTCCACTAAGCATGCACAGTTTGGCACCTTGCCTCAACGACCCATCCTCGGCGATAGAGAAATCATCCAATAACCCTGCCTGCACCTGCTCCATGATGCTCCTCAGAGTCTCATCATCAAACTGTACTGCTCTAATCCTGTCCGTCAACTCAGACTAAATCTATAAACCCTACATCTGTTCTTTAATTCTAGGGACTATAACCTCAATGCCCAAACTCTCTAAATATGCCAAAAGGTGACGGTCCATCGTCAAACACATGGCTGTCGGATACCTGTTCAAAGCATCGGCAACCACGTTGACCATCCCTAGATGATACTGTAAGGATATATCAAAATCCATCATCAGCTCTAACCATCGTCTCTGTCTCATATTCAACTCCTTCTGTGTAAACACGTACTTCAAGCTCTTGTGGTCAGTAAAAATCTCTACACGCTCTCCGTACATATAGTGTCTCTACAGCTTCAGAGCAAAGATGTCTGCTGCCAACTCCAAATCATGAGTCGGGTAGTTATTTTCATGCGGATGTAACTGTCTGGATGCATAGGCAATCACCATTCCATGCTGCTGAAGAATGCAACCCAAACCCTTTCCCGAAGCATCACTGCAGATTATGAATCCTCGGGACCCTGATGGCAACGTCAAAATAGGAGCCGATGTCAACCTCTTCTTCAACTCCTCGAAGGTGGCCTGGCACTGCTCGGTCCAAACAAACTCCACGACCTTCCTGGCGAGTCGGGTCATCGCCTCGTCAATCCTGGAAAAGTCTTGTACGAACTTTCTGTAATAGCCTGCCAGTCCCAGAAAACTCTGAATCACGCAACTGAGCTCGATGTAGACCAGGACTCTACTGCTGCAATCTTCTTCGGATCCACTGTAATCTCGTCACCAAACACGACGTAGCCCAGAAACTCCACTCTCTCCAAGAAGAACTCATAATTTGATACCTTCCCATACAGCTGCTCCCTCCTGATAGTGTCTAATACAATCCTCAGGTGCCCCTCATGCTCCTCTGGCATCTTCGAGTAAATAAGAATGTCATCAATAAAGACCACCACAAACTTGTCAAAGTACTGATGGAATACCTTGTTCATCAAGTTCATGAATATCGTTGGAGTATTAGTCAACCCAAACGGCATGACAATGAACTCATACTGGCCATTACGAGTCCGAAAAGTAGTCTTTGGAATGTGTTCCTTCCTCACCTTCAGCTGATGATACCCAGACCTCAAGTCTATCTTCGAAAATACCTTCATGCCGTTCAACTGATCAAACAAATCATCTATCCTCGACAGTGGATATTTGTTCTTGATAGTGAGGTTGTTCAACGCCCTATAATCAATGCACATATACACCGATCCATCCTTCTTCGGTACGAACAATATCGAATCACCATAAGGCAAAGAACTGCACCTGATGAATCCCTTATCCTGCAACTCATCCACTTGCTTCTTCAGCTCCGCCAACTCACTGTTGTTCACTCCATAGACATGTTGTGCGATAGGCTCTATGCATGTCACGAACTCTATAGAGAACTCAATATTCCTGTCCGACGGCATCCCCGGTAACTCCTCTGGAAAGATATCCATGAACTCTGCAATCAAAGGATGAGGCAGCTCCTTGTCTTCAACTATAGCTCCACAAAAAGCACTATCACTCTGTTCTGCTGCTCCCTTAGCAAACTCAAATACTGGCTCACTTGGAGGATGGAACAAAACCCTACCTCCTCTGCAATCTATGCTAGTAAAGTGTCACGCCCCGATTCCGTAGAATCGATAGTCGTCCCCCGGGCCTGATGCCGTGCGAACCTAAGTTGCGATCGCACAAGGCGTAGTCATAAGTTCATCCGAAACACAACATCATGTTAGAGTACGCAGAGAAATTGATTGACACATTTGAAATAGAAGTAGACTTTTTCATTGATAATAAAACTTCATTTACATTGACTTTATTACATTTATTGCCGTACGGGCTACAACATGACTCGACTTACAAAACGAACGCCGATGAGATAGTCGTTCCATACATTACATCCCTTTTTACAAGCAAAACATAACACTTTCCACCTGCTATCGAGGGGAGTCGAGTCGTCATCTTCTTTTGGACTGAGTGCGGGGTCTTCTTCAAAAGGAATCCAGAAACACAAGCCTTCACATGCGGACGAGGCTTCAAAAGGGTTCACGTCGCCTTGAGCTTTTAGGTGGCACGCCCTTCGTGGTTTGGGGTTCCTGCGTGGAGAGCGAGGATCAGTACATTACATTTTGTACTGGTGCGTGGCAAATTAAGTTCCAAGCTCTCATTTGGTTGAAGAGTTTATATGACTTAGCTCATGAATGTTTCTAACCATCCTAATGAATTTCAAACGAGCAATGACAAGCATAATGTAAATTACGTTGGAACTTACCCATGGCAGGCCGCACTGCGCCTTATGAAACTTACCATGTTCTTTCCTGTCAATTGTTATCATTTATATACCAAGTGCAATATTACGTGTGATTGGCCACTGGCATGACAAGCCATCCTGGACTATAGCTTTGTTAGCCGGGGCCCTTGCAGCGCAAGTAGCGAGTCCCGCTGCAAGTCCCCGCTTAACCCGTGCTATCATCCAGCACAGTTATACCGTGTTTCCTCCTAGGCCGAGTCGGTCCCGTGGCCCCGGGTTGTCGCTCGAGGAAACTCTCCCTTGTCGATAAGTTGTCCAATGACCGAGTTAAGACATTATTTAGTTGTTAAGGTATTGCCTACGTTCACTTTGAAACATGACCATTTTACCGTGCCCGTGCCTCTGCATTCATTCTTCCATTCGCAACAACACTATCGATTTACCTAAGAAGGGGTCGAAAAGAGAAAGGTCAGCCACTCACCTTGAGTTTACTTCGGCGAGAGAACTTGTTGGCCGCGCTAGACGTCGCCTACGCGATTAACTGAAATCGCACAAGCAACCGATTAGAACACTGCATTATTCAAGAAGTTCGATAGAAAATACGAGTTCAAAATGCAAGCCATGAAAACCATCAAAAACATTCGCGAAAACGCATTTAGAAAACAAAGCCAAAACCAACGCAAGCGGCGTAAAAAGCAGAGCAACGGGAGGTCTCTCCCGACTCAGCCGCAGAGTCAATCCTTGAGGCGCAACCCGCTGAATATGGGACTTGGTTCCGAAGAAGACATTCCATAACGAGGAATGGATCTTAATTCAACCGTTCCCGTTCAATCGATTCGATTGATCCTGACCTATCGGTCCCGACCGAATCGATAGCGACGGTGTTCCTTTCTCGCACACCCCGTGGACGGAGTACGGGGCACGATGTAGGGACGTGGCACTACACCATAACCAACTAAGAAAAGTTTCATTTTCGAAACTTAAAATAGAACCTACCTCTACGAGAACAATGAAGGAAACTTTTCCTTCATTTCTGACTCAAGCTCCCATGTCGACTCTTCGATCGAATGGTTTCTCCAGAGGACGCGGACAAGAGGAATAGCACGATTACGGAGAAGTTTATCCTTGCACTCCAAGATTTGCACCGGCTCTTTGATATATGACAAGTCCGCCTTCAGGTCCAGCTTACCCAAATCCACAACATGGCTCAGATCATGCACGTACTTCCGCAATTGTGATACGTGGAAGACGTCATGTACCTCTGACAACGCGGGCGGCAAGGCGATTTGGTAAGCTATCGGGGCGACTCGCTTCAGTAATTCGAACGGGCCAACAAATCTTGGGCTCAATTTCTCCTTCGCACCGAACCTGGAAACTCCCCGCATGGGCATGACTTTCAAGAATACATGGTCGCCTTCCGAGAACTCGAGGGGGCGTCGGTGCATGTCGGCATAGCTCTTCTGCCGGCTTTATGCTATCTTCAATCTCTCCCTTATCAACTTGACCTTCTGCATCGTCTGCTCTACCAGCTCCGGACCAAGTATCTACCGTTCCCCGACTTCATCCCAACAAATGGGCGATCTGCACTTCCGGCCATACAAGGCTTCATACGGCGCCATTTGGATGCTGGACTGGTAGCTATTGTTGTATGCAAACTCGGCCAGCGGTAGATGAACGTCCCAACTTGACTTCAAGTCGATCACACACAGCCGTAACATGTCTTCGAGAATTTGGTTCACCCGCTCCGTTTGGCCGTCAGTCTGAGGATGATAAGCTGAGCTAAACTTCAATTTAGTCCCCAACGCTGAATGTAGACTACTCCAGAAGCGCGCTACGAACCGTCCATCCCGATCAGAGATGATAGATACTGGGACCCCGTACAGCCGAACTATTTTATCAAGGTATATCTGAGCAAGACGGTCGACGCTCCAAGTAACTTTGATGGCGATAAAGTGCGCTGACTTGGTTAGTCGATCGACGATGACCCAGATAGCGTCGTTTCCTCGCGGCGTTCTTGGCAAGCCAACAACAAAGTCTATAGTGACGTGATCCCATTTCCACTCTGGAATGGCAAAGTTCTGCATCTCCTCGCCCGGTCGCTGGTGCTCGGCTTTGACTTGCTGACAGGTCATATATTTTGACACAAAGAGCGCTACGTCCCTCTTCATGCCGTGCCACCAAAAGACAACGCGGAGGTCCTTATACATCTTGGTGCTACCAGGATGTAAAGAATATTTAGCATAATGTACCTCCGACATTATCTCCTTTCTAAGTTCTACGTCATCCGGAATGCATAGCCGTCCCTTCACTCGCATCACTCCCGACTCGTCCTCTGCAAAGTCGGACGCTTTCCCTGTCGATATCAGCTTTCGCATCTTCTCCAGGTATGGGTCGTCCTTCTGTGCAGACTTGATCCTCTCCAGTAGGCTCGGTTCCACCCGTAGTTGCGTCAGTTTCACGTACTCGGAGTTCAATGCCCATTCCTTCCAAGTCACGCAGCAGTCGATCGTTGAGGCATAACGAAGCTAAGTATTTTTGGCTCAGCGCATCCGCTACAATATTCCCCTTGTCCGGCGTGTAGTCGATTGATAAGTCATAGTCTTTGATCAGCTCGAGCCATCACCTCTGCCGCAAATTCAATTCTTTCTGGTGAAGAGATACTTGAGGCTTTTGTGGTCCGTATAAATCCTGCATGCCACGCCATAGAGATAGTGACGCCACAGCTTCAACGCAAACACAATTGCCGCTAATTCTAGGTCGTGCATGGGGTGGTTCTTCTTATGCGGCTTCAACTGTCGAGAAATAAAAGATATCACCTTATCCCACTGCATGAGTACACACCCCAAGCCCTGGTCAGAAGCATCGCTGAAGATTTGAAATCCCTTTGTCCCTTCAGGAAGTGCAAGTATCGGAGCCGAAACGAGCCATTGTTTGAGCTCTTGGAAGGAAGCTTCACAGTCATCAGACCACTCGAACGCGACTCCTTTCTGGGTGAGGCGAGTCAACGGCGATGCAATCTTCGCAAAGTCCTTCATGAAATGTCGATAGTATCCCGCCAAGCCTAGGAAGCTTCGAATTTTGCTAACTGATGCGGGCCGTCTCCATTCAGCGACTGTCTCAACTTTCTTAGGATCGACTGCGATGCCCGCGGTGGAGATGATGTGCCCAAGGAATGAGACGTTCAGCCAGAATTCGCGCTTGCTTATCTTCGCATACAACTGATTCTCTCGAAGGGTTTGGAGTACCGTCCGCAGATGCTCTGCATGTTGTGCTCGATCCTTCGAGTAGACGAGGATGTCGTCGATGAAGACTACTACGAATTTATCAAAGAACGGACGGAACACCCGATTCATTAGATCCATGAAGACGGCAGGGCGTTTGTCAGACCGAACGACATTACGAAGAACTTGTAGCGGCCGTAACGAGTGCGAAAGGCAGACTTCGGCACGTCCTCTGGCTTGACTTTGAGTTAGTGGTAACCAGATCGTAGATCAATCTTCGAAAACACCGTTGCACCTTGGAGCTGGTTGAACAAGTCGTCGACACGGGACAAGGGGTATTTGTTCCGGACGGTGGCTTTATTCAATTCCCGATAGTCGATGCAGAGCCGCATCGATCCATCCTTCTTCTTCACAAATAGCACGGGCGCACCCCACGGCGAGACACTCGGAAGGATAAACTGTCACCCCCAGTTTTCAGAAATAGGGGTATTTTTATCATTTTACATTTTTGAATATTTTTGAAATTTATTTTATTATTTATGATATTATTTTGGGGTTGAAATTTATTTTATTATTTATGATATTGTTTTGGGGTTATTTGAGTCGGGTTCGAATTTCAACTCAATCCGACTTGAAACGGGGACCCGGGGGGGGGAGGGGGTAGTTTGACTCTAGTGGGACCCACACACTAGTTAGGCATGGCCCACATGATATTAATTTTAGTCCACATGATATTAATTTTAGTTAGTAGTTAGACTAATTATTTATGGATATGTTTAGTTTAATTAGAGACTTAAAACTAGACTAAATTGACCTCAACCTTTAACCCATTCCTAATTTAAATCAAATAGATTAGTGGAGGGCATTTTGGACATTCAAATAGGGGACACCTCACCCTTTTTGGGAAGCCACCTATGGGGGGATAAGGAGTGAGTCACTCCTTCATTCATTTGTTTTCATCCACTTTCTCTCTCTTGTTCTTCCCCCAAATTAATTTAGAGATGAACCTCCATTGGTTTCATCTCCAAATCAACCCCTTCTTCCACCAAATCTTCTTCATTTCTCCTCTACTCCATGGTTAGAGGGTGCTAGCCAAGTTTGGGAGGATTCGGAGCTCGTTCGTGTCCTTTTAGAATCTCTACGTGTCGGTGTCGTGTCGGAAGGATTTTCCTTTGAATCTATCTTCTGGAAGGTATAATCTCTCCTCTAATCCATCCCTACATGCATATAGAAATATTTTGAACCCATAGGAATGATCCCCATGGTTGTATCTCCATTTGTGTCCATTTCGTGTCCATTTGGAGGTCATAGGAGTGCCCTTTGTGTTGTGGTTGTGTCCATGTGGGAAAACCCCAAATTTGGACACACTATGTGTTGTTGTTATGTATGAATGAATTATTACATGTTTAATCTCATATTTTTGTATTGGAGATGTGTTCTATAGTGTCTCATATATATATATATATATGTATATTAGTGTAGAGAGTGAGTTCTTGATATATTATGTTATATACTTGTGTTTATTATGTCTCAAACTACCTAAATTCGTCATAATATTTATCCACGTTTTTAGTAGCAATAGCAACTTAGAAATGTCATAACTTTAAGCTTAAAACTCCGATTTCTCTCCCGTTTTTCTTAAAAGAACCGTATCGAAGTTAGATTTCCAAATGTATATTTTAATAAGCTAAATTCGTTCTGAAACTTTCTGTAAAATTATTTGAGTGTCAGCTGTACGAAAGACGAACGCGTTTCGGTGTTTTTGCGATTCCGGGAGCTTCCAGACACGAAAATGCGATCCGTTTAAAGTTTCGGAAAGCTAACACAAAGATCTATAACATACTTTAATCCTAGAGTTTAATGAATGCCTAATTTGTATAGTATTGATTTTAAGTAGAAGATTACTATACGACATATGCATTTTGTGTATCCTTGTATGTACAAATATGTATGTATGCATGTGTATATATATGTGTGTGTGTGTGTGTGTGTTAAGAGAATGTAATATAATATAGAGTATGCATAAATGATATAATGTATGAAAGTATATAATATATTCAAATATGTATGTATAGGTGCATGAATGAATGAATGCGATGCATGAATGAATGGATGAAATGAAAGCATGTGGGTAATGCAAGGTATTGAAACATGTATGCAAGTATCCATATGTAAGTAAGTAACGTAATCAAGTATGAATGTATGCTATATATGAATGCCAACATGATAGGAATGTATGATGCCATATTAGCACTTAGCACCATGTTCATATGTTAAAACCCCTTCTACATGTTGACAGTAACCCCAAGCATGAATACACATAAAACCTACTTACTGTTATGAGTAAACCCTTTGATGTATAAATAAACCCTTTTGTTATGATTAACACCCACACACACACATGCTAAACCTATGCTTTACATGTTATTTCTTCTATGTGACACAATGAACCCATGCTAAATGTTATCCTTCTAACATAACCCCCTCACACTTGAACACATTGTACTGCTATGTACACATTGCCATATCCACATTCATGTATCACTCACTCCTTGTCTTTATGCACCTTGCTTGTAATAAAAATATATATGAATATATATGTAATGTGTGTTTGATAACTTGTGTAGCTTTGTGATTTTGTGTGAGTGTTAGTCTAGGCTTGGTTAGGCCTAATGAGACTTGTTAGTCTAGGTTTAGACCTAGTACTACCTAAGTTAACCTAGTTTGACTAGCACGGTTGACCAGAGTTGACCAAGAGTTAACTTTGACCTAGAATGATCTAGAATCATGTAGAATGCATAGTAGAGCTTTATTTTACCATTTTAGACTTGTTGTGACTTGTGTTGTTCTAAATAGGAGCCAGACACCTCTCCTCGGATAGTACATTTCCTTTGGACATTCAGATAGCAGACGAGTACATTCTCTATCATTTCATATCCTGTTTAGAATTATTTTCCTGCTTTAAATTACTTTACTTGATACTGTCACGTTGGTCACACGGATTGGTACTATATGGATCTTTTCATGAGATGTTATCCCCCTCGGGAGCATCGGATACTGCATGTTTTGTACGTTTCACGAATCATCACGTATCTCTATGCTTCTTCTGATTCACGAATCGCTTGTGACATATGTACTCTCATGTTCACAGAGCCATCATGAATCACCTTTACGTATCACTCATTTTATGAGCCATGTAAAGTTTCACGAATCTTAACATAACTTGAACAGATCCTTGTGTATTGATTGGGGATGGGGGAGTAGAAATAGGCATGTGAATATTATCCAAGTAGCTGTAGTCATGAATCACTCTCTTAGCTGTAGTCATGAATCTCCTATGCCATTCACATGTTTATATTGTACTCTGACTCACTAGCCACTATTAGTTCTCTACTTATAGTAGATATTTCTATTACAGTTCTCTCTCTCTGTTTACATACTGTATTTCTTTCAGATCCTGTATCTTACTTTACTGTATGATTATATTTTCTAACCTGCTATGATTTGTTGAGATGTACTGTGCTCGCTCCTGTCCTAACTGGACCTGTTGATAAATTTTACAGATAGCCTGGAGGTTGCCTGCTAGCCTAGATGAGACACAGTAGAGGTTGTATAGATAGCTAGGGTTTTGCTCATAGTTTATTTTTAGTTGTCTTGAGTTGTATTTATAGATTACTGTATTTGAGCTTTGAGATGTATTTCTGGGTTTATGTATCTTAGACACTTAGACTTCTATCTGCTGTATCTCTTTTGGATTTCATGTTTTATCTATCTTCCATTATGCTCTACCTTAGATGTGATTGAGTTTATATTCTGCTATGTCACCCCCATTCGGGGAGTATAAACTGCTTAGCCTTATACTGTTAAATGCATGAGACCTAGGACAGCGTTCTACCGCCGACACTGCGGCGTAGGCTGGACGTACCCACGTCTCGTGCCCTAACTCTAGGGTGCGGGTCGTGACACGTTTTTAGTGGTGGTCCATGCAGGTCGAGTTTGTGTAGTGGTATTCGAACTAGAGTACCACTACAGCTTGTAGTAGAATTGGGATATATTTTTGAAGGTACTCAATCACGGTTAGGATTTCTTGAGAGATTTCTGGGATGACCCTTGCGAATCTTATTTTAACTTCGATTTGAAAAACTTTTCTTCCTTTGATTTGATTTATCTTTACTTTCTGTTGTTGAACTTGATTTTGATGATGATTGTGGAGTTTTGAATCTTGATGTTAGCTGTTGCATCCGAGTTTGTATTTATATGATTTGATGGATTATTGTTCAGTTTTGAATCTTGATGTTCGTTGATAAATTTGATTTTTGGGTATCCATTGTTGATTTAATTTAATTTTTGTCAAGATGAAATCATATGGGCTAGGTCATCTAAGTTATAGAATCTAGTCTTCTACAGTCACGTTAGCCAGCATGGTGAGTACATATAGTCTGATTTTGGATATATTTCTCGGGTGTGGGAATTTAAGGTTTTCGTAGCCAAGCTAGCGGCATCGCAAAAATTTTAAATACCATGATTCTAGAGGTATGTGCCTAAGTCGAGGACTCTGTGATTATCGTAGCCTTGCTTACTAGTATGACGAGGATTTAGAGTACCATGATTTTGGATAGACGCATATGATTATCAGATTGTACCTTAAATATTTTCGAACATGTTTTCTCTACTTTTGTTTCAGTCCTTCAAAAAAATTTATTATTTGTTTGTTTTGCTTCTGATTATTTAACTTGGGAGTAGCTTTAACTGCTTTTATAAACCTTGTGTAACTTTTGCTATGGGTTTCTTCATAATACCATGAATCGATGATTTTTACTAGACCTTATCTTGGATTTGATAGTTTAGCTCTGGGTTTCAAAAGGGTTCCTTCTTTTAACAAATTAGCAAACAGATTTTATCGTTATTTCTTTTTTGCTATTATTTTTGTATTAAATAATAATAATAATAATAAAACTGTCTAGATTACACCAATCACCTACTTTGCAATCTTGGTAGGAATCTAAATGTTGCTCTTGATATAGAATTTGATTTTTATATTGGGACATGAGAATATATAGTGGACACAGACTCTTTGCCTGACACGTATGCATGCTACACTTGATTTCCCCACCTATCAAAATACATATTAATATGTTGTTGATGTTTAAATTGTCAAAACCCCAATATTTCTGGTTCTCTGCTTTTTCCAGCTTAAACTCATAATTTAAATATAAGTTTCATGTTATTAGTTATGTTTACATCACTGCACATGTATGTTATACATAGGGTTTTAATTCAAAAAAAATTTGGTTGAGTTTTGTGTTTGAATTTGTCCAATCTGAGACTGTGTGCATATTAACCCTTAATACTGGATTCCAAATGTTTAGTTCAATTTGCTGTTTTATTTTTTTTTCAAATGTAATATTTTGAGCTATATACATTGTGGTAAGTAGGGATATAAATTTAAGTTTCATATTCTTACATGTTAGGTTGTGATAAACATTGGGTTGGTTGATGTTCGAATTTCTCCAAAATCCTAAAACTGAATACATGTTGACATTTTTTTTACATTGATTTCCAATGTTTAGTTCAATTTCAGATTTAATATGTAATATTGAACTGTGTGCATAGATAAATGTATGGATAGTATGTTAGGGTTTCATCTCCATCATGTTAGGATGTGTTAGGAGCATTGAGTTAGTTGTGATGTTTCAAATCCCTAAAAATTTGAAACTTTATTATGTTAATATTACCTTGGTTTAAATGTTATCTTATTTTCAGATTTTGTATGTAAATGCTGAACTAAAACTGGGTTTAACCTTTCAATACTAAGCTATACCCTGTAGAAGGACACACACACCCTAACTTAGTATACACTGCCATGTAAACCTAACTCTTCCTCTCTATGTCATGATTATATATCTATATAGATATATATATAAAGCTTAGGCATACATGTTATAATGTAAATAGATATATAACTCAATCTCTAACTCTTTATATATATAGATATGGTTAGCGATGCATGTTACGAGTAAATAGGTTGTGCATTGTAGATTGTTTAACCAATATGCCATGAGTAGTGTAACTTGATAGCTATTGTTTTGAAACCCAAATCCTCCTATACTTTCATGTATATTTCACATACACACATGCCTACTATCTAACCATATGAACATGTCCACATACACCCATACACACACGAACTACATGACCTTTACATAATGCTAGCTTTTACCTCTCTAACACACTCTCTATATATATACATATTGTGATTGGATTTCCATGCAAGTGACTTTCATTCTTTAACTTTTGATTTTGATTTTTCTGAACCCTTTGTAGATAATTGGTAGTTACCTTTCTTTATTTTTATGATAAGTACCAGTTTTCACATAGGACGGTAGACTGTCTTACAGTTTTGATGATTTGTTATTCTGTGTCTTTTTCGGTTTAACACCCTAGACTGCTTGTATGTTTTGATACCCTATGACCGTTTTGGTTTAGCATGACTAGTATACCTAGATGAGACTTTCACTACCACCGTATGCCATGACCCTGTATGTCATCCTTTTAAATCGTATGATTGTTTAAGTTCTGAGACTTTGATTGTGGAGGGTTTGACCTAGAAGGAGTATGAACATTTTAATTTCGAGGACAAAATTTTTCTAAGGTGGGTAGACTTGTAACACCCAGTTTTCTAAAATGAGGGTATTTTTGAAATTTTGTAATTTTAATCATTTATTGATTTGACATTTAATTCATGATATGATTTTTGGTAATTTTTAAATTATTTTAAAACTATTTAAAATTATGACTTGTGATTTTGATGTTTTGCTAGTGAAATCCTGGAGACTGTTTGACCTAGAGCCTTACCATGTGATTAGGATATTTTAATGTCATTTCTGGCCTAAAGATATTTTGCATTTGACCTCTTTGAATTACTTTGATATTTATTGCGTTGGTGATTGTTGATTTTGACCTTTGATAGGTGTGATTTTGTGATGGTTTTGTGTCCGTAGCGGACACGTATCAGTTTTTATTTACAAATGTTTGATGTGCCTCAAAGTGATTTTTTTTTATTGCTGATTTTTTTTTTGAAAAGTATTTGAATGAGATTGTTTTCTGCATGTGTTTCCTGTAATTGCGTTGTTTTAATTTCGAGGACGATTTTTTTTAAAGTGGATAGATTTGTCACCCCCAGTTTTCATAAACAGGCGTATTTTTGTCATTTTAAATTTTTGAATATTTTTGAAATTTATTTTATTATTTATGATATTATTTTGGGGTTGAAATTTATTTTATTATTTATGATATTGTTTTGGGGTTATTAGAGTCGGGTTCGAATTTCAACTCAATCCGACTTGAAACGGGGACCCGGGGGGGGGGGTAGTTTGACTCTAGTGGGACCCACACACTAGTTAGGCATGGCCCACATGATATTAATTTTAGTCCACATGATATTAATTTTAGTTAGTAGTTAGACTAATTATTTATGGATAGGTTTAGTTTAATTAGAGACTTAAAACTAGACTAAATTGACCTCAACCTTTAACCCATTCCTAATTTAAATCAAATAGATTAGTGGAGGGCATTTTGGACATTCAAATAGGGGACACCCCACCCTTTTTGGGCAGCCACCTATGGGGGGGATAAGGAGTGAGTCACTCCTTCATTCATTTGTTTTCATCCACTTTCTCTCTCTTGTTCTTCCCCAAATTAATTTAGAGATGAACCTCCATTGATTTCATCTCCAAATTAACCCCTTCTTCTACCAAATCTTCTTCATTTCTCCTCTACTCCATTGTTAGAGGGTGCTAGCTAAGTTTGGGAGGATTCGGAGCTCGTTCGTGTCCTTTTAGAATCTCTACGTGTCGGTGTCGTGTCGGATGGATTTTCCTTTGAATCTCTCTTCCGGAAGGTATAATCTCTCCTCTAATCCATCCCTACATGCATATAGAAATATTTTGAACCCATAGGAATGATCTCCATGGTTGTATCTCCATTTGTGTCCATTTCGTGTCCATTTGGAGGTCATAGGAGTGTCCTTTGTGTTGTGGTTGTGTCCATGTGGAAAAACTCCAAATTTGGACACACTATGTGTTGTTGTTATGTATGAATGAATTATTACATGTTTAATCTCATATTTTTGTATTGGAGATGTGTTCTATAGTGTCTCATATATATATATTAGTGTAGAGAGTGAGTTCTTGATATATTATGTTATATACTTGTGTTTCTTTTGTCTCAAACTACCTAAATTCGTCATAATATTTATCCACGTTTTTAGTAACAATAGCAACTTAGAAATGTCATAACTTTTAGCTTAAAACTTCGATTTATCTCCTGTTTTTTTTTAAAAGAACCGTATCGAAGTTAGCTTTCCAAATGTATATTTTAATAAGCCAAATTCGTTCTGAAACTTTCTGTAAAATTATTTGAGTGTCAGCTGTACGAAAGACGAATGCGTTTCGGTGTTTTTGCGATTCCGGGAGCTTTCGGACACGAAAATGCGATCCGTTTAAAGTTTCGGAAAGCTAACACAAAGATCTATAACATACTTTAATCCTAGAATTTAATGAATGCCCAATTTGTACAGTATTGATTTTAAGTAGAAGATTACTATACGACATATGCATTTTGTGTATCCTTGTATGTACAAATATGTATGTATGCATGTGTATATATATATGTGTGTGTGTGTTAAGAGAATGTAATATAATATAGAGTATGCATAAATGATATAATGTATGAAAGTATATTATGTATTCAAATATGTATGTATAGGTGCATGAATGAATGAATGCGATGCATGAATGAATGGATGAAATGAAAGCATGTGGGTAATGCAAGGTATTGAAACATGTATGCAAGTATCCATATGTAAGTAAGTAACATAATCAAGTATGAATGTATGCTATATATGAATGCCAACATGATAGGAATGTATGATGCCATATTAGCACTTAGCACCATGTTCATATGTTAAAACCCCTTCTACATGTTGACAGTAACCCCAAGCATGAATACACATAAAACCTACTTACTGTTATGAGTAAACCCTTTGATGTATAAATAAACCCTTTTGTTATGATTAACACCCACACACACACATGCTAAACCTATGCTTTACATGTTATTTCTTCTATGTGACACAATGAACCCTTGCTAAATGTTATCCTTCTAACATAACCCCCTCACACTTGAACACATTGTACTGCTATGTACACATTGCCATATCCACATTCATGTATCACTCACTCCTTGTCTTTATGCACCTTGCTTGTAATAAAAATATATATAAATATATATGTAATGTGTGTTTGATAACTTGTGTAGCTTTGTGATTTTGTGTGAGTGTTAGTCTAGGCTTGGTTAGGCCTAATGAGACTTGTTAGTCTAGGTTTAGACCTAGTACTACCTAAGTCAACCTAGTTTGACTAGTACGGTTGACCAGAGTTGACCAAGAGTTGACTTTGACCTAGATTGACCTAGAATCATGTAGAATGCATAGTAGAGCTTTATTTTACCATTTTGGACTTGTTGTAACTTGTGTTGTTCTAAATAGGAGCCAGACACCTCTCCTCGGATAGTACATTTCCTTTGGATATTCAGATAGCAGGCGAGTACATTCTCTGATCATTTTATATCCTGTTTAGAATTATTTTCCTGCTTTAAATTACTTTACTTGATACTGTCACGTTGGTCACACGGATTGGTACTATATGGATCTTTTTATGAGATGTTATCCCCCTCGGGAGCATCAGATACTGCATATTTTGTGCGTTTCACGAATCATCACGTATCTCTATACTTCCTCTGATTCACGAATCGCTTGTGAAACATGTACTCTCATGTTCACAGAGCCATCATGAATCACCTTTACGTATCACTCATTTTATGAGCCATGTAAATTTTCACGAATCTTAACATAACTTGAACAGATCCTTGTGTATTGATTGGAGATGGGGGAGTAGAAATAGACATGTGAATATTATCCAAGTAGCTGTAGTCATGAATCACTCTCTTAGCTGTAGTCATGAATCTCCTATGCCATTCACATGTTTATATTGTACTCTGACTCACTAGCCACTGTTAGTTCTCTACTTATAGTAGATATTTCTATTACAGTTCTCTCTCTCTGTTTACATAATGTATTTCTTTCAGATCCTGTATCTTACTTCACTGCATGATTATATTTTCTAACCTGATATGATTTGTTGAGATGTACTGTGCTCGCTCCTGTCCTGACTGGACCTGTTGATAAATTTTACAGATAACCTGGAGGTTGCCTGCTAGCCTAGAGGAGACACAGTAGAGGTTGTATAGATAGCTAGGGTTTTGCTCATAGTTTATTTTCAGTTGTCTTGAGTTGTATTTATAGATTACTGTATTTGAGCTTTGAGATGTATTTCTGGGTTTATGTATCTTAGACACTTAGACTTCTATCTGCTGTATCTCTTTTGGATTTCATGTTTTATCTATCTTCCATTATGCTCTACCTTAGATGTGATTGAGTTTACATTCTGCTATGTCATCCCCATTCGGGGAGTATAAACTGCTTAGCCTTATACTGTTAAATGCATGAGACCTAGGACAGCGTTCTACCGTCGACACTGCGGCGTAGGCTGGACGTACCCACGTCTCGTGCCCTAACTCTAGGGTGCGGGTCGTGACATAAACCCTCTGTCGAGTAATTCTTGTAGTTGTGCCTTTAGTTCTTTCAGTTCTGCAGGGGCCATTCTGTACGGAGCCTTCGAGATCGGCCGGGTGTCGGGGAGTGTGTCGATGGTGAACTCTATCTCTCGATCGGGCGACATGTCGGGCAGCTCATCCGGGAATACATCAGGGAATTCTGCCACAACGTTGGTCTGACCCGCGTTTGCACCATCCTGTCGCATGTCTCGAACGAAAGCTAGATAGCCTTTGCACCCGGAATGCAGCATCCGTCGAGCAGATATTGCAGAGATCACCATACAGGTCGGCGAAGCCTCACCACACTAGTAGCAGAATTCAGGCACTTCAGGTATGCAAAATATGACCCTCTTTTCAGCGCAGTCTATGGTTGCGTTGTACGGACCGAGCCAATCCATGCCCAGAATGATGTCGATGTCCTTCATATCTTGAACTATCGCATCAAGACTGATCTTTGGACCCCCAATACATATGGTTCCTCTCTCGCATGCTAAGTTTGTGAGTAGTGGCACGTCCGAAGGCATACTTACGCTAAGATCAAGGTCTAACGATATTATAGGAAATTTGTGCTCGACGGCGAAGTCCGTCGATATAAAAGTATGTGAAGCACCTGAATCAAATAACACACGAGCAGGTACATTATTGAAACTCACTATACCTGTCAGGACAGTGTCGGAAGCGAACGCCTCGTCTCGAGTCAGAGCAAAGACACGCCCCTGAGCATTAGGGCGTCGGGCTTGGTTATTGGGTTGAGTGGGTTGAGGAGGTCGGGGCACCTTTTCACGATCCTCTTGACGGTGTTGTTGTGGTGGTGCGTTGGGATGATTTGGTTTTCGGATCGGGCATTCTCGAAATTGGTGTCCCCTTTATCCGTAAAAGAAACATCCACCATCGTCAAGGAATCGAAGGGGTTCGTCCCCTGTTGCCGTCATTATTTGGACTCTTTAACGCATAGTTGTTGCCTCCCGTATAGTTAGGACGTTTGTGATTGGAGTGGCGCACAACATCGTCAGCACCGGAAGGATGCAGGCTCTCAAGGCGGAGAGCGTGATTCAGAGCCTCGCCCGTGGTCATGTACTCCGGGACCCCGACATGCGCACCGATAGAGTGTCGCAGACCCACTTCGAACCGTCGCACACAGTACTCTTCTGTAGGCAGAAACTGACCAGCAAACTTGGACAACTTGTTGAATTCTGTGGCATACTGTTCTATTGTCCGATTCCCTTGCTTCAATTGCCTGAACTTATTTTCCTCCATTTGACGAACGGCTGACGGAAGGTACTCGACTTCAAAAGCCTTGCAGAACGTGGCCCAAGAGATTGGCGCTGTGTTGTTGTCGCGTCGGATTGCTCGCTTGTGCAAGGTCCACCAGTCGTTCGCGTTCAACCGTAGTTGAAGTTGTGCGCAGGTGACTTGCTTTGATTCTTCAATGCCGAGGTGCTCGATGTGATCTTCCAGCACTTCCAACTAGTCGATCGCCATAGAAGGGCCTTCGGTGCCGCTGAAGAAAGTATGGCACACTTTCTTGAATTCTGACACTTCAAAGTTGTACTTTTTCGGTGCCGCTGGTTGACGCTCGGGCTCCTCCGTGTCGACTTCAATTGGTTGGATCGTCGGCACGGTGGTAGTAGGTACGGTGACGGTAGGCGCAGTCGCAGAATTTCTGTTGGCCGCCATTGTCTGGACGATCTGCTGCAGGGTATCCAGCTGCTTTTGTTGAAGTTTCGCATGTGCGTCGAAGCGAGCTTCGAACTGGGCCTGTCGTTCCTCTGTCTGTTGATGTCGGTTCTCAGACTGGTTTTGCTGTGCCTCCATCATGCACAGTATCCTTTCGATGGTATCGTTAGAAGGTCCGACCCGCGAACGACGTGAACTACTAGAGCCGCTAGAAGCGCTCTGCTCTCGCTCGGCCGTGGGTTCCGTCACTTCTGCGATACGAAGGCAAACGCATCAGTCACAAATTATTACGGACTCATTGTATGGAACAACTTATCTCATCGATGCGAGGTCAAAGGATATAAAGTCGTGCTCTGATACCATTATGTCACGTCTCGATTCCGTAGAATCGATAGTCGTCCCCCGGGCGTGATGCCGTGCGAACCTAAGTTACGATCGCACAAGACGTAGTCATAAGGTCATCCGAAACACAACATCATGTTAGAGTACGCAGAGAAATTGATTGACTCATTTGAAATAGAAGTAGACTTTTTCATTGATAATAAAACTTTATTTACATTGACTTTATTACATTCATTGCCGTACGGGCTACAACATGACTCGACTTACAAAACGAATGTCGATGAGATAGTCGTTCCATACATTACATTCCTTTTTACAAGCAAAACATAACACTTTCCACCAGCTATCGAGGGGAGTCGAGTCGTCATCTTTTTTTGGACTGAGTGCGGGGTCTTCTTCAAAAGGAATCCAGAAACACAAGCCTTCACACGCGGACGAGGCTTCAAAAGGGTTCACGTCGCCTTGAGCTTTTAGGTGGCACGCCCTTCGTGGTTCGGGGTTCCTGCGTGGAGAGCGAGGATCAGTACATTACACTTTGTACTGGATCGTGGCAAATTAAGTTCCAAGCTCTCATTTGGTTGAAGAGTTTATATGACTTAGCTCATGAATGTTTCTAACCATCCTAATGAATTTCAAAAGAGCAATGACAAGCATAATATAAATTACGTTGGAACTTACCCATTGCGGGCTGCGCCGCGCCTTATAAAACTTACCATGTTCTTCCCTGTCAATTGTTATCATTTACATACGAAGTGCAATATTACGTGTGATTGGCCACTGGCATGACAAGCCATCCTGGACTATAGCTTTGTTAGCCGGGGCCCTTGCAGCGCAAGTAGCGAGCCCCGCTGCAAGTCTCCGCTTAACCCGTGCTATCATCCAGCACAGCTATACCGTGTTTCCTCCTAGGCCGAGTCGGTCCCATGGCCCCGGGTTGTCGCTCGAGGAAACTCTTCCTTGTCGACAAGTTATCCAATGACCAAGTTAAGACATTATTTAGTTGTTAAGGTATTGCCTACATTCACTTTAAAACTTGACCATTTTACTGTGCCCGTGCCTCTGCATTCATTCTTCCATTCGCAACAACACTATCGATTTACCTAAGAAGGGGTCGAGAAGAGAAGGGTCAGCCACTCACCTTGAGTTTACTTCGGCGAGAGAACTTGTTGGCCGCGCTAGACATCGCCTACGCAATTACCTGAAATCGCACAAGCAATCGATTAGAACACTGCATTATTCAAGAAGTTCGATAGGAAATACGAGTTCGAAATGCAAGCCATGAAAACCATCGAAAACATTCGCGAAAATGCATTTAGAAAACAAAGCCAAAACCAACGCAAGCGGCGTGAAAAGCAGAGCAACGGGAGGCCTCTTCCGACTCAACCGCAGTGTCAATCCTTGAGGCGCAACCCGCTGAATATGGGACTTGGTTCCGAAGAAGACATTCCATAATGAGGAATGGATCTTAATTCAACCATTTCCGTTCGATCGATTCGATTGATCCCGACCTATCGATCCCGACCGAATCGATAGCGACAATATTCTTTTCTTGTGCACCCCGTAGACGGAGTACGGGGCACGATGTAGGGATGGGGCACTACATAATGTGCCTACTCAACCAATCCATCCTGAGTATAATATTGTAGCTCGGTAGTGGCATTACGAGCAAGTACGCACTCAATTTTTGACCTTCCAATAAAATACTCCGCCCCTTACAAACATCACCAACCGGGATGATACCTCCTCCGATCATGATCTTGTAAGTCCTACCCAAAGATTCAGCAGGTATACGATGCTTGAGAGCAAAAAATAGATATAAAGCTATGTGATGCACCACTATCAAACAAAACTGAAGCTGGAATGGAATCGAGAAGAACAGAACCTACTATAACATCGTCGACGGGCTCGACCTACTCAACTGCCAGCACAAACGCTTTGCTATGAGCACCCCTCTGCTACTGGTGCTGAACAAAATGCTGCTGCTACATCAAAAGTAGCGGACCTCTCGGCTGTGCTGCAGATAGCCTCGTCGGTGCACCCGGAGCTGCACCTGCCCCCTGGACTTTCCAACGAAGGCTCACACGATACTCTCTCAACTGATGGCCTGCAGCACCATAATAGAGGCACACACACATCTTCTTCCTACAAACCTCCTAAATGTGCCCAGGCTTCTTGAAGAAGTGGTACAGAGGGGCATGCTGAACTGACCTCTGCTACTGATGTGGCGCCTGTTGTACAAGCGCCCTAGCTGGGGTCAAATGCTACGGTGTCAGAAATGAATGGTGTTGAAGCTAAGGATGCTTAGCAGCCCCTGCGCTACTAGTAGTTCTTGAAAAGAAATTACGGTCCCTCTTTGGCTTCAGGCCCAACTCTTGCTCCACCTTGTGTGCCTCCGCAAGGATCTCAACGTATGTCAAGTAGAAGGAGGGGATGAGGATCTTCACATCCCAAGTCAACCCCTCTCTGAAGCGGCTTGCCCTGATCTCTGGGTCCCTCACCATGTACTCTACATATCGGCTCAGCCCGCCGAACTCTGCAGCGTACTCTTCAATAGACATGCCTTCCTGCTGGAGGTTCTAGAATTGCCTGGCCAGATCTATCTTGTCCTTGGGGGAGAAAAACTTCTTGTGAAACAAGTCCTTGAACTCTGCCCAGGTGTGGCCCTCTCCAGCTAGAGCCGGCTCATTTCTGAACCAAGTGTGGACGATGTCTAACAGTTGTAGTCCAACCGCCTCGACCTTCAGATCATCTGTGAGGCGAGAAGCCCTCATAAGACGCTTGATATCCTCGAGCCAGTCATCTGCACAGATAATGCCATCGGTCCCATTAAAGTCCCGAGGCCCCAACTTCTTAAAATCCTGGATATTGCCCGGCCTCAACTGCACACCCTGTGCTGGAGCTCCTCGCTTTACTACTGCTAGAGCGAGCTGGTGGGTATCCTTCATGCCCTACGACATCGTATCTGCCTGCCTCTGCTGACTAGTCTCAAACTGGGCCCGCTGGGCCTCCAGCATCTCCCGAAAGAAAGCAAACATCTGTCCCATATCGATAGTTAGTGGAGGCGGAGGAGGCAGATCCTTAGAAACAAACGGAGGAGTCCTCTGTATAGGAGGAGGAAAGAACACCAACGATAGCTCCTACCGTAGACTCCGGTACTGTGGTAGGAGCAACCGCAGCGACCTCGGGAACGGTCGTCGTAACTGGTGGAGGGGCGCCCCCGAACGCAGCTGATGATACTTTGACTGTAGTAGATGCAACTAGATAAGGTCTGAGAGATGTAGCAAACCTCTCAGTATTTGTAGGCCCTAAAAGCTGGTATCTAGTCTTCGTCATCCTGAAGACAGATCGAAAGAAAGAAGTCAATATGGCACAAGATAGATTAAATCAAAGGAGGGCATTTAGAGTGCAAGAATTAATATCAGAAAGGACAGTTGTATAAAGCAATAAATTGAAAGTTTTTCCTACTTTTGATTGAGCATTCTTAGCCTATAGCCTATAGCCTACATATATACAGCCGGCTTGTGACAGTAGTCTAAGTCGAGCGCCACTACGACATCATACTAATTGTGACTTCTAACCTGCATGGGCCACCACTATAAACATGTCTCGACCCGCACCCGGTATAAGGGTACGAATGCGTACGTAATAGCGCCCAGACTATGCCACAGAATCGGTGGTAGAACGCTGTCTAGGTCTACTATCTAACAATAATATAATAACCTGTCATTGCAGCTTATCTTCGAACAGAGGATAACGATGATATATAAACCTCAATCACAAGTCTAACAGGAAGAATACATGGCACGATAAAAGGTAGAGGTAAAGATATAAACTCAGGGTGCAAAGTATCAACATATATCCAGAGTGAACCATAATATAGTTATACAAATATGAAATAACAAACAAGCATAATGAATAAGCTAGAGACAGAGTCCAGTCAAAACCTAGTCTAACAAAGTCACTGCTAGAGCATCCTCAGCTGGAACTAACCCCTGCTGGACTAGAGTATCCTGGTCTATGCCCACTACGTCATGAGGACCATAGTAGGTGGTACACTCGTCGTCATCGTCGTCTGAAAAATATATCCAGTCAGGATGGAACGAGCACATTTCCATCAACAGTTCCCAGTAAATGACAAGTGCTATGAAACAGTAAATAGATATAATATACAAGAGCAAATAGAATGTACATGAAAGCATGACAAGGGTAAAGCAGAAAACTAGAGCAAAAGCAAGAAGAACTGATCATATCATGCACAAGAGTCAAGAATCAACTATCTATGTGAGTGAATATGTAACGCCCCAGTTCCAAAATACATATAGGACCAGGATACATATACATGCCAGCTACGCATCGAGAGGACTCCAACCCCGCTCAAATACGTTTATGCTGTATGGACTATGGGCATTAGGTCTAGTCATGGCAAGTCAAAACTAATCTCAATCCACATAAAATAATAAAACATCAAGAATGAAAATATAGTTTGTGGTCTGCAGCCCACTAGCATACATGTCCGAATAGACGCGGAAGGAAATACGAGTCTAATAAAGTAGGCTAATAAGCAGAATATGTCAAGATAAAAATATGTAGCACGCGAGAATAATAAAATAAAACCATGCACCAACGATACCTGAATCCTGCCGACGCAACTCATAACCATCCATTGATTCTACCAGCTTGGCTATAACCTGGAGAGATAACCAGGTCCTCAGGGGACTAGCAAGACACATAATATACATGCCTACAGTATAGTAAATAACATGCAAGGAAAATAGGAAACGGTACAAGAAAATAATATGAGACTAAGGAATAAGTGTAAGTGGCATGCCGTCAAGGATAGTGCTATCAAGCATAACTATAAGTAAGTCGGGGTAACCGCAGCCTGATGGGAGCTTACAGTCCTATAGTGAGTAGTTGATGTGGAATCCCTAACTATAGTAAGGCTAATTTGCACTCGATGGGAGCTCACGAATGAGGTGGTCAGGTATAGTCACGTCTAATAGCAAGTCAGGATCAAGTGAAAACAATCACGATTAGGTCAAGTCTATCAAGTACTGGTAGTCTAAGTCAAACAGGTCAGAAGAGCATGTCATACACAAAGAAATACTATCTCTAGACATGAACATCATAAGGAAATAGAGCAAGTAATATGGAAAAAAAGAGTAATAATCTACGTGCACGTAAAACTAGAAAGTAATCATAAAGTAAGAGAAATATGTAACCAACCAAGAGAGAACGGAAATATAGAAAAGCATGTAAATACTGGAAAGTTTGGCAAGGTGTACTTGCCTGGTGTGGCGCGTAGAACCATAATAACTAACCAATCAACGAGTCACCAAAAGTCTAACTCCTGCAAACGACTCCGGATGTTGAAATAGACATTGTCAAACTTCCCGAAATAAGCAAAATAGCAAGAATAGGCTACCCATAAGTCCAATTTTGGACACATGGACAAAATATAACGCCCCAGAACCAGAATACTAGAGAGCGGGGGCATACATAGCCAGCTACGTATAATAAAATGGAATCCACCTCACTATACAGTCACGGCTGTCTAGATATATGAGGGTTTGACTACAATCCATCAGTCTCCTATGGTCAATAACAAGCCAAAATGTCTCAATCTCAAGCAAGCAAGTAAAGTTACAAGATGTAAGATCACCAAATATACAATAGTAAGGCGTCCCAAATATTACATATTCAGTTGATCATGAAGCTAGTCGTTACAAAATGTGAGGACTAGCAAGAGTTTAGTCATACATGATCAACCCTAGGATCTTTCAATCATGTTACAGCCCGTAGGCAGACAGTAAGTAAAATGTACACGAGTTAACACTTGCTCGGCGGCTAAACGTCTCAAAAGAATATTTTCACAATAGAGTGGGAGAGCCAAAATAACCCACTCGTTGCCAGGATTCCGTCTAGTGGTCACCATCTGGCTGGAAAGTCAGTAGATCCTCGGGAGCTGCTCCAGTATTTGGCCATACAAAACCAGCTGGGTCAGATCCCAGAAAGAGCAAGTTCCACAAAGGAGGCTTCACTTAGGAACTAAAACCAGAAATTAGCACAAGAATATAATTACATAATAAAAGACAGTAATTATGGAAAAGCATGACAGGGGATATACGATGAGATAACCAGAGGACTATTCAGATAACCAGTTACAACCCGTAAACCAAACAAGGACCGGGGTTGTAATCCTTCATCTGAATGGAACTTGGTTTCCCACCATTTATCGATGAGGTAAATACAAGCAATACGGTCGTGTAACACTCTTGCACAAGATCAGGACAAGAATAGACTGATTAGACTCCCTCCAACAATTCACGGCCAAGCAATAAGTACGGCTTGATACTTTAACTAACTAGGGTTATCGCAGGTCTAGTTACTAGCAAGATGCAGCGAGATTATTCCGACAGCCGCGACCTGCAGACCATCCAGGTTATCCGGACGCAATTAGGGGTTGAATTTAAGTGGGTACATCATCCAGGAAACGCATGTACCCTTAAGTAGCTTGGAGGGTGCAACACATAACAGTGTGCTGGAAATGTGCCCTACTCGACGGCAGGCTACAGATCCCAAGTGGGGCGCCCAGATAACGGGATTGCCTGTAGCTGGGAAATCTCTTCATGACTACTGGATTATTCTAGTTATTAGCCTTAGTCAATTCAGTAGGTACCCCTGACCGTGGTACTCAGGGGTCCCCGTCCTAGACATGATGCAAGACAAGATGGGTTTATTTGTACAAGCACAATCATCCACGGTGTCCAAGTCATTCATTCTTGTCATGTCATGTTAGCCGTCGCAACAACATATCAAGGTATATCATGTCAGGTATATCATGTCAAGTATATCATGTCAAGTTTACTGTCAGGAGTGCGCCACGACGGGCCACTATCATGTCATGTCATTTGTTAAAAGTACACCACAACGGGTCACCATCATGTCAGGGAACACACTTAAAATTAATATGGCACAAGCATACATTTAGTAATTAATTATTAGCAGGGGCAAGGGCTGTGGAGGACCCGTACGGCTCAGAAAAAATTTTATGCGGCCAGCATATAAATGCTAAGGCCATGCGGCCACAAATATTAAATAGTGGCCATGCGGCCATAAATGAACAGTGGCCATACAACCATAAATATTAAATAGTGGCCATACGGCCACAAATATTTGCAGCCATATGCGGCCAGCTAAACTATTAAGGCCATGCGGCCAGCCAATTGGATTGGGCCATATGCGGCTACAAATGGGCAATGGCCATATGCGGCCGGGAAAGGCCAATGGCCATATGCGGCCATGCAAGTGGTCTGCTGGCCTATGCGGCTCAACAAAGGAGCATGCAAGCTAAAGCTAATGCAAAATACAAGCAAAGCTTATTACATGCAAGCAAATGCCAAGTTAAATATTTAATGCTAGTGCATGAAAGCTTTAAATATTTAGCTAAATATTTAATGCTTATTCCATGAAAGCAAAACATGTTGCATACAAAATTTAATGCTAATGTAGGCTAACAGGTTGCATGCAAAAATGCATACAAATACATGCATACAAAATACTTATGCGGCTCAAGCTTGTAAATGCATGCAAACGCAATTTCTTATGCGGCTCAAGCATGCAAAATAAAAGAAAAGGCCATGCAAGCAGAGGCTTGCAAAGGCCATACGGCCAGCATTTGGAGTGGCCTTATGCGGCTACAAATGGAGTGGCCATATACGGCTAGCAAATGGAGTGGCAATTAATTAAATGGCCATGCAAATAAATACATGCCAGCAGATATTTGAAAAATGGCCATACGGCCAAGGCTATTAATTAATGCTCATGCGACTTCGAGCTAAAAATGTTCATGCGCCTCTGGAACTCAATGTTGCATGCGGTGTGACGCCCCAAAACCAGAATACTGGAGAGCGGGGGCGAACATAGCCAGCTACGTATATTGAAATGGAAACCACCTCGCTATACGGTCACGGCTGTCTAGATATGAGGGTTTACTACAAGCCAACGATCTCTTAAGGTCAAGCATATTGTCTCAATCTCAAGCAAGTAATGTAGTTACAAGATGTTAGACCACCAAATATACAATAAAAGGCGTCCCAAATATTATATATTCAGTTGATCATGAAGCTAGTCGTACAAAATGCGAGGACTAGCAAGATTTTAGTCATACATGATCAACCCTAGGATTTGTTAATCATGTTTACAGCCCATAGGCAGACAGTAAGTAAATGTGCATCGAGCTAACAGGTGCTCGTCGGCTAAACGCCTCAAAAGATTAATTTACAATTGAGTGAGCGAAACAAAAAGAAAATCCACTCGTAGCCCGGGTTCCTTCTAGTCGCCACCATCGGGCTGGAGGTTCGGTAGATCCTCGGGAGCTGCTCCAAAATCTGGCCACACAAAACCAGCTGGGTCAAACCCCAGAAGAGCAAGTGCCACAAAGGAGGCCACGAAAAAAGAACAAAACCAGCATATCATAACATAAGAAAATGTACAAGTAATAAAAGTACAGCAGGACAATAAGTGACTAGGGACATGGAACCATTCCGGGAGCCAGATTACAACCCGTAAACCAAACAAGGACCGGGGTTGTAACCCTTCGCCTGAATAGCACTTGTCCCTATCCATTTATTGTTTAAGATAAATAAAACAATCATGTACAGGAGTACCAGGTATAGGGACTTAGACGAGACTTAGACCAGGCTGGACACTATCCATTCACAAGCGGCCAAGCAATTACTACGGCTTACTACTTTAACTAACTAGGGTTATCACAAGCCTATTACTAACAAGATGTAATTAGAATTCCCCAGTCCCAAGCCCTGCAGACTATCCAGTTATCCTTCCGCGGGTTGAGAGTATGGTTGGGTACATCGCCCAGGAGACGATATACCCTTAGGTGATTTAGAGGGTGCAACACATGACAGTGTGCTGGAAATGTGCTCTACTCGTCTGTAAGCTACAAGTCCAATTAAAGCGCCCAGATAACGAGATTGCCTGTGACTGGTAATTCTTCATGAACTATAGTTTGATCTAGTCATTAGCCTAATCCATATTCAGTGCGAATCCCTGACCATGGGAACTAGGGAGTCACGTCCTAGACATGATGCAAGACAAGACAGGCGGATTGCACAAGCAAGCAAGCAGGAACACCCACGGTGTTAAGTTGGTTATGCAAGTCAAGTTAGCCGTCGTAACAGCATCAAGTCAAGTCAAGTTACAAGTTACAAGTCAAGAGTGCGCCGCCACAGGCCACTATCAAGTTATCAGGTTACAAGTCAAGAACGCACCCCATCGAGTCATTTTACAGAAAAATAGAAAGTACTAGGATCATAAATCACAGAAATCACGAAAACCGTACTAGTCATAGCAAATACTGAAAATCGTGTCAGGTCGTGTTGGATCAAGGTAGTCGTGCTGTGTGGAACAAGATCTCAAAACCTAATCCACAAAAGAGAAGTCGAGCTTAAAGAAGATAAAACCAAATCACCATGGTCAATAGACTACGCCAGAGATGGTTGGCGCAAGAGAAAGGGGCTGCGCAGGGATGAACTGCGCTGAGAGAAGAGGGCTGCGCAGGAGATGGATGGCGCAGGGGTAAAGTGCACTAGGTTGGATGGCACAGGCGATGGATGGCACATGGATGAAGTGCGTTATGTTGGATGGCGCAGGGGATGGATGGCGCAGGGGATAGATGGCGCAGGGGATGGATGGCGCAGGTGATGGATGGCGCAGGAGGCCAAGTGGCATGGAGCCAAGTGCGCTGGGTCGAAGGGCGCAGGGGATCGAACTGCGCAGGATCCAGGTGTACTGGAAGCAATCGCAAGTCGACCCAGCGCTAAGGAGCACTGGTCGGGGAAGTGTTTGCGCAATCCGGCCTTGCGCTAAAGAGCACAGGCCGAGAGGGAGCTGACGCAATCAGGCCTTGCGCTAAAGAGCGCAGGCCGAGGGGTCTTCTTCTCCAAGGCTGAGATGAACTTCTTAAGAACTCTAAAACTTCAAATCTTCATATCTTGGCCAAATCAAAACCAAATTTGGATTTTCAAAGGTCTAACTTGAGTGAAATTGAATTCTCTTCCACATGGAAGCATCAAAACAAGCAAAAATCAAAGTTTAATAGATCAAAACCAAGAATTTCCGAAAATGGTTAAAACCTAGATCTAGAAAAATGGAAGCTCCAAATCACAAAATATCAAGTTCTAATGTTGATCACCATGGCCTAATCTCGCTAATGGACAAATAAAATAGGGTTCTTATGTGGTGGTAAGGTGCACTTGCCTATGGTGTGGGTGTTGTGTAGAGGAAGAAGAAGATGGAGAAATTAATGGAAATAAAGAGGAGATAGAAAAGTTAGGTGGGATTTAATGGTGGAGGATATGTTGTGTTGAGGGTGGAGGTTAGCTAAGGTGTTCCAAATGCATGTTGAACCAAACCAAACCAATCCTTCTCCACGAAATAAAACCAAGCCAACTAAAACCGAGCCGAGCCGAAACCCAAAATATGAGAAAAACCCAAAATTCTATAAGTCGAGAAAAATAAAATGCATGCCAAAATCCAATTACGAGTATTAATACGAAATACGGGAAACGAGGGTGACAACTCTACCCACCTTAAAAGAATTCCGTCCTCGGAATTTAATCAAGGAGCTAGAGACTGCCACAACAAGTTACGCTAAGCACCAACAACTACACTAAACAGTTCAATCATACAATCATACATGCAAGCAAGGGATGGAAAGCATAAGGCATAAGGAAGACATTATACCTTACGAGTCAAACAAGTTGGGATATCGCGAACGGATGTCGTCCTCACGCTCCCACGTTGACTCACCTAGAGAGTGATGACCCCAAGCGACACGGACTAAACTAATAGTCTTGTTCTTGAGTATCTTCTCTCTCCGGTCCAATATAGACACGGACCTCTCCTCATATGAAAGGTTGGTACCAACAACCAGTTCCGAATAATCTAGGATATGGCTCGGGTCCGGGATATACCGTCGTAATTGGGACACATGGAATACATCATGCACCTCACTTAGCGACGACGGAAGAGCAAGACGATAGGATACATCTCCTACTCGCTCCAGGATATCGAACGGCCCTATATACCTAGGACTAAGCTTTCCCCGCACGCCAAAGCGAATGACACCGCGGTTAGGCGAGATCCTAAGGAATACATGGTCGCCGATAGCAAACTCTAAAGGACGCCGATGAGCATCGGTCTAATGCCGCTGGCGGTCTTGGGGAACTCGAAGATGACCCCTGACTCTTCTGACTACTTCAACTATCTGGGCAATCATTTCTGGACCGAACATCTGCCTCTCTCCAACATCGTCCTATGCTAATGGGGATCTGCACTTCCTACCATACAGAGCTTCGAACGGAGCCATCTGAATACTGGCCTGGAAACTATTGTTGTACGAGAACTCCACCAGGTGCAGGTGATCCTCCCATGAACCACCGAAGTCAAGTGTACATGATCGCAACATATCCTCAAGAGTCTGGATGGTACGCTCTGACTGGCCATCTGTCTGCAGATGATATGCTGAGCTAAACTGAAGGTGAGTTCCCAAACTCTCTTGCGGGCTACGCCGAATGTGGGACGTGAACCTTGAATCTCGGTCCGAGGTGATGCTGACTGGCACACCGTAAAACCTGACAATCTACCTGAGGTACATCTCTGCTAGCTGAGCTGTAGACTGTCCAACTCTGAATGGGAGAAAATGAGCCACCTTCGTGAGCCGGCCAACTATAACCCAAATAGCATCTCGACCAGCTGGGGATCTAGGCAGTCTAGTCACAAAATCCATGGTCACATGCTCCCACTTCCATTCTGGAATCGGCAAGGGCTGAAGAAGTCCAGCGGGCCTCTGATGTTCAGCTTTAACCTGCTGGCAAACCAAACACCGAAAGACAAACCGGGCTATCTCCCTCTTTATGCCATTCCACCAGAAATGCTGACGAATATCACGGTACATCTTCGTGCCACCGGGATGAATAGAATACCGTGAACTGTGAGCTTCTGCCATGACTTCCTGTCTGATATTTCCACTAGGTACACAAAGACGAGTGCCGTGCCGAAGTATTTCGTCTTCATGAATGCACAACTCTGGTCTTCTTCCTGCCTCACACTCTGCTCTGAGTCGTTGAACCTTAGAATCTGTAGACTGTGCCACCCGGATCCTCTCAACTATGCTGGACTGAACCTGTAGACTGGCCGTCAATGCCATACTGGTAGAAAGAACCACCTCAATTCCCATCTTCTGAAAATCTGCCAATAACTCTGGTTGTGCCGTCAGGAAATAAACTCCGGCCCTCCTGCTCAACGCATCTGCTACAACGTTGGCCTTCCCTAGGTGATACTGCAAATCCATATCGTAGTCCACCAATAGCTCAAGCCATCTTCTCTGCCGCATATTAAGGTCCTTCTGGGTGAAAACATACTTCAGGCTCTTGTGATCAGTAAATATCTCCACTCTATCTCCGTACAAGTAGTGCCGCCAAAGCTTGAGTGCAAACACTACTGCTGCCAGTTCCAAGTCGTGGGTCGGGTAATTCTTCTCATGATCACGAAGTTGACGTGATACATAAGATATTACCTTCCTATGCTGTATCAAGACACACCCCAATCCTCTGCCTGAAGCATCGCAATAAACTGTGAATCCTCCGGTCCCATCTGGAAGTGTGAGAATGGAAGCCGTTATCAAACCTTGCTTCAACTTCTCAAATGATTCCTGACACTCCGCTGTCGAAGCGAACTGCACATCTTTGCGGGTCAACTGGGTCATCGGCGCTGAAATCCTTGCAAAATCTGAAATGAATCGCCGGTAGTAGCCGGCCAATCCAAGGAAGCTGCGAACCTCTGCCACTGAGCTAGGCACTGGCCATGACTCGATAGCCACAATCTTCTGGGGATCCACTTCCACTCTACCTCGAGTAATGATGTGACCCAAGTACGAAATGCGATCGAGCCAGAACTCGCATTTACTGAACTTGGCGTACAACTGATGCTCTCTAAGCGTCTGAAGGACGACTCTGAGATGCTGCTCATGCTCTGCTTCGCTCTTGCTGTAGGCCAGGATATCATCTAGGAACACGATCACGAACTGATCCAAGTAAGGCATGAAAATACGATTCATGAGGTCCATGAATACGGCTGGCGCATTGGTCGCTCCAAAGGGAATAATAAGGAACTCCCAATGTCCATACCTAGATCGGAAAGCTATCTTCGGGATGTCCTATTCTCTGACTCTGATCTGGTGGTATCCTGACCGTAAGTCTATATTCGAGAATACTGAAGCCCCTTTGAGTTGATCAAACAAGTCATCTATCCTTGGGAGAGGGTATCTGTTCTTGATTGTCCCTGAGTTCAAGGTACGATAATCTACACATAACCTGGACGTACCATCCTTTTTTTTCACAAGAAGCATCGGGACTCCCTAAGGTGATCCACTTGCACGAATGAATCCCTTGGTCCGGAGTTCTTCAATCATCTTGTACAAAATCTCTAGCTCTGAAGGCGCCATTTTGTAGACTCGCTCTGATACTGGTGCTGTCCCGGGGATCAAGTCTATAGTGAACTCGATCTCCCGCTCTGGCGGCATCCCTGGAAGTTCCTCTGGGAAGACATCTGGAAACTCTTCAACTATCCTGGGCAACTGCTCTGCTGCTACTGCCATCCGCAACACTGGAAAAGATGGTTCCACTGCGCCTCTAGAAAATGAGAACTCTGGCTCGCCTGGAATGCTGAAAACAACCCTGCCAATATGGCAGTCTATCCTAGCTTACTGGTTCCTCAACCAATCTATGCCTAAGACTACATCATAGTCTGCCATAGGGAATTCTATAAATCTAGCGGGAAACTCTCTACCGCTAACTACGATCCGACACGAGAAAAATACTCGATCTACTCCCACAAGACCATTACCAGTAAGTATATTAAGCCTCACTGCTAATGACTCGGGCTCCAATCCTATCCGTGTCGTGAATCGTGCAGACATGAATGAATGCGATGCACCAGAATCAAATAATACCAATATGGAGAGGAGTTGACGAGAATAGTACCTGCTACTACCTCACCTGGTGCAACTTCTTCTTCCATAGTCATCATCATGGCCTGACCTTGTCCTCTAGCTGTGGGTCCCCTCTGCTAGAAACCTCTCTGCCTGCTCTGCACTTGGGCTTGGGTGTACTGCTGCTGGTTCTGCTGATGAAACGCCTGGGCCTGAGGCAACAAGGGCCTCGGGTACTGTTGCTGCTGCATAGGTGCTGGTCCCCTAACCGATGGACTGGTTAGGTTGGAGGAGGAAGAACAACCCCTATTCGGGCAGGCTCCTATCTTGTGATCTGCTGCTCCACAAGCTAGGCACAATCCTTGCGCCCTACGACAATCCGCCACTACATGGCCTGGCTTCCCACAATGAGAACATCCCATCGCGGAAGTCTGCTTCTGCTTCTGCTGCTGCGGGTACGTCGGGGTCGAATGCTGAATCGACGTTACTGAGGCCGCCCGCCTCGGAGTTCCAATAGTCAAACTCCTAGCTGCCGAGGCCGGAGCTGATGATTGGTGCATCTGACTGTGGGACCGCTTCCTACCTCCGGTCCTATCCACGATCCTCTGGGAGGTGTACTCATGCCTCCTGGCTGCTCTCAAAACTGCATCGAACGTCTGGTGCTCGAACTGCTCGACTGCCAACAAGATCTCCAAATACAGTCCCTGCTGGAACCGTTGGGCACTATCAAACTCGGCTGCCACCAAGGTGGAGGCAAACCTACCGAGTCTAGAAAACTCAGATACATAACTGTCGACCGTTCTGCCTCCCTGCTTCAAGTTGGTAAATCTCGTCTGCAGGTCGTACCGAGCCACCGCATCAAAATACTTCGTTTGGAATCTCTCTCTAAACACCGCCCAAGAAATGGGTGCCACTAATCCCATGGCCTGTGCTGCCCACCAACTGTGAGCTAAGTCCAGCAACTGTAGTCGTACCTCGGCTACCTTCTCATTCTCAGGTATTCTAGCTGCTTCCAGAATCACCTCGGTATCCTGAAGCCAAGCGTCCGCGACAATCGCATCTTCGCTGCCGTCGAAGAATGGAGGGTTCAAGCGCTTGAAGCTGTTGGCCGTGCTGTTCCCTGGGTGACCGCTTCTGGTCAAAGTATCTGCCACTGCCTAGTGCAAGACGTCTCCTCTGTGATCCTGAGAAGCTATCAAGGTCCTGATGAGACCTACCAAGGTGCCATCATCCGGTTCGGCAGGCTGAACGGGCTGAACTGGGGGTTCTCCTCCAGAAGGTATAACTCTAGAGGCTACTCCAGAATGCTAGGCTTGATCTCCGGGTTGCTGGTCCACGAGAAGTGCTCCACCTTGCTGATCGGCGGGGTCAGGTACAGTGCCGCTGAAGAAGACGACACAGGGAAAATAATAAGGAAGGACCATGACAGATCAACGATACAAGCACACGATCAGGGCAAGAATCCAGAGATGCAGAGGATATGAATGGAGATCAAGGACGAGTACTGATTGAGACATCTATTCGGTAAACCCTCACATTTCTTGAATGCCAAGACCTGCATGGGCCACCACTTAAACCATGTGACGCCCCAGAACCAGAATACTGGAGAGCGGGGGCGAACATAGCCAGCTACGTATATTGAAATGGAAACCACCTCGCTATACGGTCACGGCTATCTAGATATGAGGGTTTACTACAAGCCAACGGTCTCTTAAGGTCAAGCCTATTGTCTCAATCTCAAGCAAGTAATGTAGTTACAAGATGTTAGACCACCAAATATACAATAAAAGGCGTCCTAAATATTACATATTCAGTTGATCATGAAGCTAGTCGTACAAAATACGAAGACTAACAAGAGTTTAGTCATACATGATCAACCCTAGGATTTGTTAATCATGTTTACAGCCCATAGGCAGACAGTAAGTAAATGTGCATCGAGCTAACAGGTGCTCGTCGGCTAAACGCCTCAAAAGATTAATTTACAATAGAGTGAGCGAAACAAATAGAAAACCCACTCGTAGCCCGGGTTCCTTCTAGTCGCCACCATCGGGCTGGAGGTTCGGTAGATCCTTGGGAGCTGCTCCGAAATCTGGCCACACAAAACCAGCTGGGTCAAACCCCAGAAGGGCAAGTGCCACAAAGGAGGCCACGAAATAAGAACAAAACCAGCATATCATAACATAAGAAAATGAAAGAAAATGTACAAGTAATAAAAGTACAGCAGGACAATAAGCGACTAGGGACATGGAACCATTCCGGGAGCCAGATTACAACCCGTAAACCAAACAATGACCGGGGTTGTAACCCTTCGCCTGAATAGCACTTGTCCCTATCCATTTATTGTTTAAGATAAATAAAACAATCATGTATAGGAGTACCAGGTATAGGGACTTAGACGAGACTTAGACCAGGCTGGACACCATCCATTCACAAGCGGCCAAGCAATTACTACGGCTTACTACTTTAACTAACTAGGGTTATCACAAGCCTATTACTAACAAGATGCAATAAGAATTTCCCAGTCCCAAGCCCTGCAAACTATCCAGTTATCCTTCCGCGGGTTGAGAGTATGGTTGGGTACATCGCCCAGGAGACGATATACCCTTAGGTGACTTAGAGGGTGCAACACATGACAGTGTGCTGGAAATGTGCTCTACTCGTCGGCAAGCTACAAGTCCAATTAAAGCGCCCAGATAACGAGATTACCTGTGACTGGTAATTCTCCATGAACTATAGTTTGATCTAGTCATTAGCCTAATCCATATTCAGTACGAATTCCTGACCGTAGGAACCAGGGAGTCACGTCCTAGACATGATGCAAGACAAGACATGTGGATTGCGCAAGCAAGCAAGCAGGAACACCCACGGTATCAAGTTGGTTATGCAAGTCAAGTTAGCCGTCGTAACAGCATCAAGTCAAGTCAAGTTACAAGTTACAAGTCAAGAGTGCGCCGCCACGGGCCACTATCAAGTTATCAGGTTACAAGTCAAGAACGCACCCCATCGGGTCATTTTCCAGAAAAACAGAAAGTACTAGGATCATAAATCACAGAAATCATGAAAATCGTACTACTCATAGCAAATACTGAAAATCGTGTCAGGTCGTGTTGGGTCAAGGTAGTCGTGCTGTGTGGAACAAGATCTCAAAACCTAATCCACAAAAGAGAAGTCAAGCTTAAAGAAGATAAAACCAAATCACCATGGTCAATAGACTGCACAAGAGATGGTTGGCGCAAGAGAAAAGGGCTGCGCAGGGATGAACTGCGCTGAGGGAAGAGGGCTGCACAGGAGATGGATGGCGCAGGGGTGAAGTGCGCTAGGTTGGATGGCGCAGGCGATGGATGGCACAGGGATGAAGTGCGCTAGGTTGGATGGTGCAGGGGATGGATGGCGCAGGGGATGGATGGCGCAAGGGATGGATGCCGCAGGTGATGGATAGCGCAGGGGGCCAAGTGCGCATGGAGCCAAGTGCGCTGGGTCGAAGGGCGCAGGGGATCGAACTGCGCAGGATCCAGGTGTACTGGAAGCAAGCGCAAGTCGACCCAGCGCTAAGGAGCACTGGCCGGAAAAGTGTTTGCGCAATCCGGCCTTGCGCTAAAGAGCGCAGGCCGAGAGGGAGCTGGCGCAATCAGGCCTTGTGCTAAAGAGCGCAGGCCGAGGGGTCTTCTTCTCCAAGGCTGATATGAACTTCTCAAGAACTCCAAAACTTCAAATCTTCATATCTTGGCCAAATCAAAACCAAATTTGGATTTTCAAAGGTCTAACTTGAGTGAAATTGAATTCTCTTCCACATGGAAGCATCAAAACAAGCAAAAATCAAAGTTTAATAGATCAAAACCAAGAATTTCTGAAAATGGTTAAAACCTAGATCTAGAAAAATGGAAGCTCCAAATCATAAAATGTCAAGTTCTAATGTTGATCACCATGGCCTAATCTAGCTAATGGACAAATAAAATAGGGTTCTCATGTGGTGGCAGCCTATGGTGTGGGTGTTGTGTAGAGGAAGAAGAAGATGGAGAAATTAATGGAAATAAAGAGGAGAGAAAAAAGTTAGGTGGGATTTAATGGTGGAGGATATGTTGTGTTAAAGGTGGAGGTTAGCTAAGGTGTTCCAAATGCATGTTGAACCAAACCAAACCAATCCTTCTCCACGAAATAAAACCAAGCCAACTAAAATCGAGCCGAGCCGAAACCCAAAAATACGAGAAAAACCCAAAATTTCGTAAGTCGAGAAAAATAAAATGCATGCCAAAATCCAATTACGAGTATTAATACGAAATACGGGAAACGGGGGTGACATACGGCCAAAAGTGCAATTAATGGTTCCTACAGAGAACATGTCCATGAAAAATACCATGGCCTCCATGCTCCTCCAAACAACAATAAAAACCCAAATCCAGACTCCCGTAGGTCAAATTTGGGTAAAATAGAATTATCTACAACATGAAACCATCCAATAACAAAAATATACAGGTTTGATAGGTCAAAATTCATGGAAACTAAAAATACCACAAAACTAATCTACAAGAAATTAACTATAGAAATGAACAATGCTAAGTACTAAAGTGGGTTAGAAACACATGAGGAAGACAGTGGAACGATAAAAAATAGGGTTCCTCCATGAAGCAAGATGCACTTGTCTACACCTTCCTAGTAGGTGGAGAGTAATGGTGAGGAAGAAGAAGAATGAATAAGGAGAGAGAAAGTGTGTTGGGTTAATAAATGATAGTAGGGGTGGTAGGTAGATGGGTTAGTTCTCTGGTTCATGATGATCCCAAAGTAAACCAAGCCGAACCAAGCCAAACCAAACAAGCCGAACCAAGCAAGGAGACATGCAATACGAGTTAAGATACGTACACGTATTCTAAAATACGTAATACGAACTACGGTCACTATAACTCTACCCACCTTAAAAGAATTCCGTATTCGAAATTTAATTAAGAGGCTAGAGAGACAAGAACAAGTTATATTACTCACATGCAAGCTATACTAGTCAAGCAATCAAGCAATTATTCATGCAAACAAGGAAATTGAAGACATAAGAAAGAGGAAAGACATCCTTCTAGGAACCTCTCTGCCGGTTCTGAATCTGAGCTTGGACTTGGGCATACTACTGGGGTCTCTGCTGCTGGAATACTTGGGTCTGAGGCGGCAATGGCCTCGGAGGCTGGTACTACTGCTGTTGGACTGGTACTGGAGCTGGTCCCCTAACCGAGGGACTAGTCTGGACCGATGAGGAGGAACCGGCTCTATTCGGACAGGACCCTATCTTATGATCCGGTGCCACACAAGCCAAGCACAATCCTTGTGCTCTGCGACACTCTGCTACCACATGTCTTGGCTTTCCACAATGAATCCGCTCTTTGGAGAACTCCAATAGTCAAAGCTCTAGCTGCCGGGGCTGGTACTGAAGACTGGGTCATCTGGCCGTGAGACGGCTTCCGATCTTCGGTCCTGTCTACGATTCTCTTGGAGGTATACTCGTGCCTTCTAGCTGCTCTCAATACCGCATCAAAAGTCTGATGCTCAAACTGCTCCACTGCCAACAAAATCTTGAGATGGAGCCCCTGCTGGAACCGCTGGGCTCTGTCGAACTCGGTCGTCACCAAGGTGGGAGCAAACCGACTAAGTCTCGAAAACTCGGCCGCATACCCGTCGACCGTCTTGTCCATCTGCTTCAGATTGGTGAACTTCATCTGTAGATCGTACCGAGCTACAGCATCAAAATACTTGGTCTGGAATCTCTCTCTGAATACTGCCCAGGCAATAGGTGCCACTAATCCAACGGCCTGCGCCGTCTACCAGCTGCGGGCCAAATCCAATAACTGCAGCCGCACTACGGCCACCTTCTCGTTCTCGGGCGTCTTCGTCGCTTCTAGAATCACCTATGTGTCCTGAAGGCAAGCATCTGCGGCAATAGCATCTTCGCTACCATCAAAGAAGGGAGGGTTCAGGCGCTTGAAGCTGTTGGCTGCACTGTTCCCATGATGTCCACCCCTGCCCAGAGCATCTGCCACTGCCTGATGCAAGACATCTCCTCGACGATCCTGCGATGCAAGCAACTCCCTGATAAGTCCAACCAAGGCTTAATCATCCTGTCTTGCGGGCTGGGCTGGCTGTACCGGGGGTTCTGGATCTCCGTGAGGCATGACCCGGGAGGCTGCTCTTGAGTGCTGGGCCTGATCTTCTGGTTGCTGCTGGTCCGGAAGGTGCTCCGCCTTGCTGATCGGCAGGTCCAGGAATAATACCGCTGAAGAAGACGACATAGGAAACAATAAGGAAGGACCAGGACAGATCAAAGACACAAGCATGTGATCAGGACAAGAATTTCAGGGATTCAAAGGACACGAACAGAGATCAAGGGTGAGTACTGATTGAGACATCTATTCGGTAAACCCTCACCTATCTTGATTTACAAGACCTGTATGGGCCACCACTTAAACCATGTAACGTCCCAGAACCAGAATACTAGAGAGCGGGGGCATACATAGCCAGCTACGTATAATGAAATGGAATCCACCTCACTATACGGTCACGGCTGTCTAGATATATGAGGGTTTGACTACAATCCATCACTCTCCTATGGTCAATAACAAGCCTAAATGTCTCAATCTCAAGCGAGCAAGTAAAGTTACAAGATGTAAGATCACCAAATATACAATAGTAAGGCGTCCCAAATATTACATACTCAGTTGATCATGAAGCTAGTCGTTACAAAGTGTGAGGACTAGCAAGAGTTTAGTCATACATGATCAACCCTAGGATCTGTCAATCATGTTACAGCCCGTAGATAGACAGTAAGTAAAATGTACACGAGCTAACACTTGCTCGGCGGCTAAACACCTCAAAAGAATATTTTCATAATAGAGTGGGAGAGCCAAAATAACCCACTCGTTGCTAGGATTCCGTCTAGTGGTCACCATCTGGCTGGAAAGTCGGTTGATCCTCGGGAGCTGCTCCGATATCTGGCTATAGAAAACCAGCTGGGTCCGATCCCAGAAAGAGCAAGTGCCACAAAGGAGGCTTCACTTAGGAACTAAAACCAGCAAATTAGCACAAGAATATAATCACATAATAAAAGACAGTAATTATGGAAAAGCATGACAAGCGATATACGATGAGATAACCAGGGGACTATTCAGATAACCAGGTTACAACCCGTAAACCAAATAAGGACGAGGGTTGTAACCCTTCATCTGAACGGAACTTGGCTTCCCACCATTTATCGATGAGGTAAATACAAGCAATCCGGTCATGTAACACTCTTGCGCAAGATCAGGACAAGACTAGACTGATTAGACTCCATCCAATAATTTACGGCCAAGCAATAATTACGGATTGATACTTTAACTAACTAGGGTTATCACAGGCCTAGTTACTAGCAAGATGCAGCGAGATTATTCCGACAGCCATAAGTCCTGCAGACCATCCAGGTTATTCGAACGTAATTAGGGGTTGAATTCAAGTGGGTATATCGTCCAGGAAACGTATGTACCCTTAAGTAGCCTGGTGGGTGCAACACATGACAGTGTGCTGGAAATGTGCCCTACTCGACGGCAGGCTACAGATCCCAAATGGGAAGCCCAGATAACGGGATTGCCTGTAGCTGGGAAATCTCTTCATGACTACTGGATTATTCTAGTTATTAGCCTTAGTCAATTCAGTAGGTACCCCTGACCGTAGTACTCAGGGATCCCCGTCCTAGACATGATGCAAGACAAGACGGGTTCATTTGTACAAGCACAATCGTCCACGGTGTCCAGGTCATTCACTCTTGTCATGTTATGTTAGCCGTCTCAACAGCATATCAAGGTATATCATGTCAGGTATATCATGTCAAGTATTATATCATGTCAAGTATATCATGTCAAGTTTACTGTCAGGAGTGCGCCACGACGGGCCACTATCATGTCATGTCATTTGTCAAAAGTGCAACACAACGGGTCACCATTGTGTCAGGGAACACACTTAAAATTAATATGGAGCAAGCATACATTTAGTAATTAAATATTAACAGGGGCAAGGGTTGTGGAGGACCCATGCGGCTCAGGAAAATTTTTATGCAGCCAGCATATAAATGCTAAGGCCATGGGCCACAAATATTAAATAATGGCCATACGGCCACAAATGAACAGTGGCCATGCGGCCATAAATATTAAATAGTGGCCATGCGGCTACAAATATTTGCAGCCATATGCGGCCAGCTAAACTATTAAGGCCATGCGGCCAGCCAATTGGATTGGGCCATATGCGGCTACAAATGGGCAATAGCCATATGCGGCCAGGAAAGGCCAATGGCCATATGCAGCCAACTCTCATCTAGTATCCCATGCGGCCATGCAAGTGGTCTGCTGGCCTATGCGGCTCAACAAAGGAGCATGCAAGCTAAAGCTAATGATAAATGCATGCAAAGCTTATTACATGCAAGCAAATGCCAAGCTAAATATTTAATGCTAGTGCATGCAAGCTTTAAATATTTAGCTAAATATTTAATGCTTATTCCATGCAAGCAAAACAGGTTGCATGCAAAATTTAATGCTAATGTAGGCTAACAGGTTGCATGCAAAAATACATGCAAATGCATGCATACAAAATGCTTATGCGGCTCAAGCTTGCAAATGCATGCAAATGCATGCAAATGCAATTGCTTGTGCGGCTCAAACATACAAAATAAAAGAAAAGGCCATGCAAGCAGAGGCTTGCAAAGGCCATACGGCCAGCATTTGGAGTGGCCATATGCGGCTACAAATGGAGTGGCCATATGCGACTAGCAAATAGAGTGGCAATTAATTAAATGGCCATGCAAATAAATGCATACCAGCAGATGTTTGAAAAATGGCCATGCGGCCAAGGCTATTAATTAATGCTCATGCGGCTCAGAGCTAAAAATGCTCATGCGGCTCAGGAACTCAATATTGCATGCGGCCAAAAGTGTAATTAATGGCTCCCACAGAGAACATGTCCATGAAAAATACCATGGCCTCCATGCTCCTCCAAACAACAATAGGAACCCAAATCCAGACTCCCGTAGGTCAAATTTGGGTAAAATGGAATTTTCTACAACATTGAACCATCCAATAATAAAAATATAAAGGTTTGATAGGTCAAAATTCATAAAAACTGAAAATACCATAAAACTAGATCTACAAGAAATTAACCACATAAATAAAAAATGCTGAGTACTAAAGTGGGTTAGAAACACATGAGGAAGACAGTGGAACGATAAAAAATGGGGTTCCTCCATGAAGCAAGATGCACTTGCCTACACCTTCCTGGTAGGTGGAGAGTAATGGTAAGGAAGAAAAAGAATGAATGAGGAAAGAGAAAGAGTGTTGGGTTAATAAATGATGGTAGGGGTGGTAGGTAAGTGGGTTGGTTCTCTGGTTCATGATGAACCCAAAGTAAACCAAGCCGAACCAAGCCAAACCAAACAAGCCGAACCAAGCAAGGAGACATGCAATATGAGTTTAGATACATACACGTATTCCAAAATATGCAATACGAACTACGATCACTACACAAAACGGTAATTTCGGGTCAAAACGGTATCCGTCGTTGGACCCACTTTGCACCAAAAAGAGTGCCATAGCCTATGGTCTCCAAAGTCATCAAAATACATGTCTACGGGTCTGGTTTGATGAGATGAACCCGATAGTATGTCCAAAGTTGAATTCCGGTAGATTGTACACAAATTTGCCCGTTGGATTATGTCACGGGCCTGCCAAAATAGCATTTCGGTCGACCATCTTAGAATCGGACCAAACTTGACATACATGACCAAAAAATATGGTCTTATTGGTACAAGTTTTGTCTCTAGTTGACAAACATACACGAAGTAATTGACTAGTTTGCTAAGAGGCCCATACGAGTTCCGTCAAAGCCCACACGTCCGCGAAGTCGATACGCACCTTTCGAAGCTTTCGGTTCATAACCAAATCGTTCGGTTTGTCGGGGTGCACATCGTATCGGAAAATTTTTAAAATTTTTTACTGTTTTAAAAATTGATTTTCTCGATTTTCTAACTCTATTTTCTCGGTGCATAGTGGACGAAATCAGAAACTATCAAAAGTTGGTTGAAGCCCTATATGTTGCCTACGATATTATTTAATTAATTTTCAAAAATTGCTAATGGATTGATCGAAATCGATCTCTGAACAGGGGCTCTTGGACTGTTATATTCCCTATTTATGAACAGGTTTTCGTCTAATTTTGCATCGATTATTCTGAGTCAAAACTTCGACAAATCTCGAATCTACTAATTACTGGGACTCCTAGAAGGATATATAGTCTTACTAAAACTATTTACGAATCGTAAAATGGTCAAGTATCGAGTGCATAATTGTACCTCGAAGTTGGGCTCGTGGCGCACTTGCTATTTCCGTTGCTCCTCTGTTCTGTCATGCACACGCACGTGAGCGCTGCCGGAACTGCCTGGCCTCGTACGACCGTGAGGGAGTGGCATGCCGGGGTCCAGTGGCGTAGCGATGGGGGCGCCCGACGGTGGCGGCTGCCTGGCCCCGCTGCTGCTGCCAATGCTGGTGCTGCCGCTGCTCTCTCTCAACGCGCGGGGGAAGGAAGGGGAGTCTAGGTTAGGTAATTAGCTTTTAGGTTATAACATGTGTATATTTATATATATATATATATATGCACGTATGAAGTATGTAATTAGTATCTATCTATTGGTTCAAAAATTATTATTTAGTGCATACTTATAGAAATATGTATCTAAACAGTATATATGTATATATAAATTATATACTTTATTTATATAGTTGGTATTTTGATTAATATACAAATATCTATGCAACATTTAACACAAACTTATACACATATTTATTTATAAAAATCAAGAATAAATATATAATTATATAGGTATGTATATAAAACGTATATAAGTGGATATCCATAATCTTATAAATATATCTTTAGAAAAAAACTTTTTATTTTGATTTAAACATATATATATATATATATATATATATATATATATATATATATATATATTTATATATTTATATATATTATATATTATATTTACAACTATTTATAAAAGTACCTGCTAGATCATTTTAAATACAATACCAATATATATATACAACATATATCTACATGGACGTCTTTAGATGCACTAATTGCCTACATGGGCTTAGATTGGGTTCAGGTCAAGTCCGGGCTAAATTGGCACAACCGGGTCTCCTAAAAAGTCAACAATCTAATTAATAAATAAATAAATCGTCTATAGGGGTTAAATTGCAACTTTGACTGGTTTTCTTAGTTGGGATACTACTATGGCTAGGCCTCCCTTATTATGGCTAATACACTAATCAAAGCACACAACTACACTAATTGTACCA
>JANAVB010018600.1:1449662-1882162 GCA_029216955.1 Iris pallida
TCAGACTTCATCCCTATTCATGACTAGGTTTAAAAAAATTTGTCACTCTATTCCAAATCATGCCTAAGTGGTTTTAGTCATCCCAAAATTCTCAAGCTCATCCAAGCCTTGATTTTGCTCGTGATCAAGTGGTTTTGATCCATATAATTTGATCGTGCTAATCTTGATTTTTTTCTTCTAATGGTGCCCAATCGCATCGTTTTACATAATTGAACGTGCCTATATAACCTTGAATATAATCTTATTGAGCCTAGATCATATTGGTCATTCTATACTTAGATCTGATTCTAACTTGATCGTAACTGAATAATTTTAATTTTTTTAGTCACGACTTCGCACTTAAATAACTTAAATTTATTTCTAAATCGTGCCTAGAATTTTGATCTTCGATTACGACTATCTAATTTGACTACGAACTTAGTTGTGTCAGAATTAGAAATTGATCATGTCCGAATAAATTTTCTATCGTGCCTAAATGACTTGAGTTTCTTTCTAAATCGTGCCTATAAGACCTTAACTTCAAACTTGATCATGCTCAAAATTGTATCCTTGGTCATAACTAAGTTTTTATCTTAACCGTGCCTGTGCCACTTTGAGCCTGATTTTCATCAAGACTAAACTCTATTGATTGGTCGATACTTGAATCTCAAATTCTCTCTTCACTTCACTATCCATGACTGTGATCATGCCTGAATAAATTAAATTTATTTCTAAATCGTGTCCGAATAATATTGTTCATATCATGATTTTATCGTGCCAAAATCACTAGTCATGCCTAAGTTATTTTGAATTTGATTATCTTAATCGCGTCAAGTTATCGTTCTTTGATCATGCCAAAGTTATTTCCTAAACTCATCCCTCTGCCAACCTTAAATTTCAAGGACGAAATTTCTTTAAGGAGGGTAGATTTGTAACCTCCGATAATCGAATTTTTAAAAATTTTCAAATTTTTGTATTTTTGTATTTTCTCAATTTTTCTAAGTCTTTGAAAACAGAAAATTTAAAATGAAACGTATTTTGATCATGATATGCTATCGTTATTTTGTTGAGTCTTTGATTTTACGAAAAACCATATTATATAAAATTTTGTCCTAAATAAAATTATTGTCCATTTTCTAAAAGAATTTTTACAAAATATAAATATATTTTTATATAACAAATAATTTGTCAAAATACTATTTTTAATTAAATATGCTTTACTTACTGTAAATATTATTTTGAAAACCTATAGTTATAATGATTGTAATTTATTATATTTTTCTCGTATTGGGATTAGACCAATATTGGTCCTAATATTAGCCTACCAAGTAAGGACTTGGATTGTGGGCTACAACTTGTAGTTAGCTAGTAATGGGATGTTGGTAGCTAAATTATAATTAGCTAGTGATAATTAGTAAACTAAATGTTAGTGGTTAGCAATTAGAGTTAGTGTGTTAGTTTTTCACTATTTTCTTCTAATTCTATTACATGTACATTTAGCCTTTAGGGTTTTCCTTTCTACCCTATAAATATTACATACTCCCCAATGTTACATATAATTTTATTATCAGATTTGTCTCCGATATATTCTTGTTATGTATGTTCATTTGTAGACTCTATTTGATTCAGTGTTATTAATATCTTTCATATTTCATATCTTTTTAGCTGTTGAGATGTGATTGAGTACATGTGTTATTGTGGATCATATAGATGTTGTAGATATTTATTGGGTACTTAACAGCGTTCTACCACCTATACTGCGGCGTAGGCTGGGCGTGGCCCACGCACTCGTGCCCGAATATCCAGGTGTGGGTCATGACACTAGTGTCCGCAACCGGTTCCTCCACGCTCTGTGAGAGCCCCGCCTGATGCACATCTAAATAGAAGACAGTCGTTACCATCGTTAAAATATATAAATCATGTATAGACAAAATTACCTAAGACGCTCGTCGAGGGTTGTTCAGTATTAAACTATCTTAGCAAGTCATCAAAGTCATCCTATGCATAATCAAAGGTAGCCGGAGTATCCACTCGGACTATGTCAACTTGGTTCTCCTCCATTGGAGACTCCATAATGGGAGGAATGCGCTCTTCGGGAGAGCTGGCGACATCCTTCTCAAATGGTTCGTCCAGGCTTTGCTTTGAAGACCTGGGCTTTCTCTTCTTCGCTTCCTACGAATAAAGGGAACACAATAAGAAGAGAAGGACCATTTTATCTCTTAAAAAGCTAACATTGATCTACGTACCATCGCGGGAGTAGGCTCTTTCGGGCCTCCTGCGGGTAAAACTATGGTGGCCCCCGACTTGGTCGCCAAAAGTTTTCTTGGCCTTTTTGGCACAAAGGGACCCACATCCGTTGAAGCACGCCTCTTCAACTGAGTATCTACAAATTCCTCCCGCGAGTCCTCCGTCATTGCTAATGGGGCTGCTACCGGCACTACAGCATCTAGCGGGCGATACGCCCGAGCTTTCGCGATTACGATGTTGTACGCCTTAAGCTGGGTCCCAATGATGAAACTGGTCTCCTTATCGTAGCTTAGAGATATGGTATTCGCCGAACAATAAAGCTTGATGGCAGAATACAAGATATGCGGCCTGGGATTCAGAAGAAGAGCTGTAAATTGCACTCCCGTACACCCAACATTATAGTATTGCCAAGCACGGGCTTCATCTAGTACACTTCTAAGATATTCCAAGCAGGTACTTGGGTTATCCAACATCAATTGACTATAGCTGAATTGGCGAGCAAAACGGCTCGGAAGATACGCTCCAGGAAGCAGTGGTTCCTGTTCCGACATACCCGATATACGGGTCGGATGCTTTGCAGCCAACAAAAACCCCAAACAGGAGGAGTAATGGCATCTATGCTTTCATCCTCCAACTCTTCGTCCGCCTCAAAGCCTAAAAAATTGGACCAACTTTAGAAATGTCCCACCCTTGGAGCTAGGAAAATATCTTCCTACAAACGGGGAAACCAATATGCAGCTACTTTCTTCTGCCGTAGCGGCGGATAAAGGCGTCACTAGCAACATGCCCTTCCTCGGTGCCAGGGCTTATCACATTAGGATAATGTAATATCAACCACCCCATCAGATAGTGGTAAGATAGCTCCACTCTGGAAAAATTCCCACTTCTTCCCTTTATGGCTATGACCTCTACCGCAAACTCTCTTAGATCCCGTATCAGTTTGCATACCACCGCGGGGAGCAAGGCCAAAGGACGGCCGAATACCAGTTTTACAGCAGGCATGATAAGGTTTCTGGTCACCCTCTCCATAGAGTCTGATCCAAGTCTCAAAGCCATATCTTTAGATAGGCAACTAGCACCGCCTTCGGCGACATTCTGTGCGCGCAGTGCCAGAAACAACTATAGATGTTATTGGATGGCTCCTTGTTTTCGTCCTCACGTGGATTGTGCTCGCCAAGTTTCTTTATTTTGGCGACAATTTTCTTATGCGTAAAACCTTAGGGAGTAGTAAAGCAAACCTTCGTCGTGTCGCTTTTGTCCCTAGTAAAGACATAATCCCACCAAATAGTCACGTGAGGAGATGCCTTAATCTTATCCTTCTACTGATACGGATAATGGTGGCACAATACTTCTTTAAAGACCATTATTATTTGCGGATCCTTCTCTTCCAAGGCGGAGAGCTCCACATTTGTTGGAAAATACTCTTTTTACGGTTCGGTCCCCCAAGGGAGTTTGGAGATTTCGAACATCAAATGGACTACCAATCCCAGCTCTCCTACGGGCATATAAAATATCCCGGTATGAGAATTGTACAGCTCCATGAGGGATAGAAACATGGGCCGGTTTATATCCACGCCAGTCTGGGTAGTCCGGATGGCAAAGGTCAAGCCAATCCCCATGAGCTCGTCCCTATACTTTGCTAAGATCCAAAGGATCAGATCACCCTACTTTGGCACATGGTGACACCAACCTTCGGCCCCAAATTTTTCTTTCGAATATAAAATCTTGGTCGCCAACATACGATTAACAAAGGTTGAGGCACTAAAGGCGAAGGTTTGATTGGAAACATTGCTGTATATACTCCCAGGACGCAGAACTCACAAAGAGTAAGATGTCCCGCCTCACACGAAGGTAAAAATATCCTTCTGGTCAGAAATAGAGTCAATCCTGAAAGACCCCGAAACTGCTCCTCCCTGAGATGGGTTAAGCTCCCATTGTCTCCTCCTTTTCGAAGCTAGGCAAGTGAAGGGGTCAGCTGCAACAGACGTTCGGTCTTCGGCACATAGATATTAAGACCCTTCGCCTAGAAGAACCAGTCTTCCTTGATCTTCAACACCTTTGCTTCATAAGAAGACAGACGATCCCCAAACGAATATTGGACCTTCAAATAAGCCTCGACAACATTCACAGTAGCGTAGATTTTTTTGCTCTCCTTCATGGCTTGAAGGAAAGAAGAAGGCTGGTCCTTGATCAGTGTCATCCTCTCTAGTGCCTGGTCCGACATAATCGATGTCCTAGCCGGATTGACCACTCCTTCATTGAAGTCCAGACCCATCTGACAGAGGAAGTAGTCGAACAGAACTTCGTTCAATAGAGGCAAAGTCATGGACACTACAAAGATAAAAGCAAAAGAAAGTTAGTAAAAACTTGATCTTTTTTTGACAAAGAAACAAAAAGTTATGCGTAGCCTGGCATCGACGCATTAGAAAATTGAGCGCATCAGTAAAGACCAAATCCTCAGCGCATCTCCACGACCAAAGTCCATGCATGTTGGTATGAAAGCTTTGGCGCATCTCCTAGGCCGAAGTCCATGCGTGTCAGTGATAAAGCTTCGGTGCATCTCCAAGACCGAAGTCCATACACGTGAGCGTGGTGAAGCTTAGGCGCATCTCCAAGGTATAGCTCGATGAGCCACACCCATGTGTTTTAATAGAGTAGTTTAGTACATGTTCCAAAATGTTGTCCATTCATGCGCTCAACCGTGCACAAGTGACTGTGTATTTCAACTAAAAAGACTCCTAAGCAGCAGCCACCCACCGATGAATTCTCCACGCACGTCGGTATGCATCATGTCGTTGAGTTGGGTCTCGTCAGTGTCGACTTTTATGGGCTTCTTGCCCTTGCCTTTTTCTTCGCCGGCTGCACCGCAGGGAGCTTTGGGGGCCATCGAATAGAAACTAAGGTTTTATTTGGAGAAAAAGCTCTAAGGAAGAAGAAGAAGAAGAAGAAGAAGAAGAAGAAGAAAGAAAGCAGAAGAGTATCTCTCTTCCACCAAAGTGCCTACTTATTGGCTTGGACCGTGCGTAACACGATGAGGCACGACATCAACAGCAGACGCTTCGAGTTTCACGAAGAGACAACTTTAAAATCTTCAAAAAGATTGTCATTAAGTTGACACAGAAACCAAGGCTTTATCTCTTCAAATCAACAGCATGCGCCAAAACAGCAATACGTGAGAATGGCCATGCACTTAAGCAGAGCATGCATCCAAAAAGTTTTTACTACCCATGCTTCTTGTTCAAAGTATTCCAAAACATGTTTAAAGTTTTTGAAACTTTAAAGGGGGTCTTGTAGAAGCATAAAAATTCAGGCGCATCAAAAAGGTTGAAGTTCTTATATGCCACAAATAATATGTGTCGAAGACGTACGACAAATGTCAGCGCGTCATTCAAAGACAATAAGATAAAAGCACGTGAAAAGAAGATTTTATATATGAAACTTTCATTACATTGAAAGTCTACTACAAAAGCCTAGTCTAATTTCTACGGATAGGTGCATCACTCTGATGCCTCAGCATAGGCGCATCTCTTTCTCGTCACGAGCGAATCACTTCCTCGTCAACACACAGGCGCATATGCCAGCCTGTGGCTCTTCCAACATAACGAAAGTTGGGGCACGTCGACCCTAACTCTCTGCATACAATTTGGCACTTGATGTCGTCTCATAGAAAAACGCTGTCAGTAAGGTACTTCAGCACGAACTGCTCTTTCCACAGATTACTCGACATATTACAGTCTTCTAAAGAAATTCGTCATCAAAATTAAAATTTCTTTGAACGAGGAGATCTACAACCCACAGCGCAACATCTTGCCAATGAGGAGGATCAGTCGAGTTCATTCTCAATGTAAAGTTGTGTGAAATAAGAATGAACAAAGTCTCTTCACCATGAATACTGCTATTTATAGGCCAAAGCTTAGATATCCATGCACCAAGTGGCAACTCTCCCCAAACTTAATGTGATGAAATTAGCATTAATGATAATAAATCTGCCATCTCAAATTCAGATAAGTCAAAGTCATTAAATTGAGCCTCGAAATTCTCAAACAAAGGTGACCGAAGGAGATGCGCCCCATAGCTGATGCGCCCCTCAGTTCTATGTGCCTCACATCTCATACGCTCGATGGTGCATGACAAATGCACCTACACAAAGCTCTCTACCCAACGAGCATTAAATGTTGAGTATCAGAAATTAGCAGAATGCATCTCGAAGTCTAAACAGTTGACAGCTTTTTTTAGAAAACGAAGAGCCGCCAACATCAGCATAATCATTACTTGATTTCTCGGTTACAAATGAGCTCTACCACATGCTTGACTAAACACTAGCATGCGCCTCCGCGGCTATGCGCTCGAAATTTGTATGTGCGTCTACAGCCATACACCCAGACTTACCATGACCCCCAAAAGTTATACCAAGTCTACTCATGCGCTAGATCCTCGGCACATCCAAGCAAATCATCCTACAAAAAATTAAAGATCTTTGAGCTCTTGTATATGCGCCACGTGTCATTGACTCATTTCTGCCTATGAACAGATGCTAACCACCCAAGATCTCAACAACAGACAAATCTCAACAATTGCCATGTGTCAGCTCCTCCGTAACCCAACAGTACAGTTTCAAACAGATTCAGTTCGAAGGTTCCTGGCGTAGCACCCCTGCGCCCAACAACATCATGCACGTAGCATTCATGCATGCAAAATCTCCATGCGCGCATCGCATACGCACATGAACAGATCATTTCGTTGCCTATAAATAGAAGGATCATGCTAGTGTTCATCCAGATGTTTAGAGAGCCCGAGATCATCGTCAAATCGTTAAGGGAGTTCATCCAGATGTTCAGAGAGCCCGAAATCATCGTCAGATCGTTACGGGAGTAAAGAATCAACCCTCCATCGCCATGGTTTCCATAAAAGCAAAAGTGTACTCTAAGGATTCCTTTGAAATACTACGTTGTATTATGATCTATTTGTGATTTCTAAAAGTTTATTCAAGTACTTTTTTTAATGGCAAACAAGTAGAAATCTCCCCTAATGGGGATTCTCCAGGCCACTGTCCTAGGTAACTTTATTTTCTAACATATGCATATTTTCATGATTTACACTTCGTCTAAGGAAAAAATTCTCTACCTTTATACAACCCTAAAACTCCTATAAGGATTATACTTAAGTATGGTATCTGTCGAATCATTCTATTTATGATGTGATCCTTGAGCCATTCCAACTATAGTCTTTTCACATGGGTGATCATATCCTAATTAGGAAATCGTGACTAGCTCTAAAATTCCTCTATATAATATCTCAGATAAGTTGGATCACTTTGGTTGAGAAACATATCATATCTCCCTAACTACACCGATTTAAACTTGTATAACTCTAGTCCCTCTCTATCTAGAATAGGTACACTAATACATCTCTATCCAACAAAGGTAGATAGTAGAATGGTTTAGCCTAGTGATTCCTAGGGTCTCCTATTCGGTTTAAGTAGTATATATGAATTCTATACTATCAATCTGATCCACTCAGTTTATCTATAGTGGTGTCTATTCAAATCCGTATTACCTTAACTAATCAAACCCTTTTTAATTATTATCAACTACCTACTATCTTGTAATAGAATATAACCTTAAAGGGTTCATCAAGCACGAGTTGTTCGTCTCTATGAAATAAGGAAAGACCAGATTTAAAAATAAGGAGTTCAAAAAAGGATGATTGACTTCAATTTCGAGTTCCAACGGAGATAGGTAAAATTAAAAAAAATCAATAAAGTAGTGGATTGAGTTCCTATTATTCTATTGTAGGCCCGTTCGGTACAGTAACGTAACTGAAGCATCTAACTCGACCTATATGGGCCACCACAAAAATATATTATGTCCCAATCCCAAAATACATAGGACTATGAACGTAAGTATGCCAGCTAATACGGTCTAGAATAAGTTTCCAACATAATAGGACTTACTCCAGACTTACTACGCTGTACAATATACTAAACTTGTGCTAACTAAACTATTTCAATCCATGGTAATGTATAAATATCAAGAAATGAACAAGTGTAATAGAGTCGACCGCACTATCATACTAGTTCAATTGAGCTAGTGAAAATGAGTAAGTTCGCAAAACTAGGCTATAACAACATAGAAATTATAGCAAAAATATGAAATACAAGAGAACATAAAAGGCACAAAAGAAAGAATAAAATAACAGTACCATTAATACCTAAATCCAGCAGTAACATACCACAACAACTATACTTCTGAAATCCACCAAACACCTGGATAGATCACCAGGTCCTCAGAGAGACATAACAAGATACAATAACTAGTCACAACATGAACAGTAAAAGTAATATACATGAACATGAATATAACTTGACAAGGTAAACTATCCATCTAAGTATAATGCACTTGAAGACTACTTTGGGATCGCATAGGTAGGTAAGGAGTGATATTAGCGTCAATTAGTATCATGAATATACTAGTATACTCTCATCCAATCCAGAGACTAGTCCGTAGACGATAATGGAATATCCACTAGTATAGCCTATACCAGGGCAAAAGTGAGGCTAATGAGGAAAGGGTAATCCTGTGCGCCTACTAATAGTCTTCTCCGCCCAGGAGAAGTACAAGATCACGTCCATGACTAACATGACTCGTATCTCACATGCAAGTCCTCTAACTAACACAACTAGTCATATATGATCCGTCACACGAACCGCTTGTACCAGCCAAATACAGGGTGCGTGCCAATACCAATGTAACTCTCACTCCCGTATCGTATCATGAGTCGTGTCCAGTTATAGAAGTCATTGAAAAATAACTTCAACATGAGGAAGTCTACAAGCACACTAGGTCACACACACACCCACTATATGTCATCGATGTCATCATCGACGACACCCAAGGCACACTAGACGCTCTCCTAACATATCTAATCCTAACACACAACAACATGTCCATGTATAACAGAAAATAAAATAAGATAGTGGCACGGTATCTTGCCTGAAGTTTGCATGATGATTCGACGACGTCCTTCAAGCAAACTCGTTAATCCAAATGAAGCAGTAAAGGTGGAACTTTCGTAAACATCTCCGGATACTGAAACCGACATTACCAACATTCCTAGAATAAGCAAAATAGCTAAGATAGGCCACTCATCAGTCTAATTCTGGACACAAGGGAAAATAGTAATTTTGGGTCAAGACAGTGTCCACCGTTGAACCCGTTTTGCACCAAAAAATATGCCAAAATAAAGGTTGTCCAAATTTGACAAATTATATGTCAACCTTGGCCAGAACGATGCCACGAGTTCAATGGTGGTGTAAGATTTGGAATTCGATGTCCCGGGTTCAAAATCATAATTTTATATGTTAGAAATTACGATTTCGAAAGTCCAACTTTGGCATCAATTTCAACCAACCAAATGACATCCTATAAAACTAAAAATTTTGTAGCACGAAGGGGGTCATACCTAATTTGCAGCCGAGTTGATGGTTTGTCAAACTGAGCTTCAATAAGGGAGAAGCAAATACACATAGTTGGCTCCACGAAACTGTCCACAATAAACATGTTTTAAACGGTCAACTTGGTGGCTAGTTTTGATCTATCAAACGAACAAATTAACGATTGAAAATTTAGGTGAGCAAAGGGATATATTCCGAGATTGAGATGGAAGAATCAGATCAATAATCCAACAGTCGGATTATCCAAAAAATGCGTCCAAAGTTGCTACGATGAAACACAATTCTGGACTCGAATTCGCGCGTGTCACGACGGAATCTCGTGCAAAATACACGAATCACCAACGCTGTGCGTCGGTGAAAAGTGACTGAAATAGGGGGGTTCGCTGAAGCACTTTAGGGCTACAGGGGGTCACCGGCGGTGGTTACCGGCGGTGTGCGGTAGTCGTCACTGCTGCTTCTACTGTCGTACATGCTAGTGTCCCTGTCGCGCACATGGCGATGGTGGTCCGACAGCGCCAGTAATCGCATGGTGGTCGTGGCGATGGTCACGCGTTCGTGGCCAAGGCGGCGCCCGCCACTACTGTAGCGGTCACGGCTACAGAAGCTTCTGTAGTTGCATTTAATGGTCAGGGGGAAGAGGAATATACGGTTTGAGTATATATATCTATATACTTATATATATATATATATATATATATATGTATATGTATGTACATATGTATATATTTAGGTATACATGTATACTAGTATATTCTAGTTTAATATAGATGTACATAAAAGTACTTCCTTTATATAAAAATCTTGAAGGTATATTTATATAATTACTATTTAGATTATTATATATACAAATTTATATAAAATTATATATAAATATGTATATAACCGTATATAATATATATATGTATATAACCTCATGTAATATATATATATATATATATATATATAAAATATATATATATATATATATATACTCTCTTAGAATTAGCGAAGGGTCCCTCATTATGGCCTCAGCTTGCGTCAACAGCCCCTCCCACGACCACAGCTTCGGCTGGCTCAGCCCCCACAGCTCGTTCATTCGTGACTCCGACTCGAACCCGATAGTCGCCACTCCGTTAGTGGATCTGGACTTCATCGACTTTGAGTTCCGGCTCCATGACCCCGTCGCCGTGCTCCATGCCGACGAGCTCTTCTCCGGCGGGCGGCTCGTCCCGCTCTACTTCTCTAAGCCGGCTCCTTCAGCGCCGTCGACGAGACTGTCCTGGAGGGAGGAGCTTATCGGATGCGGGTCCACATCTAACATTTTTGTTGTCTCTCCCAAGGCCCCTACCTGCACCAGCAGATGGAGGGAGCTCCTCCGTATCAAGAAACAGTAACAAATCGCTAACCTGAAACTAAATCCGGGTTCTAGAAACCCGAACCCCAACCCGAGATCCTCCGTGCTGAAGTAGTTCCTCTACCGGAGATCCTCCCTAGCGGATCCGAACCTCAGCCGCCCGCTGCTCAAAGACTCCGAACCCGAGGCTGCGCTCTCCTACCTCTCCCTCTCCTCCTCCACATTCTGCGATGAGAACCTCCGCTTCTCCCTCGACTCGGATCCGAACGCGAACCCGAACCCGAACCCGCACCGGATACTCTTCAACCGGAACCCGCCGAGATCTAGGGCTACCTCGTCCAAGAGGACAGGACGGAGCCCGGCAAGGAGGTCGACGGACGAGGCGACCGGTCCACCGCTGAGGTGCTCGTCTGTGGACTCTCCGAGGATGAACGCCTCCGGAAAAGTGGTGTTCCAAGGACTTGGCCGGAGCGCGAGCAGCCCAAGCGCTTTCAAGTATAAAGGAGGCACGGATCGGTCCATATACTCTGCCAATGTGCGGGTGATCAACGTGTCGGTCCCGTCGAAAGTCGGCTTGGTCTTCGGGTTTCTCGGATCAAAGAACGCCGCCTCCAGCGGTGCCGGAGCGAGCAGAGAAAGGAACCATGCTTGAATTAAGACGTTAATTAACTCCAGATTTCAATTTCTATGTACATAGTGCCTACTAATGCTGCTGATGATTTTTTTGTGCGCTGTACTTTGAGAAAATGAGAATGGAATTGTAGGCTACTTGGTGTTATATATATATATATATATATATATATATATATATATATATATATATATATATAGACAAAAATTATATAATAAGCCTTATATAACACTGTCACGACCCGGTCCCAATTTCTTGGGTCGAATCGGATCATGCCCAGCCTGCACCGTTGTTGAGACGGCGGCAGTAAGCTGTATCACTCATGCAGGTAATCAACAACAACATCTATACATTTGTCACAACTGATTATTCGGGAATTTTAAAACTTTTATTAATCAACCAAAATGTAATACATCAGTAATTGAAAGTGCTGAAAGGAAATACTGAATTCAAATCTACAAAAATTCCAATAAAAGAAACTCGAACTAGCTAGAATGGTTGTCTCGTCAGCCTCAGGACCTGCGTCCTCAAAAGGGGTCCCGGTAACTCAGCAGAATATGGTACTGGGTCATAGTAGCTATTGTTATAGCTCAGCAATCATCAGTGACACCTAAAATATTGGGTCTCCAGTCAGGAGGGAGCAAAGTACAATTCATGATAATCCAACAATTGAAATAATAATAGGGTTATGCACTTTTAAACAATTTGAAATAAACAGTTCTCCAGCAGTTAAAATATTGTGATGTGAATATGCAATGAATATGACCGGATTAGGTTGTACAGTGAATGATATGGCTTATCCCCGTGTGTATGAGGGGTAAGCTAATACAGTTCTAAGTTATTGCTTTGGATGTGATAATACTCATTACACTACTCCCCAAGTACCCAACAGTAAATCAGTCAGTGCTCTCAGAGAGAGTTCCGTGTTGCATCGTGGTTTAAACTTGCAATAAACGATTATTTAATAATTGTAAACTAACACAAAATGTACTTGCCTTGGTTTTGACTGGAATGAGGGTAATGACTCCAAGATTGAATTTCAGATTTGTCCTCGAAATCCTACAATCGAGAAGTCGGTCTTAGATTCCAAAATTGCCATACTAGATGTGCTAGTTTCAATCTCTAATTTGTCCTAGTCAATTTTAATCTTTATTTAGCTAACACAAACAAAATGCGATTATCGGTGCAATATAATTATGAAACATCAATTTATATTTAATTTCTAGAAAAATTGTATTTATTGATTTATTTGGAAAAACTTAGTATTCTATAAATATAAAACTAAGATTTTCCTTTTTAATGAGAAATACATAAATTTCTATTTAAAAATTTTACAACTTAACTTCTAAGTGATAAAATATTTATTATTTTTCTTTTTAAAATAAAATAAATAATTATTATTTTATACTATGTTGTCATGACAGAAAATCAACCAGAGAATAAAAGAAAACAAAATAACACCTAAGCTATTACACTTTCTCACAGCAGGAATAAACAAATGGGCTTATGCCCTATTACAGACCTTTTTACATAAATTTAAATAAGAAGAAGACATTAAAAAAAATCCTAAAATTAAATTAAAATAAAATTAATAATGAGTCTCAGATATTGGTCCAATCGTCATATAGGCTAATGCCTCAACGTCCGGGCGAAACCGGTTTCGTTTGCACTTAGCCAGGGCCCATTGACCAATACGGTCGTCGCCCAAAATTCAAAATAATATTCTTTTCCGAAAACCCCTTTTTTAAAAAAAAAATCATATTTAGATATTATAGAAAAATCCGGCAGCACTTCCTCTATTTTCGGTTAACCCAAAAACTGGGAAATTTGCCAACAAACTCCAATATAAGTCCCGAATCAAGAGAACCAAATATATATGAATTCATATACAGAAAAATTACGTTCCCGAGACGTATTCGGAAATCCCGAAACTATTTGGAAATTCCGAAACCATCTTGGAAACATCACAGCAACCAACAGAACTTTTTCGAAAGTTCCTCGAAAAATTCCAAACCATCAAAACTAACCCAAAAATTCCAGAAATCATTTCCAACTCCCTCGGAATTTCCGAAATATCCCAAAGAAACCACAGAACACACAGAAATCCAGAAAACCATATAAATAACATATAACAGTGGTTTCGAAAATTTTCAAAACCAAGCACGCAACCGAAATCCAAATTTTCGAAGAAATTTGTGGACCAAAATTATCATCACAGACACCAGGGAGGGACGAACTACTGTGATTACACAGAAATTACCCAATATCCGTTGGTCGGGGAGCCGCAGGATAATTCTCGGGAATGGATCGGACAGCGGGTCACGTTCGGAAGCTCGCCGGAGACAGAGAAACACCGGTCAGCAGCGTAACGGGGCCGGACACTCGCACAGGAGGGGGTTCGGGCGGCCCGGGAACGGCAGGCGACGGGGCGCCGGCTACGGAAGGGGTGCGCCGGCCAGAGGGGGTCGGGCAGGGGTCGGGTTTACCGGGATCGGGTGGGGGAAGGCTAGGGCTTGGAGAATTTGGAGGAAAAAGAGATGGTGGTGAAGATGGTGGTGGGAAATGGTGGTTTATATAGGAAGAAAGGGGAAGGAGTTACCGAAGTTGGAGAGCCACGGCCGTTCGGAAAGGAAAGGAGGAGTTGCCGGAGGTTATGGGGAGGCGATCGGCCTAGGGTCGGCCAAGCTCCCGAAGACTCTTTGGTAACTCTCGAAGAACCAACAGTAAGGAGAATGAAGAGAATGGAAAGTTTTCTTCTCTCTCAAAACTAATGGATTAAAATATAGCATTAATGGGTATATAAGCTAAATGGGTATGGATATAAGCAAACTTATTGGGTTTGGCTTTAGAAGCTTGGGCTTCTAATATAAAGGCTTTTCTAAAAATGGTTTAATGGTTTTAAGTAATAATAAGTTGTGGGCCAAAGACTTAAATAAAACTCAATTAATTCCGGGGTTCTAACATGTGGCTAAAATAATGATATGAATGACAACTAAATTAATTTTTTTAAAATGCTTTATGTTTCAATTCGGGTTCAGGTCTGGGCTGACTATCAAAAATCCTTGTTTAAATATTTTTGAAAAGAATTTTACATTTCAATGATTTAATAATACTAATATTAACTTCACAAACACACAACTAAATGATTTAAAATAATTTAGAAAATTACGGGTTTACAACCTTCCCTCCTTAGAAAATTTTATCTTCGAAATTCAGAGGGTACTACTAGGGGAATGATCAAAATCTCTTCATGCAGACCAAAGCTTCCTTTACTGTCTCTTAGTAATGTTGACAACCTCTAGATAGTCTAATTTGATCAATTTATGCACTTCCTTCGAATCAACAGTCTTCCCTCTTTAGAAACACAGTCATAGCCCATAATTAAAATTTTGCTTCTATTACTGAATTGTCAGCCACCGGATTGGTTGTGCGAACTTACTCTTTGCATCCGTACCTATAATCTTCGGGTAGGATCTAACTTCTTCATCTTGCTAGTTGATTCGGTATCTACTAAGCGATGCAATTCCATATTGCTTGCAACGTACGCTCCATCAATTACTTGTACGTCATAATTACTAGATCTTACCATCATCACCCTGCATCCTCTATGGCTACTCCCATCCTGCCATAACTTATTTTCCTAAATCATAAAATTCAAAATCAGCACTTTCTTTCATTCACCAAATCCAATACCCAAGTACTAATATGCTCCACTAATGATTCATTCCTAAATGAACCATAATTTATAATTCTCTCTAGACTAACTTGCTTTTGTGCCTTGCCATGCTACCCTTTGGTACCCTTAGCTATCTAATCTCATTAGAATAAAATCGATCCCCTAAGTGTGCTTTTATCAGATTAATGCAATAAGGTTGCTAGGTGACTATCTAGGTTTTCCCCACATATAACTATCAACCAACTTTATATAGCTGCAAAAATATATAACTACCCACAAAATATGCAACACCCTAAAAATAGAACCTTGAAAGGAATTGAGCCAAAAGAGATTGATATGGTCCTAATAAGTTCTAGGGAAATCAAGTAGAATTTTATAGAGAATCTTTTCTTTCTGGTTGTGACAAGAGATTTCTGGAAATGGAGACAACCGCTAGAAATGTAAATCCTCTAATCAGGCAAAAGTCAGAATGATTTGATGGTGCAAAAGACAACCATGGTATGAATATAGTCTGAATAATATTTGGAAACCAAATATGTTTAAAGTCACTTTGTCTCAAATTCATGCCTCGCCAGAGTGCACCTGACTGCAGTAAATTTTTGACCCAATAACTTGAATAATTTTAGGTTACCGAGTATTCTTTCAACCTTATCCATTTCATGGCTAAGCAATATAGAAGATCAACATGGTGCATTTAGGACAGTCATAATAATATCCGGAAATCTATGAACACCCGAAATCACTTCAACTTTAGAGTCTTTTGCCTCGCCAGTGCGCAACTGGCTGCAGTAAACTCGCAGTTTCCATAATTTAGACAATTGACTATAACGCAATGTGCGAGGTCATATTAGATCACGGAATATTTTTCCAAACTTTGTCCATAAGAATTTCAAAGGAGTTTCCGAAAAATTCAAACGATTTCTAAGGTTCTAGTCATGATAGGAAAAGATGTTGATATATGCTCTTCTGGTTTTAAGAAAATTTATCAGGATAAATATGTGTTCCAGTAGTTCTTTGAGATTTAAGAGATTTGATCTTGAAGAAATTGATCAACTTGAGTATGACTGATTGAGTTGGACACAGGATAAGGTAGAAGAATCAGAGCTTTGAGTTGGATTGAAGAAACCAATGAGAATATTCCCGACAAATCACTTAATAGATACAGACGTTTACCAAAATTATTTGAAGAAATAATTTCTTATCCAAGGAAAGTTCTGAGAATGGGATGGGTATGTAGGGTTGACACAAAAGAAGCATGTCTTTATGGATTCAAGGAAGTCAGGTTAAAATGGTTTAGTAAAGCCAACAAGGGGATGGTTCAACAAAAAGTTTTTCAATGATTTAAAGAAGTTTTAATAATAGGATGGAGTCAATTCTCTGACAGTTTGTACTTCACGATACTCAAGCATTTAGTTTAAAAGCTGTCTAGGCCTTGGATTGATCAAGAAGTTGCATAGAGAGAATAGGGTTTATTAGAATTAGAAACTCTAGATGACGAACGAGTCTTGATTCCAAATAAAGATAGAGAAATAAGATTTGATCGACTAGTGGAGAAGTTTGAAAAAAAATAGGTTTGCTGACGAAGGAGATTGAAGAGCTCTAGTATTGGTCCATAAATAGCAAAAACATAGATCCTAAGGGATGCTAAAAATCTGTTAAAGATATGGGAAGGAGATAATTCCCGAAAATCATGGGACGCTAAAAGATACAAAAATCTAGGAAATAAAATATGTAGTAACATATACCATCATACAGTCGGCCTAAACTGGTTAAGGTCCAAAATTCACTCCTTATGTCATTATCACTTCCAATTGTTATAAGTACCAACTAATATCTGGGTATTCCAAAATTCTACTCTTCCAATTCTTAATCACTAATATATCCTTGATAAAATATCTCTTACATACCTTCTCATTAAGATTATAATTTTCAGAGATTGTATCGTAGGGGAAAAACTTTGGGAAAGATATCTACCATAAAGGTGTAACCAAGAATTTTATTCATATTGGAGAATTACAGCAAGACTCTCATGATTATTCTAAGGACATCCTGTTATAACTTCTTATAACAATAGATAATGCTACTCAGCAGTTCTAGGTACTAATCCTCATGGTTCTGGCTCTTGTACGAGCAGTCTCCATCTGCTTCATCTTCTTCTATGATCCTCGAGTCTGCATCATGCCTTTCTGCAGTGGGTGTAGGAGGCAAGGTCTGCTCGATAGGAAGAGAGTCCCTAGGTTGCGGTGTAGCAGGTGTTGCTGGAAAGGGTGCTCTGGTAAAATAGGAAAAATAAGAGGCAGTTCTTTACCCGATGTTCAGTAGATCCATGTGCCAAATATTGTCCCAATCTCTTGCGGCAACTATTGGCTAGATGACCAGGCCTCTTGCAGTAGACACAAGCCAATAGCTTCTTATGACATGACTGTCGGGAAGTAGAGTACTTGATGGGACCCAAATATCTTCTAGATTCAGGGGTATCCCTCCTAGGGTGAGGTTTCGCACCAACTCGGTTTAAGATAGCCAAGGCTACGTCATTGACATCCTTCATAACATCTTTCGTGATATCCATCTGTTTCTGCTGGGCCTCGGCTTGTGTCTTCTGGGACTCCAAGATTCCTTGAAATAAGGCAACCATTTGGGAGGTGTCTGCTGGTACTGGTGGGGCGACAGGAGTAACTATCATAACAGGAGATGGTGAAATTGCCGTGGGCAAATAGGTTCGACTGTAGTATGAGCTATGCTGGGATCTTGTGCAGCAAAGGGAAAATTGATGAGCTGCAAGGGAGAAGGGTTGGAACGGACCTGAGAAGGAGGGGTGTGATCAGGAGATAACACCTTATCATCAGCAGGACTGGAACGGGTTGTCTTTCCTCTAGTCATAGTCTGAAAGGTTTAGGAAGCAAACATAAGCAAGGTAGCCTACCAGTCTATAACAACCAAAAATATTTATTTACAATATAATTCGGTCCTATGTTGTGACAAATTATTGTTCTAGTGTTCTAATTGTTTCTAGGTATGTTTTTCTAAGTTGTTGTTCTTGACCTGCATGGGCCACCACTAAAAATATGTCACGACCCGGTCCCAATTTCTTGGGTCGAATCGGATCATGCCCAGCCTGTACCGTTGTTGAGACGGCGGCAGTAAGCTGTATCACTCATGCAGGTAATCAACAACAACATCTATACATTTGTCACAACTGATTATTCGGGAATTTTAAAACTTTTATTAATCAACCAAAATGTAATACATCAGTAATTGAAAGTGCTGAAAGGAAATACTAAATTCAAATCTACAAAAATTCCAATAAAAGAAACTCGAACTAGCTAGAATGGCTGTCTCGTCAGCCTCAGGACCTGCGTCCTCAAAAGGGGTCCCGATAACTCAACAGAATATGGTACTGGGTCATAGTAGCTATTGTTATAGCTCAGCAATCATCAGTGACACCTAAAATATTGGGTCTCCAGTCAGGAGGGAGCAAAGTACAATTCATGACAATCCAACAATTGAAATAATAATAGAGTTATGCACTTTTAAACAATTTGAAATAAACAGTTCTCCAGCAGTTAAAATATTGTGATATGAATAGGCAATGAATATGACCGGATTATGTTGTACAGTGAATGATATGGCTTATCCCCGTGTGTATGAGGGGTAAGCTAATACAGTTCTAAGTTATTGCTTTGGATGTGATCATACTCATTACACTACTCCTCCAGTACCCAACAGTAAATCAGTCAGTGCTCTCAGAGAGAGTTCCGTGTTGCATCGTGGTTTAAACTTGCAATAAAATGATTATTAAATAATTGTAAACTAACACAAAATGTACTTGCCTTGGTTTTGACTGGAATGAGGGTAGTGACTCCGAGATTGAATTTCAGATTTGTCCTCGAAATCCTACAATCGAGAAGTCGGTCTTAGATTACAAAATTGTCATACTAGATGTGCTAGTTTCAATCTCTAATTTGTCCTAATCAATTTTAATCTTTATTTAGCTAACACAAACAAAATGCGATTATCGGTGCATTATAATTATGAAACATCAATTTATATTTAATTTCTAGAAAAATTGTATTTATTGATTTATTTGGAAAAACTTAGTATTCTATAAATATAAAACTAAGATTTTCCTTTTTAATGAGAAATACATGAATTTCTATTTAAAAATTTTACAACTTAACTTCTAAGTGATAAAACATTTATTATTTTTCTTTTTAAAATAAAATAAATAATTATTATTTTATACTACGTTCTCATGACAGAAAATCAACCAGAGAATAAAAGAAAACAAATTAACACCTAAGCTATTACACTTTCTCACAGTAGGAATAAACAAATGGGCTTATGCCCTATTACAGACCTTTTTACATAAATTTAAATAAGAAGAAGCATTAAAAAATCCTACAATTAAATTAAAATAAAATTAATAATGAGTCTCAGATATTGGTCCAATCGTCATATAGGCTAATGCCTCAACGTCCGGGCGAAACCGGTTTCGTTTGCACTTAGCCAGGGCCCATTGACCAATACGTTCGTCGCCCAAAATTCAAAATAATATTCTTTTCCGAAAAACCATTTTTTAAAAAAATCATATTTAGATATTATAGTAAAATTCGACAGCACTTCCTCTATTTTCTGTCAACCCAAAAACTGGGAAATTTGCCAACAAACTCCAATATAAGTCCCGAATCAAGAGAACCAAATATATATGAATTCATATACAGAAAAATTACGTTCCCGAGACGTATTCGGAAAACCCGAAACTATTTGGAAATTCCGAAACCATCTTGGAAACATCACAGCAACCAACAGAACTTTTCCGAAAGTTCCTCGGAAAATTCCAAACCATCAGAACTAACCCGAAAATTCCAGAAATCATTTCCAACTCCCTCGGAATTTCCGAAATATCCCAAAGAAACCACAGAACACACAGAAATCCAGAAAACCACAGAAATAACATATAACAGTGGTTTCGAAAAATTTTGAAACTAAGCACGCAACCGAAAACCAAATTTTCGAAGAAATTTATGGACCAAAATTATCATCACAGACACCAGGGAGGGACGAACCACTGTGATTACACAGAAATTACCCAATATCCGTTGGTCGGGGAGCCACGGGATAATTCTCGGGAATGGATCGGACAGCGGGTTACGTTCGAAAGCTCGCCGGAGACAGAGAAACACCGGTCAGCAGCGTAACGGGGCCGGACACTCGCACAGGAGGGGGGTCGGGCGGCCCGGGAAGACGGGCGACGGGGCGCCGGCTACGGAAGGGGTGCGTCGGCCAGAGAGGGTCGACCAGGGGTCGGGTTCGCCGGGATCGGGTGGAGGAAAGCTAGGGCTTGGAGAATTTGGGGGAAAAAGAAATGGTGGTGAAGATGGTGGTGGGAAATGGTGGTTTATATAGGAAGAAAGGGGAAGGAGTTACCGAAGTTGGAGAGCCACGGCCGTTCGAAAAGGAAAGGAGGAGTTGCCGGAGGTTACGGGGAGGCGATCGGCCTAGGGTCGGCCAAGCTCCCGAAGAGTCTTTGGTAACTCTCGAAGAACCAACAGTAAGGAGAATGAAGAGAATGGAAAGTTTCCTTCTCTCTCAAAACTAATGGATTAAAATATAGCCTTAATGGGTATATAAGCTAAATGGGTATGGATATAAGCAAACTTGTTGGGTTTGGGCTTTAGAAGCTTGGGCTTCTAATATAAAGGCTTTTCTAAAAATAATTTAATGGTTTTAAGTAATAATAAGTTGTGGGCCAAAGACTTAAATAAAACTCAATTAATTCTGGGCTTCTAACATGTGGCTAAAATAATGATATGAATGACAACTAAATTATTATTTTTTTAAAATGCTTTATGTTTCAATTCGGGTTCAGGTCTGGGCTGACAATCAAAAATCCGTGTTTAAATATTTTTGAAAAGAATTTTACATTTCAATGATTTAATAATACTAATATTAACTTCACAAAAACACAACTAAATGATTTAAAATAATTTAGAAAATTACAGGTTTCACAAACACTATTCAAAATATATATGAATAAACCTAGTGCATTAATATATATAAAAACCAAGATAAGCACACACACACACAAACACACACACACACACACACACACACACACACACACACACACACACACACGGAGACACCCACACACACACATACATACATATATACATACATACATACATACATACATACATACATACATACATACATACATACATATATATATATATATATATATATATATATATGTATATATATATGGAGGAAGGGATCTTTATTGATGTATTAGGTGCAAAATGCCGAAGCCTATACAAGTTAACGCGCCACACATGACCAAAAAGAAGAAACAAAAAAGAGGGCACAACCCCAACGTGGGGGCCGGATCCAACCCCGAGGTTAGGTCAGTGCCTGCCAAAAATGGTCCAAAGAGTGTGTGTAACGCCTCCTGAACTTGAGAATTTGCCGAAGGGCTTCTCGGTTCAGCTGTGAGGTATTGTACTAGTATCCTTCATACCTGAATTTGTTCCGGTTCTTCCAGAGGACCCAGATACAGGCGGCTGCGACGATCTGATGCCCGTGAGAGGAGCACCAGAAGGCAAGGAGGTCGTTGAAGCCTCCGGTGCGATGAGCCTGCCCATAACGGAGAGAGAGGTCATCCCAAAGCTGAGTGGCGAGGCCTCCGATGAGCAGGATGTGTTCAGCAATTTCATATCTGGGCTTAGTGCAGCAATAACATTTTGAAGCGAGGCTGAATCCGATAGAGGTGAGGGAGTCGTCGGTAGGAAGTTTCTTATGGTGAGCCCTCCAAAGCAGAACGGACCATTTGCTGGGGATACAGGAGTGCCAAAAAGGTATGATCGATGGAGACTGCAAGCTGGTGCCTCTCACGATGCATCTGGCAAATGCTATAGTAAAGGTATCACCTGGGGTAGGAGACCACCTCAAGGCATCAGGGAGGTCGTTGAGCTTCACCTCGACGGCTGCAAGGTCAGCCGTTGCTGCCGCCCCTAGCCAATCTCAGCTCCGGTCCCACCTCTATCTCGAGATGGGGTCCCAAAGGTCTCAGATCTCGCAAATAGGGGGGCAGGTTGGAGAGAGTTGGAGGACCGCATTGTCGAGCCACTGTTCATACGGGAGCGACGAGCTGCCGTTGCCTAGCTATAGTCGGATTAAGGGTTCGACGAGGTGTCGGTCGTGAAGGATACGATACAAGGAAGCGGAGGATCGATTGTTGGCAACCGCCATCGCGGGGTAGGAGTATTGGAAGTATCTAGCCTTCATGAATCGGGTCCAGATGGAGCTATCAGAGCGGATCTTCTAACATAACTTCATGGAGCAGGCGTCGACGATGTGAGAAAGTCTGCTGAAGCCAAGACCGTCCGCCTCGGTAGGTTTGTCAATGGTGTTCCAGCTTGCCCAGTGGTGCCTGTCCTTCCCATCTAGGTTTCCCCAGAAAAAGTTGGCGAAGAGGGATTCTAACGAGGATAACACCTTATTCGGTGGGGAGCAGATGGCCAGGATGTAGATGGGGATGGAAGATAAGACGTGCTTGATCAGAATCACCTTTCCTCCTGGAAATAGGGTCGCGTTATACAAACCCTCGATTTTACTCCTGATTTTGTTCACTAGCCCTTCGAAGATGCCAAAAATTAGCTTTGTCGTAAACCAACGGGCACCCCAGATATGAGAATGGCGGGTAAGCGATGGAGAAGGAGGTCAGGTTAGCGAAAGTTACCGAGTGGTTCTTGTCTGCTTTGTGATGAGTGTAAATGACACTTTTGTTAGTGTTCACTCGTTGGACGGAGCATTTGGAGTACTTTTCAAGTGTTCTGCTGACCACCTTCATCGAACCAACATCCCCGGCAGAGAAGATGAGGATATCGTTCACATAGGCTAGATGGGAAATTAGAGGGCAGCTAGTGGTGGTATGAAAGTGGTAGAATCTGGGGGTATTTGGAATGTTGTTCATGTTTCTGCTTAGTGCTTTCGGTGGCGATGATGAAGATGTTGGAGGAATAGGGGGTCACCCTGTCGAACCCCATGACTAGATTTGAAGAAACTGTCAGTCTACCCTGTTGATGACTGTGTAGAACCAAGAGTTGCTTAAGGATCGAAAGATGATGTCAATCCAAATTTTGAGAACTGGAAGGCCCCGAACACCCAAATCATGAATTGCCAGTCCAGACGATCGTAAGCCTTCTTCATGTCGAGTTTGATGGCGATATTCCCTTCCCTTGACTGGAATTTCATGCACGTGATCATTTCCTGGGCGAGGAGGATATTGTCGGTGATGTTTCGCCCAGGGACAAAGCCGCTTTCTTCCTCGAAGATGATCTTGGGGAGAACAGCGGATATGCGGACCGCGATGATCTTGGAGATGATTTTATTAGTGAAGGCGCATAAACTGATCGGTCTGAAGTGTTTAAAGGATTTTGGGTTGTCTTATTTTGGGATAAGGATGTGGTTGGCACGAAAGATGGATTGGGGTAGCTCGCGTCTCGGAAGAACGCAACAACTGGCCGCGAGAAAGTCCACTTCGATGATATCCCAACAAGATCTGAAGAAGACATCGGAGAAACCATCAGGTCTGGGAGCGCTGTGCTCGCCAAGGGCCCAGACGGCCGACTTGACCTCCTCCGCAGAGGAGGGTCAGAAGTTGCTCGTTCTCGCGTTCACTGTTCAAGTTGGAGACCTGAGCCAGGAAAGCCTCGTCTTTAACGACAACGTCTTTGGAGAATAACTTGGTGAAGAAGCTAGCGGCTGCCAAGTGGACGCTGTGTTGGTCTTTAAGTAAGATGTCGTTCTCATCGGAGATCTAGTACAGATTAAGTTGTTGTCTGCGACCTTTGACGCAGGATAAAAGAAGCTAGAATTTCTGTCGCCTTCAGCATCCCAGGTCAATCTAGCTTTCTGCTTCCAGAATTCTGTCTTGACCTTCAGTCGCGACTTGAGGAGAGCTTTAGTGAGGTTGAGAGCTGACACGAGTGTCCGTGGATCTGTCCGATGCGTACCGGATCTCCGCGCGGGTGACATCATCCTCCGCCGTCTTAATCTCTTGGAAGATGTTCCCGAAGGCGAGTTTGCTCCAAGTTGAAAGCGTATCCTTGGTAGCCTTGAGTTTGTCTGCCACCCGAACGAGGGGGTCAGGATGAGTCATCGAGGACCTAGGCGGTGGCGACGATATTTCTGAATTGAGGGTGATGTCTCCAGAAATCCAGGAAACAGAACGGTTTCTTGATGAGTTTTGAGTTGCTGCAGATCTCAATAAGGAGCTGGAAGTGGTCCGATTCGGTGGAGTTAAGGTGAGAGAGGTTGGTGATGAGATCTATGTCAGACTAGCGGTTATCGACCAAGGCTCGGTCTAGCCGGAAGTATTGTCTTCTGGCACCTTCCTGCATGTTGCACCAGGTAAAGGCGTTGCCGGAGAAAGGAAGGGTGGACAGGTGGGCATTGAAGATGAAGAAATTAAAGTCATTCATGGCTGGCTGAGGGAGAGGTCGCCCCCAGATTTCTCCTCTCTGTACAAGATCGTATTGAAGTCTCCGACACAGAGCCACGGAAGGTTGTTGAGGTGGTAGGTGAGTGTCTATCAGAGTGTCCCAGAGCAGCTTGCGTACGAAGAAATCATAAATGCCATGGACGGCGGAGAAGAGGGAGCAGAAAGTGAGAGTAGGGTGCTCCATCTAGCAGGAGAGCGCCTGATTCAAGTCCTAAACGATGCCAAATTTGCATTCAGCCGTGAAGAGGATCCATATGTCGTAGCACCCGGCTACCGCGGACTGGAAGCCGAGTTGAAGCTGGATGGATTTGAGCTTTCTCTGGGGGATTTTAGGTTCGATGATCACAAGAATGTCGATCCGGTGGATTTTCCTGAGGCTCATTAATCTTCTCAAGGTCGGTTTATTTTCCAGCCCTCTAACATTCAAGGAGAGGATGTTAAGCATTGGGATGGTTACGGGGAGGGTGTGTGTTGAGCTTGGTGGCTAACCTAGTGGTTATGGCCGTAGGTACTTGGGAGTGTTTTTTCTTCTTATGCTGGGGGATTTTATGAGCTCTCGAGGGTCACGGCTACGGGGTCATCCGGTGCTGCTCTCGGGGTCTCTGCTTCGGTGACTCCCTAAACTGAGTTGTCTGCTTCCTTCTCCGACGGGGAGGCCTCGTCCATCTCAATCTCTGCCAACGCACAGAGGGGGTTACTGGGGTCCAGGAAGCCAGCTTCTATGGCTTGTTAGAGCCTATCAGCTGGGGTGAGGTCAGCGATAGCAAGGACGATTGCGAGGTCAACTCCAGCATAGAGGGGGGAGGTGGAAGTATTAGTTAGGGAAGGGTGTAGGATCAAAGCCAGCTGGTTGTTCCCCTCTTTAGCTATCGAGACAACGCCAAATGGATGCTCCCTAGTGGGCCTGACGCCACCGACGGGAGGGGAGCTCGTCTGGATGAGTTCAGTTGGGGAGGATGCTAGGATATTGAACCTGTTGTTGAGGATGATGGCCAGGGATTCGACGGGGGCGATGGTGCTGGCCGACGGAGGGGGAGCGGGGTCCAGGGGAGCTGTCGCTATCGTCGAAGTGGGAGTGGGAGTTGGAGAGGGGAAGAATAGGGGCTGAGGGAGTGCGGCGGGATGCCTTGGGGGGTTGTTTGTGGGGTGCTTTCTTCTTAAGCTCCGGGTGGGCCCTGAAGCAATATTGGTAAGGTGACCTCTGATCTGGTAGTGGTTATAGAAAATAATGCTATTGTCGTACACCAACGACTGAAAGTGTGTCTGTCCCCTGAGATCGATCTATAGATGGGTGGGAGGTTCAGAGGATAGGTCGAGCTCCACACAGATTTTTGCATAGTTGCCTTTGGATAGACTGCGGGTTTCTTCCGCAATGGCGACGAGGGACCCGAAGGAGCTGACAATTCTTTTGAGAGTGGCAGGGGCAAAACAAACAAGGGGGAGGTTTGGGAGGGTGATCTACGCCGAGATAATAGTCGAGTTTACTTTGGGGTTAAAGTCGGGGGACCATTTGGCGATCTTAACGCTATGGGGTCCAATGTAGGTGGAGCCTTTGGCCCAAACTAAAGAGTGGTCGTCGGAGGAGGAGAGGTGGAGGAGCAAGTGTTTTGGGTCCAGCGGGGCGACCTTCTAGGCTGAGGCGAGGCCCCATCCTGCGATAGCTTCTTGGGCGAATAGCAGTTTCGGGCACCCGAAGGGGAACTTCAGCACGAACATCTTCGCAAAGCTGGCAGATAAGGAGGAGATCTCAGCTAGAGAGAACAGGACGCTGATAGTGTCTCCGTCAGCGGGGCTAGATAGCTCGACGTCTGGTAGATCGGGGTCCTTGGACAGGGAAGAAAGTTGTGCCTTGCGATCGGGCCACAGAATCTCCGCAAAAGAAGGGGCTACGGGTGGGATCATTGTACTGCTGGTAAGGGAAAGGATGGGACGAGAGGTTGAGGGGTTGGATGAAGTTGTGACTTCCTTGCCCAGCGTCGAGGAGGACACGGGCCCTGTAGGTACGAAGATCGAGAGAGGGAGCGCGGAGACAATTAGAGGGGTGGACGCATAACTGCTGCTAGCCGGCGCATAGGCCCCTAGTAGAGGGAGGGTGCATGCGCCCGGGAAAGGGCAAGAGGGCGCACAACCCTCAGAAGTTGTGGGAGGAGTGGGCGCATAGCTGGACTACCACGTCGAAGCAGGCGCGGGCGCATAGCCGCTAGCGGCAAGAGGACTGATGTCCAGCGGTGTACTGCAGGGCATATGCTTGCCGAGGGGCGCATGACTACCCGAGTTGGGCGTATAGCCTCCGCTCACCGAGGGAGCGACGAGGGTGCCCCCATCAGCGCAGGCGCATAGCCGTCCTACCTAAATGTGGGCGCATAGCTAGGATGTGCAGGAGAGGAAGGCATATAACAGCCGACTTCGCTATATATATATATATATATATATATATATATATATAAAAGGCACTAGCCTAGTGGTAGTGTGGGAGTCCGTCCGTGCATAGGTCTCGGGTTCGAATCCTCCCCTAGGCGGCTGGATGGCTTTCGGCCACGGCTCGGCTTGGAGAACGAACTCCTAAAAAAATAAAAAAAACAATATTTATATATATATATATATATATATATATATATATATATATATATATATATATATAGTCGTTCTATAATACATCCCCTGGAATAGGATGTATCAATACATCCCAAATCCGGACCATTGGATGTTGATCCAATGGTTCGGATTGAATAATAGAGTAGAAACATCATTTAATGCTGATTTTAACTTTTGACCTGTTGGTAACTTGCTTTAGTAGGTCATTCTTCACTTTAATTTTTTTAATGAACACCCTAAATTAACTCATATTTACTCTCTCTTTCGTCCATCCAATTTAATATTTTGTGCATCAACATATAAATTCCGTAATTTTTTTTGGTTACAGGCCGTGGTGGTGGTGGTGGTGGTGGTGGTGGAAAGAGAAACGAAGATAAAAAAGGAAATAAAAATTGGCCCGGATCGCCTCGAACGTCGTCGAGCCTTTCTAGAACAATGAGGAGTACCAGCGGTGCCGAGAAGAATCGATCCGGTTCGCGTCGGACGTCGTCGAGACCTCCTCGAACAAGGAGAAGTACCAGCGGCGCTACTCTAATTTTACTGTCCATGCTATTGTCAGAAATTTTATTTTTCATCTAATAATTTAATATTTTGTTAATAAAGCTACATGTCATGGTGGTGGTGGTAACTGAGGAAACCTGCTTCTGAGGTCGGGCGGATCATCTGTTCACATATTTTTTTATTTTTAAATAAATCTGTATTGATCGGACGAAATATTTTTACTTTTCTAATGATAATATTTTTGAAGAGAATATTTTTTTGGACGGAGAATGGCCATTCTCCTTGCTTTTAACTCGGAGAATGGCCATTCTCAAGGAGAATGGCCATTCTCCATTCTTTTAACATGGAGAAAGACCATTCTCCTTGCTTTTAAAACAGAGAATGACCATTCTCCGTTCTTTTAAAACGGAGAATGGTCATTATTCGTTCTTTTAACACAAAGAATAGCCCTTCTACGTGCTTTTAACATAAAGAATGGACACTCTCTGTGCTTTTAACAAAGTATGGTACATTTAGAACTGGAAATGTTCAAGTATCTCATATTTTTTTACCAAATATTTACAATATTTTTAATATCATTTACCAAAGTATATTCATTTAATATTAAATCAAGTTCAAGAAAATCTGAATATCATTTTATCAGGCTTCCACTGTATGGCTGCACAAAATTTCTTGTGAGTGTTTGAATATAATTAACCTACTATCCAAGAAAAATTTTCTTACATTACATTATGCATTACACTGGCATCGAATTCATACTAATGGTATCGATGTACTTATGGCAATAACAAGGGATGAACATGCATGATTACAATTTTTCTTCAGCAATAACAAGGGATGAACAGGCAGGATTACATTATGCATGAAACTGGCATCGAATTCATGTTGATGGCATCGATGTAATAATTTTTTACAGAAAGTAAAACACATTACAATCAAATAAAGTTTTAGTGATCCCAAGAATGCATCCGTAATGAGGCCATCATAAACCCTAGGAATGCACCTATGACTAATGAAATCTGTAAAGGGCATCTGCAAATCAAAGGAATACACCAAAAGATCAATATCATCTGTGAAGGCCAACTGCAAATCAAATAAACGCTTCAACCAAAAAATCATAATCAAATTAAGTATACTTCATTCCAAGTCAACAAACTGTATAATCTACGTTACAGTAATCTTCCCAATCCACGTTAGTAATTCAACATAGAACCTACATAATTCATAATACAATAATCCAAATAAATATCAGACCTACTCTTAATTCAAGACTATATTACATTTTCTAAACAAATTACGAACTATGCACTTAGTACAAGCGAAAAGTTTAGTCTTACAATATTTCAAACACAAAATTTAGTTTGACCGCCAAGACCAAGAAATATTCAGAACCATATTACAATTCAAATATTACTTCCAAATTAAAATAAAAGCTTCAAAACTCAAAAGATGAATCTTCATAGCCATCTCCATCTTCTTCTTCTTTTTTTTTTTCTTCTTCCTCAAAATATCCTTCACCTACACCTTGAGGGACGGAATAAGAAAAATTATAGTCAGTATGGACTCGCTATATATGTAAAAATGACATCCAGAAATATAAATAGAAGTATCAAAGTGAGGGCTAGCATTAAAGTGTCAATGTTCACAGTGTGTATTTTTACATAAGAGTTTGGGCTAGACCCATTTACCTTCTTCACGAGGGAAGGGAAATCATATTCTTGGTCAGCAAATTCAACCTCTATCTGGTTAATCTTATCCATAATCAATTTTTGGTTGTCGAATATAGTCTTCATCTCTTTGAAGACATTCTCAGAGTTTGCAACAACAAAATTGTATAGATCATCAACCCTGTCCTTAGTGTTTTTGATTCCATAAGTTGATAGTTTTCCAGATGTTGATGGTTTGCTTGCAGCTGCTGCCCGTTTTCCAAACATTCGAGTGAATGTTAGTTTTCTCATGGTGCCTTTGTTTCTAATATAAACATCCCCTGCTAAGCTTGGGACAGAATATTTACTAGCCATCGAGCATACAAATCCTCCGAAAGGGAGAGCTGTCCTTGCAGTTAGTTTTCTCACGAGATGCATTATTCTACTGAACATGTAGGAACCTATATCCATCATTTTTTTCTTTCCCATATAATAAAAAAATTTACTCTTTCGGGATGGATGGAAAACTCATATCCAGTAGGGTTGAGTGTTTGAGATACGTAGGTATGCAACAATTTATACAAAGTTTTTAATTAATCTTGGTATACATTTTGAGAGATCTTGGCACCCACCGATACACCTGTAATCTCATGAATTGCATCCCTCGTAGAAACATTATCAATATCTTTCATATCAAACTCAGGAACTGGATCAAATCCATAAAATTTATTGTTGACAGCAGCATTTTCTGTAATCAGTTTCGCTCTTAGAAACACCAGTTGTTGATCCTCTTCTTTTTCTTTAATTTTAGCCAGAAAATTTGAGTAAAATTCTCTTACTATTGTTTGAAAGATTTTCTCAAGATAGGATTTGTTCAGTTTCTCTAATAGATAGAATTTTAATATATCCAGGAAAGCTTCGTCTTCGACATCATCCATCTTAATTGATCTTTTAGGCAAAACAACCTTTTTCTTGGAATATTTATTGTAAATCTTCTTAATTTAGAGTCTTTAAAATTTTTTACCTCCTCTCCATCCTGGGACTTATTTGATGATTGCTCTTCCTCTTCATTTTTCTCTACTGATGAGGATTCAAAATTCTCAGAGTACGCTGATGACTCTGTATCCGTTGCCACCTTAGCCTTCGCTTGAGTACGCCTTCGATCTTCATAAGTTGAGTCTTCCGACGACTCTGTATCTAAGATAGATTTTTCGGTCTTTGTTGAGCAATGAGTTTTTTTAGCCTTTTTTGCAGGTGGCTTGGATGCCGCCTCTGCTTTCGTTGTCATTGCCACCGCCGCTGCTTCCGCCTCTGCCCTTTCGGCCTCTGCCCTAGCGAACATAATCTTGGCTTTCGCCGCCCTTGCAAGTTCTGCCCTTCGGGCCTATGTCGCATCCCTTTGTGGATTCTTTCCCTTCAGAGACGGTTATTGTTTCTTTGGCAATATTTTGATAAGAAGTGGGTTTGGGAGAGGTTTTGGGAGAAGGAAGAGGGTTTCAGAGAAGAAGAGGGAAAATTCGACCGTCTTATATGACCTTGGAAAGTGGAAAAAATTAGAATAGTTTTGAGTCTTAAATTAAATTTATTATTATTATTACTAGTATAAGACGGTCGAATTTATTACTATTAAATTTTAAAAACTACTTTCGAAAATTAAATTTTTTTACTATTATTACTAGTATATATCTACGTGAAATTACTACATAAACCTTTGGATTTTGAGACCCTAATTTTAAAAACTACTTTCCAAAATTAAATTTATTACTATTATTACTAGTATACATACACGTGTTCCATATAAATTATTGAAAAATTTGGCCCAAAAATGTGGTGGAAACATGTTTAATTAACAAAATTTGACAACATATTTAAGAATGTGAAGTTTCTAATCTCAATATTTCCATTTTTCGAATATTTGATTAAATTTTTGATCGTATTATTTTTGCATTGAGCCCTTCTATACTCCTATTTTTGCCATCCCAAAATTTTCACGTTTGACGACTTGGTAACAAGACTATGTACTTGAAAAGAGTAAAATTGAAACACTCAAAGTTGTCCTCTAGTTTACTTTGAAATCATATTTAAGATGGATTTGATGGCAAGATTGACGCTGGCAGCATAATCAATTCTATGACGTAACAAGTCATTGATGGGGATATCGTCGCTGATATATGGATTTGACGTAACAAGATTTGTTAATTGAAAAATAGATAAAATAGTTAGTCGTTTGTAGCCGAAACCAAATTGAGTTAACAAAATATTATATTACATTAAATCCCATCTTCGTCGTCGGAACATTCTCCGGTGAAGGATACAAGAGGGGAAAAATGTAAAAAACTAAAAAAAATAGAAAAAGAAGAGGTCTACCCCTCACTAGCCTCGCGGAGGATCTCTATAAAGTCCTGCAGGGTGCGCACACCCGCCCTATGGCACAGGCGGCGAAACCCTTCCCTCTTCTCCAGATAATCCCATTCCTCCTGAGTGATCGGCAACAGGTCAAAGTTGGGCGACGGATGAAGAGGTCGAGCGATAACCTCCAGTGACAACCTGCAGGAGGTCAGGAAGCCCGCAGCCTCTGCCAGCCAGTCATGGGCCGGAGGCGGCGCAGAGGGTGCTCCATGCGGAGAGGCTCGACAACGACTGGAAGAAGTCTCTGGCCATGGTTTCCAGCCAGATGATCTTTTTGGAGCCATGTTAAATGTGCAACCTACTCAAATGAATGGGGACCCCTATGTATATATATATACACGTTCCTAACCGACTCTTCTTATTCCTTATTGGAAGTTGGGGATATTCAATTTCTTATTCCTTATTGGAAGTTGGGGATATTCAATGACCTCCAGTGACTCTTCTTATTCCAAGCTTAGTTGGTTGTGCTGTTTGGCTTTTACATGGAAGCCTAGGTTCGAGTCTGGTGTGTGGGTTATGTAAATTTTTCTATTATTAATATTTTTGGGTGCTATTATATGCTTTTAACGTAGTATGGAACAATTGGGTAATAGCCATTCTCCGTTCTTCTAACACGGAGAATGGTACATTTAGGACATAGAATGATACATTTAGGACGGAGAATGGTACATTTGAGACTGTTCTGAAGGGTTGTGAATTTTAAATAGATTGGCTGTTTTGTTTTGTTTTGAATCTATATAAATTGGTTTTGAAGGCTGGTGAAGATGAATAGTTTGGCTGTATAAATAGATTTTAAAGGGTTGTGAAAAAGAAACAAATTTTTTCGTATCTCCCCCGGGCCACTCTTCTTGTATAAATGTCTATCGATCACCATTAATTATGGTAAATGGCACTGATACCACTAATATGAGTGAAATTTGCACCGCCAAAATTCATCTTGAAGAAGGTAAATCTATGTTGGAAAATGTCGAAATCTCTTGGATATGATTACACTGAGATGTTGTATTAATGTTAAGATACTGATATCATATCTTCCACTATATAATCAGGTTTCAAAACGGCTCAAAAGTGAGCCGTTTTAGCCGTCATTATATCACAGTCCATTTTATTTTAAAAAATTAATCAAGTAAAAAATTGTTGAAAAAATAAAATTTTGTCAAAATGGAGAATCAAACTCAAAAAAATACCTTGCACCTTAACCAAATGAGTTAGAAGCGTATTTAACTATAATTGGATAAAATTCATATTATACGTTTTTATATCTATTCTACTATATAATAAGAAAACTTGGTGGTGAAACCTTTGAATTCCTAAAATACCCTTGAGTATTTATAAACATGATGTTATAATGTCAACTTGCATGTCATTTATGTGTAAGAGTCAAAGGAATAAAGTTTGCATGCAAGTTTCATTTTTCCATATAACATTAAGTTCCAATGGTAAGAGCATCTCCAACCCTATTGTGAGTTTGAAAAAAATGGTTACCACATAGGAATGACAACCATTTTTTCCAAAAGTACTTCTCCAATGCAAATGTGAAATAAAGTGTGGAGTTGACATGTCAAAGACAATGTGAAGTTGGTTGTCAAGATCTAGACAATGCACTTCACAATATCTTTATGTCCACATCATCATTTGTGAATAAAAATATTTATAAAAAGAAGTAGAAGAGTAAAAGTTGTCTTAGAAGTTGTAAAAAATTACTTTGTATTGTGTTCTCAATACTTTTGCATTAGAGATGACTTTTTAAACTCATTGTCATTTGTGATTATAATCTTGCCACCTATACAAGATATTGTCTTGTGTCCCATGCCACCTAAGATTCACATCACAAAATAAGACAATAGGGATGGAGATGCTCTAATAAATTTTTATGTCATTACCATTTTCTAAAGGTTATTATTCTCAATAGAAGATAAAAAGTGAAAAAAAAATTGTACTTCGAATCTCTTGACATATAAATTGTCACCTAAAAAAGACGAAAATATGACAACTGACTTTATAATATTCTAATTAAAATACGTACACAGTACTTATATGTAGACTAGTAAAAAATAGAAAGAAATACATGCATGCATGCTAATGTTAGAAGAACCATTCACCCCAGGACTGATTGATGAGATCTAAATCACTATACATTTCGTATCCAGGTTTCCCTGGGATTACATCATCGAAGAGTCGTTTAAACGTCTGTATTAAATCACAAATTTTCCTAAGGTCGTCGTCGAAGTGCACGTTGAATCACCCACGTATGTCGAGCACGCGAAGACCCTTACAATTGCATATGATAGATCGCAGCATGTCTCCATTGAACATGTATGATCCCATCTCTAGGTGCTCGAGACGCGGCATCGAATCAGCCATGGCCTTTCCCTCCGTCTCGTTCGATGTGTTCAGCATAAATCTGTTCCTGACCATAAAATATGGAGAGGGCATGTTCCTCCTCAGCTTGACCAGATGGTGGTAATACTTTCTGACAGAAAATATTCCAGTCGACATGATATAGTGGCAGTAGCTAATGTCGAGTTCTTCCAGCACCGAAAGAAACTCCAAGTGTCTCGCAAAAGTTTTATCACTCACATCGTACTTCGGAATGCGCAGCACCCTTAGAAATTTTCCACTGTATTATAAAAAGGAGAAAACATCAATAGAAATTAACAAAGTATACGTAAAATTTTGCAATAGAAAAAATAAAGTATTAGGATAAGACCAAATAAAATTTTGCACAGGCCTTAAACACGCAAAAGGGAAGGCTGCTTCCTCGAGCTTGTACGCGAAGAAGGACAGTAGATATCCTCCACTATGAGCTACGAGCTTCTTTACGGTCAAACTAATCTTAGCGGTTTGCTGGGTCCTCCGGCACCACTGTACCAAGTCGACGTTGGACCAATAGTCTAAGGGACCGTTGAGCGCCTTCCACCACGAACGACAAACTAGGGCCACGTTGCACATTATCTCGTCCGCCGGCATCCCCGACAGTACCAGTATCATCGAGAGAATCTTCGTAGGGATGACGGCCCATCCGCTGCAGTTTATCTTGCTCTTGTTCCTCTCCATTGCGACTCTTCTTCTTCTCTCCTTTGTTTCTCTCTAGTCGGATGGGTTCTTTTCTTTCGAAAAGGCTATTTAACCCGCTCGTTTTGGGGGTGTAACCCGCTCGTGGAGGGGTGTGACCGAAAAAGAAAAAGACTATTTAGAAATAACGGTAATGCCACTGTATTCATATTAGTTTCAATTATATTATAAATTTTAAATTAACAGAAATGTCAATGTAGATTTAATATTAATGCTAGTTCCAATAATATTGTAGATTGTAAATAAAAAGAATAGAATTTTAACTTTAACTACTTTTAAGTTGTGAATTTAAATCTAAGTTTAAATGTTAAATTAAAAACTAATTTAAATTTTAGTATTAATATTAGTTTCAATAATGGAAGTGAGATTTATAGAGCAAGTATTATCAATGTTAATGGTCACGAAGAAAATGGTGTCTAATCTCAATATGTTTCATGCGTGAGTGACAAATCGGATTTATCGTGAGATTTATTAGAGCTAGTATTATCACATTTAATGGAAGTGCAAATACAAACACTAAACATAATACCGGGTTTGCTTGGTATCATGCACAAATACAAACATTAAACATAATATCAGGTCAGCTAACAGTTAAATAGATTAAGCTCCCAATCATACCTCGATACTCACGAATGTCGACCGAGATACCGTCTTCATCATTATTAAGTTTTGTCGTTGTTGCCATAGGAGTCCCCATTGATTTGAATGAGTCAACTGTTGGGAACCCTTCGCAAGCATCCAATCTTTTTCTCCAAATAGACTGCGACAACCATCATCTGCCAGCCTCCCTACCGAAACAAAGTTGTATCGCAAACTCGGTACATGGTGCAGTATTTCCATCGCCCATCTTCACATGTCCAAACCTGCCGCTGACCTACACTCCCGACATGTCTACAGTGTTTCCATCCCCAAGTCATATTTTATATGACGAGCTTTGAGATCGTTGTAGTGCCCCGTCCCTACATCGTGCCCCATTTCTGTCCATGGGGTACGCGAGAAAGGAACAATGTCGCTACCGATTCAGTCGGGACCGATAGGTCGGAATCGGCCGAGTCGATCGAACTGGAACGGTTGAATTAAGATCCATTCCACGTTATGGAATGGCTTCTTTGGAACTAAGTCCCATATTCAGCAGATTGTACCTCAAGGATTGGCTATGCGGCTGAGTTGGGAGAGACCTCCCGTTGCTTTGATATTTATGCCGCACTTGATTTGGATTTGGCTTTGTTTTTCGTGAATGTTTCCGATGGGTTTTCGTGACTTGCGTGTTCGAGCTTCGCATTCATATCGAAATTCCTTGAATTGCACAGTGTTGTGATCAGTTGCTTATGCGATTGCAGGTGATCGCGTAGGCGACGTCAGCGCAGCCAACCAGTCGCTTGCTTGAAGCAAGTCTAAGGCGAGTGGATGACCTCCTTCGCCTCGTCCCTCTACTTCAAAATCAATATGTGTAGTAAATGAATGCTTGTCATAATAGTGTAGAATCAAAGAAAATTGTGGCACGATTCTTCACGAAACACTTGCTATCAAACTGCCAGTATTAAAAATGGAAAACATGCTTCCTCATGCAATTCTACTTAGCCTATACAAGACAATAAATGAATCGATTAACGTTTAACGCAATGATATGGCTAAGTGAGTAAATCGACTAAGTTTAAAACAATGGCTATGTTTCGCACATAAAAGAGAAATGATAAGGTTCTAGAAAAGAGATAGCATATTTCAAGACTCTACAAAATGGTCATTGGACAACTTGTCGACAAGGTGTAGTTTCCTCGAACGGTTGCCTACGCCAAGGGACTGATTCGGTCCGGGAGGAACGAGTATAGCAAGCGCCATCCTTACATCGGCGTGGGTTATTCGGGAACTTTCGCATAGGGCTCGCTACCCGCGGCAAAAGGGTCGCCGTCTAATCCAGCTATAGTCCGTGATGGCTTGACATTGCCAGTGGCCTTCACACCCTTTCACTGCTTAACAAATGCACAAGACATGGGATGAATATGATAGCTACTTAAAGCTTACAAATTCATATGCTTGCCTCGAAACATGTTGACATGCTAATTGATCAGGATGGTTAGAAAGATCATATAAGTAGCTAGCTAACATATTTATAAAATTGCTTGAATCAAATGCAGAGCTTGGATTTTAATTAGTCATTTGCTAGTACATGTGATCATACCGATCCTCGCTCTTGCAGGTCCCGCGAATCAGGAAGGACGTGCCAACTAGCTCGGCAACGCTCATGATTTTGAAGCTTTGACCGTACGTCAAAGCCTTGGCCCGTAACTCCACTTTTGAAGACTCTCAATTGTCCAAGGAAGATGGCTCAGCGTCCCTCCATTCCAGGTTACTGGAGTACTTTATTGCATATTGAGGGACGTGTGCAATGTATGAAATGGCTATTTCAATGTTTTCTTTACTTAATATGTGATTCAATTTGTTTGCTTTTTCTTTTAGATCTCGTGTCTCGGATTACCTTATGACTACGCCTTGTACGATCGCAAATTAGGTTCGTACGGCATCACGCCCGGGAGATGACTATCGATTCGACGAAATCGGGGCGTGACAATCGTGGGACTAAGTGACTTGACAACCGCAGACAGCAGGGGACACTGCTTGCTATGACTTCGATAGCCCAACAAAACTCTTGCCTAACGTGTTCGTGCAATGACTTGAAAAGCAAAGGCTACGTCAAGCCTTGCATCGAGGGAACGTACTGTGCACGCGTTCAACTTGAACAATCAAGTTCTTTGGGTGCATAGACTTAAGCAACAAGCAGTAAAATACGACTTAAACTACGGAACAAACGAATGTTAATATTAATTGTAGTTCCAATAATATTGTACATTTTAAATAAAAAAGAATGCAATTTTAACTTTAACTAGTTTAAAGTTGTGAATTTAAATCTAAGTTTAAACGTTAAATCAAAAACTATTTTTAATTTTAGTATTAATATTAGTTTCAATAATATTGTAAATTTTAAATTAACAGGAATGCCACGGCATTAGAAACCTAGCTAATGTTACGTTGCTCGGGCTCGGTTAGTGTTCGTCTAAACTCGTACGTGTGAACTAGTTATTAGTAATAAAAATCAAAAATTAAATTTTAAGTTTAAAATCTAGTCGAGCTCGATCCTTTCTCTTTATCCCATGTCCTTCTCTCTCTCTCTATCTCTCTCTCGGGTTCTCTCTCACAGATTGTGTTCACTAATACTCTATCATTAGAAATAATTACACAACCGTAAACATAGCGTTAAGTGCTGCTGCATGCGTTATCCTACACAATTTAATAATACATATACCTAGAAGACGAGAAAGTTGTGTTGTTGGAAGTTGTTTCTTTCTGAGATTCTTGTTTCTAGAATCACTCAAGCATTTTCATGAGCCAACAGAAGAGGGCCACGTGGCGGAGGTACAAGGAAGACGAAAAGATTGTGTTGTTGTCTTGTTGGAAGTTATTTCTTTCTGAATAATACTATTTGTACCTCCAAATTGTACCTTCAAACTGTCCCTCCTTACGTGGTAGCTAACGTGATATGTTGATCTGGCAGCTGACGTGGCAAATTTTTTTAAAAAGAAATATAAAAATAAAAATTAACATTAAAATTAATGTTAACATTAACATTAACATTAAAATTAAAATTAATATTATCGTTAACATTAACAATAATATTAATATTAACGTTAACATTAACATTAACATTAATATTAATATTAATATTAACATTAATTAATATTAACATTAAATTAATATTAATATTAACGTTAAATTAATGTGGACAAAATTGGGTAGTTAACTTTTTGGGTTAAAATTTGCTATGTCATCGGTCATGTCAGATGACACACAATATTATTTAACATGCCACATCAGATGCCACATAAGGAGGGATATATATTAGATGGACAATTTGGAGGTACGAATAGCATTACCCTTTCTTTTTGTATTGTTTCTTGTCCTTCGTTTTTTCTGTTGGTTTCTAACATACTCTATTTTCTTCAATAGCGATGTCACATGGAGAAACTGATCATCGTATGGAAGAATTAGTTGATAAAGAAAGCTTCGCTTCAAGAGCAGTGTCAGATGATTTGGATGATGAGCAATGTTTGGAAGCTGTTAACTTAGGAGACAATAAAGAACAAGATGAAGAAAACAACGGAGGAATGCATCATAACGATGATGACAACATCAACTTAAACAACAAAATGTTATTTCGCATCACCCTTTCTAATGGATTTAAGAAATGCATTATATTTTTACATTTATTTCTCATATTTATTTTGTTTTATTCTGTTCTTAGGGACGATGGTGAATCTCCATTGGATTTCGATGCAGCGACGATGAAAAAAATATTACAGTTTACCAACATTAACAAAGCTCCAAGGGATCTCTTACATGAAGATATTGTTGCCATACAGTTAAACTCTATTGAAGAAGCAGAGACATTCTACCGGATATATTCAAAAGCATTTGGTTTTAGTATTAGAAAAAACGAAGTAAAGAAAAACAAATCTGGGATGGTGATGGTCCGTAGTTGGTGTTGTTCGAATGCTGGATTCAGACAGAAGAAATACAATGAAGCTCCTAACAGGTTTCATGAGCCAAGAAGTGAAAGCAGAAGTGGTTGTAAAGCAATTTTTCGTATTGGGTACACCAATTCTACAAAGTTGTGGGTCGTCAAAAAATTTCACGTACATCACAACCATAACCTGGCGAATGATTATGAAACAGTTTTTTTGAGATCCCATCGTAAGATATCACCCGCAGAGTTGGAACAAGCTAAGCTTATGAAGCAATCAAGGATGGGGACTTGAGATATATGGAATTTACTTGTCCATCAGAAAGGAGGCTGGGATAAGGTTGGATGGACGAAAAAAGATTTATACAACGCTTTAGCTAAATATAGTAGAGCACTAGACGATGTTGATGCTACGACAATACTTACATTTCTTCAATCTAAGGAGGGCATTGACCCAGATTTCTTCTACGTGTACAAGGTAGATGAAGATTCCAGATTGACCCATCTCTTTTGGGATGACGGTGCATTTCGATTCGATTATGAATTATTTGGAGATTCACTAGCATTTGATTCTACATATAAAACAAATAGAAGTCAAATGTCGTTGGTGGTTCTAGTGGGTACAAATAATCATGTAATGACTTATGTGTTTGGGTTTGCAATGATCCATAATGAGACTGCAGAGACATATTCTTGGGTTTTAGAAAAATTCCAAGAGTGTATAAATGGCAAACTACTAGTGACAGTTCTTACGGATGGTTGCAGATCCATGAATAAAGCAAATGAGGATTTAATGCCCAGCATAGTTCATCGAACGTGCTCATGGCATATCCTAAACAATTCAGCCAAACATGTACACCGAGAGGGTTTTGCAAATGATTGAGTCTTCTGATTAAAAGGTACATCGTACACTTGCTACTTTACTTTGAAGTATGTTGTTGTTACAATATTAAAACTTTATTTACTGTCCATGTTTTCTAAACACGTACTATTCAGTCGAAGAATTTAAAAACCGTTGGCAGCAGATGCTAAGGGGTTATAATGTTGAGAACAATGAGTGGACCACTGCATTGTACAGAACGCGAGAGCGATGGACGGACACATTCCTACTTGAAAATTATTTTGGTGGTTCTACTGCAACAAATAGATGTTAATCTATGAACGCATTTCTAAAAAGATTTTTGAATGAGAAGCTGCCACTATGGAAGGCCCTTCAAAATTGTGACCACGGTTTGGCAGCCTTACGTTACGGCCAGATAAGTAAGCATGTCACTGATAAACTCTCAATACCAGCTGTGATGCAATCTAGCATGGCCAAAATAGAAGATAAATTTGCCACAATTTACACTAAAACGGTATTTATAGTGGTAAGGAAGGAAATCACATGTTCTGATACATATACTATTCTCCACCATCACATCTAAGAGAGGCAGAAGTTTGCACTATCCAAAAGTATATGTCACCAAACAGTGTCAACCAGAAGGTTACATTTGATCGGGCCGACAACATCATAAACTGTGACTGCATGTGGATGGACACCAAGGGGATTCCTTGTAGGCATATTTTTTCAGCAATGAAGAGATTGTAAATTGGAGATATTCCAAAGAACTTGATTAAAACTCATTGGCTCAAGGATTGCAAAGAGAGTTATCTCTCTGGATCTGTCACAGAAAGAAGATTCATCCACCCAGGCAGTATTGAGAGCAGAAGGTATGGTGGTATTAATGAACAAGTTAATCTGTTTATGTATTATTGTAAAAAATCAAGCAAAATTCAAGAGAAGAAAACGTAGTTGATGTCGTCTGTTCTGATGGAGTTGAAAAAATGGTGACCGATATTGGTGAAGAAGAAAAAATGGTAGCTGATGCAGTTCATGGAGTGCATGAATCTTTTAAATAGCCAAATTCGGTAGCAACAAAAGAAAGGCCTTCTCAAGGGAAATCAAGCCAGCCTAAAGTAAGTCAGACTATCCCGAAGCCTAGAATTTGTAGAGTTTGTAAAAAATTGGGTCACAATTTTCGTAATTCTAAAGTACGAAAATGAAATAGCGACAAAGAGCAAATGGAATCAAATGAAACGTCATTGACTTAAGAGCATCTCCAACCCTATTGTCTTGTTTTGTGTTGTGAATCCTATGTGGCATGAGACATAAGACAATGTCTTTCCTATGTGGCAAGATGTCATTCACACAAGACAATGAGATAAAAATATATTCTCCAATGCAAAAGTTTGAGAAGACAATAAAATTACTTTTTTTTCAACTTCCAAGACAACTTTTTCACTTCTTCTTTTTTATATATGTAAAAGTCATTTTGAAAGGGCAGATGCTCACAATAAGGTTGGAGATGCTCTAATAATCAACTTTTTTTTATAATTCTCAGTCAATTGGGCGCATCAGTACACAGAGAATGGTGTTGACTTGGTAGAATTTGAAAGGGCAGATTTATTGGTATTAATGGCATATAAATGGCAGTAGTTGGGAGAGTTTGTTTTCGTCTTACTTAGCTTTACTTGAGAAGTGGCAGATGTATTGGTATTAATGCAAATTAATTGAATTGAATTCGAAGTGACTGCCACTTGGCGCATGAGTGTAAGTTGTCCTTGCCTATAAATGGCAGTAGTGTAGGGAGAGTTTGTTCTTCTCTCACTTAGCTTTTCTTGTGGAGATGGACTCTACAGATCCTCTGCCTTGGCAAGATACTTTCCTGCGGGTTGTCGATCTCCTCGTTCGAAGAAGCTTTGGTGGTGAAGTCCTTCAAAAGACTCAGATGTGCCTAGTGGACTGTCCGTGTTCGTGTACTTCATCGACTGTGTGCAATGATGTTGGTTACTGGAAGAGCCCTAGGGTTTGGGTTGATTGCCAATCCACACTCTGTCGAAGCGCTCGCACGTTGATTCGCTCTGACTATGCACGGTGTTCCGTCTGCGCACGTTGACGATTAAGTGATTTGCTGTGACGATGCACGATTTTCCGTCTACGTATATTGACGATTAAGTAATTTGCTCTGACGATGTACGATGTTCCATGTTCGTTCACTTCATCAGAAGACTGAGATGTGCCGAGTGGACTGTCCGTGTTCTTGTACTTCATCGACTTTGTGCCATGATGTTGGTTACTGGGTTCGGGATCACCGCGGCTTAATTTTTGTTATGCTGGCAGAGCCACAGGAACTCCTTTACCTCAAGGAGTTCCTTTGCTCTGACGATGTACGATGTAGTGATTTGCCTCAAGGAATTCCTCAAGGTGTTCCTTTGCCTCAAGGAGTTCCTTTGCTCTGAGGATGCACGATGAAGTAATTTGCCTCAAGGAATTCCTTTACCTCAAGGTGTTCCTTTGCCTCAAGGAATTCCTTTGCCTCAAGGAGTTCCTTTGCTTTAACGATGCACGATGAAGTGATTTGCCTCAAGGAATTCCTTTGCCTCAAGGAATTCCTTTTCTCTGACGATGTACGATGAATTCCTTTACCTCAAGGAATTCCCTTGCCTCAAGGAATTCCTTTGCCTCAAGGAGTTCCTTTGCTCTGACGATGCACGATGAAGTGACTTGCCTCAAGGAATTCTTTTGCCTCAAGGAGTTCCTTTGCTCTGACGATGTATGATGAAGTAATTTGCCTCAAGGAATTCCTTTGCCTCAAGGGGTTCCTTTGCCTCAAGGAGTTCCTTTGCTCTGACGATGCACGATGAAGTGATTTGCCTCAAAGAATTTCTTTGCCTTAAGGAGTTCCTTTGCTCTGACGATGCACGATGAAGTGATTTACCTCAAGGAGTTCCTCAAGGAGTTTCTTTGCTCTAACGATGCACGATGAAGTGATTTGCTCTGACGATGCCCGTACGCTGCTCACACAACTTTTTCTTGGTAGTAGAATTTTATGTAGTAGTTCAGACTTTCATATGTAAATAAAAGTCAAACTTTTCATGGTTTTAACAATGTAAATGTAATTCAAAAATAATTTTATTATAAAAGACAGAGCAGACCAGACGTTATAAAAGACAGAAGTTCCTTGCCCAATTACATTGTTATTTTACAATGTCATTGCTAGGTTGGTAGTGTTACATATTTGCTTGAAAGCAACTTCTTAGCCCATCCCAACTTCATCATTGTAATCTTCTGGTGAGTGTCATCGTCATTTCCTCTCGGTATTTCGAAGGGAGTAGTCATCAACCTCTTCATATAATATGCCGTATACAAGAGGCAGTTGGGTGCCTGTTGTTGTGGGCATCGAGGAGAACAATTCAGCAATGTGCTCTCATACTCCATCTTCGTCGGGCATCTCTCCCTCATCATATCAACTTTCCTCCTGACGATAGGCTCTAAGGTCTTCTTTATTATTCTGCATCCACCTTGTCCTTTTCGTATGTGGTTTGCCTCAAGGAGTTATAATGTGTCCAGTCGTAGGAGATAAAGTTGAATGTGAGCAGCGTATAGTATTTGATGGATACATGAAAGAGTGGGATGAATAGCAACTCTATGTCGTCCTCTAAACCCATGACGAAGTCTTCTACATCTATTTTGAAAGTGTCAAGGGCGTTGGCTTTTGCTTCTAGTTCAATGGCACGTTCAACGATGTTCTGTTTCCCAAAAACAAAACACAATATCATGAGTAATTTTTTATGTCATTTTTCATCGGTGTATACATGAATATAGATTTTTCTGTTTGGATTCTTACTAATGTGTGGGGCATCAAGAATGCAGACCACTTATGTTGCACGTCATTTGAACTTGACTGGGCATACCTTCTCGCAATGCCTTGAATTTCTCTCAGCTTCCTTATTATTAGGTTGAGTATGCCAGCCTCTATGTCTTCATAGTTGAGTATGTCTTGCATGTCTATTGCCGACAGCTGGATTGCAACTTCATTTTCACCCTTTTTTTAGCAAACTCAAGTATACAATATCACTACACATAAATTTAGTTTAGATTAAATTAATAGAGATTCTCATGACATAATTGTGAAAAAAAGTCTAGAATAAAAAGAAAAAAAGGGTCATTCGCCGTCCAACAGACACGGAGAATGATAATTCATCGTCCAACTGACACGGAGAATGTAATTCGCCGTCCAACTGATATGGAGAATGGTTGTTCTCAGTTAAGAATTGGACGGAGATTGGTCGAGTTCAGAATACATACTTTGGACTCATCTTTCTGGGGATTACGATGTCGATGTAATGCTTCTTCAGCTCTTCTTTCGCATCTTTCTAAAGTACGAGTTCATAGCATTCCCTTAGTATGACACCCTTCTTCTTTAGTTCAACCATTTTGGCGTCTTCTCCAGATTTCAGAGCGGCATTCATCTTCCGCTTTTTATTAGCCTCTCTAACTGTATTCTTTTCTAAGGGAGTAACATTTTCATTGGCTAATGTCGCTGATGGCTTTCTGGACCTCTTTTCCCCCCATCCCCCTCTTCTTTTGGCTTCTTTTGGAGCAGCAAGTTCAGCAGCTGCTTGAGTCTCCTCATGCTGCAATGCTACAAAAATAGCTTAAAGATCGGCGACTTTTGCATCATTTTCAACGGCTTCAATATTCAACGATCCAACTTTATTTTGAAGCTCCCTTTTCTCATTAACGAGCCTTTTATTTATTTCTCTGAGCTGCTCGGTTATTTGTACTGAAATAACACAAACAATAATGAAATGTATGATACGAATCTAACACAGAGAATGACCATTCTCTGTGACCTTAACACGGAGAATGGTCGTTCTCCTTCCATCCAGACACGGAGAATGGCCATTCTCCTGCATTCTAAAACGGGGAATGTCCAATCTCCGTCTTATAACACGACGAACGGCCATTCTCCTTCCATTTAACACAGAAAAAGAAAAAATTTTACCTTGTGCCTGTAGCTCGTTAACCTTTTCGCTAAGCTTTCCATTCTCAGCAAGAATCTCAGATTTCTCTCTTCGCAAGGAGTCCAATTCCTGCGCCAACATCTCCATCGAGGTGTTCCTTTGAATTTTTTGGGCTTCTTGTTCCTCTAGCTCTTTAAGCTTCTTATGGAGATTCTCGTTCTCAGCAAGAATATCATATTTGTCTCTTCGTAAGGAGTATAATTCCTGTGCCAACATCTCCATCGAGGTGTACCTTTGAATTTGTTGGGCTCCTTATTCCTCTAGCTCTTTAAGCTTCTTATGGAGATTCTCGTTCTCAGCAAGAATCTCAGATTTGTCTCTTCGCAAGGAGTCCAATTCCTACGCCAACATCTCCATTGAGGTGTTCCTTTGAATCTGTTGGGCTCCTTGTTCCGCTAGCTCTTTAAGCTTCTTATGGAGATTCTCGTTCTCAGCAAGAATCTCATATTTTTCTCTTCGCAACTCCTCCAATTCATGCACCGAGCCCTCCATCACAACGTTGACTGCACATTGTTGGGCTTCTTGTGCCTCTAGCTCTCTAAGCTTTTTATTGTGTTTTTTATTCTCAATAAGATCCTGAGAATGTTGGCTTCTCAACTCCTCCAATTCCTGTACCGACCCCTCCATCACGGTGTTAATTCTAAGTTGTTGGGGTCTTTCTTGTTCAGCATCCTCATCCCCACCAGTTTGGTGGTATCCCTCTCCCTCAAATGCATCTTCTTCTCGTATTTCTACGTCCTCTTCTAGGTGGCCTTCCTCTTTTACGACAACTATTACCAAATCTTTGAATATCTATTTCGATCTAAATTTAATGTGATATTCGGGTTTGAGGAAGACCGAGATTTCGTACGCATTCCATGTGTAAAATCTCGGGTATTCACGTATTGGTGCGGACTTCCTTTCCACAAGTGTACTATGTTCCACAAACCAATAGAGCAAGTATATTTTGCAACCTTCCATTTTGGAGTATGCATCGGAGTAATCCCCTCATTAGTTTTACTTGTAGTCCTCTTAATGCTCTCCATGACATACTCTAAAATTAACCTTGGCCAGCTGTAACACCCTATTTTCTGAAATTGGGGATTTTTGAAAATTTATTATTTTATTATTTATTAGTGATATTTTAGTCATGGTATGATTTTTGATGATTATTAGTGTGATTTGAACCATCTTCAAGTCATGCTAAGTCATGACTTATGACTTTGTGATTTTGTTAGTGTAACTTAGTGTAAACCCTAGTTTTCTCTAACCCAGAAGTTGCCATGACCATGAGAGCCTAGCCATAGGCTTAGAACACCAAATTAGTGATTTTTAACTTAAAGGGTATTTTGGTAATTTTCTAGGATTTGTTTGGAATTATTTGGGTTTATGTGTTTTTATTATTGTTTAATTATTGTTAAGTGTCATGAGAGCCCCTAACCTAGTTTAACCTAATCTAGACGTTAGTTACTAACCTAGAATGACTAAGAGGATAGATATTAATCATAGGTTAAAGTGAGATAAATATCTAGATATTTATCATATGATATTTTGCTTGATTTATGCAAAATATCTAAACCCTTTACACCAAAGTCCTTTCCTTAGCTTGTAAGCAACCCAAGGACAACCCCCCCTCCTACCCCATGGCAGCCAAGAAACCCCCCCTTGGCAGCCCACAATTCTATAAAACCCATTGTATTAATTCATGAATAATTTACATGAATTTAATTCATAGAAAATCCCATTTTCTTCAAACACCCATAACTTGATCATTTGTGATCCAAATTGACTCTAGTCTTTTGCATTGGAACCCTACAACATCTAGGGAGCTAAGGGAAGCAAGAAATCTAGAATTTGGGAGCTTGGGCATCGTCGAGTTCGAGATCACAACACCCTCTTTTCATTGATTTTCCTTGGAATTTCACTAATAGGTAAATATGTCCAAACCTAGTCTAATTCCTGTTTTTATTTCATAAATGCATTCATATAAGGTTAACCATACTGTGGGTAAAGTTTGGTGGGATTTTGGTGTGTTTTGGTGTCCGTATCGGACACGTATCCTAGACTAGGAAATTGTGTTTGATTAAATGTCTCAATGGATTCAAATATTGTGTTTTGCAAAACTTTTTACACAAACACCTAGCCCTGGACTTGCTAACCCTAACCCCACTTGACTGAGCACGCATCGTGTCCCTTTTCGTGTCCAAATCGGACACGAACTCGAGTATTGACAGTGCACAGACACACTGTTCATCCCCTGCTCACTGACACTTCATACTCACTGTAGACACGACGTGGACACGTGAAAATTGGTGTGGACACGGGGGCAGTGTCTGCGCACACTCCCCCAAGGTTTCACGACACTTGTGTCGTGTGGAGGACACACGAACACGTGCACTGGTCGTGCACTGACAATACACGCACGCACAGTGTCAACTTCGCGCGTCTCGTGTCGCGCGGACACGACACAATAACACCTCGTGTTTGCACGAGAGTGTAGCCCATCATGTGGGCTACACGTGGACACGAGCACGAGATTCCATGTGGCTCGTGTCGTGTGCACGAGACACGTGCATCTCTGCACGACGCGGCACAGAACAGTGCGTATCAGTCGTATTTTTACGACTGATACGGCCTTCGTGTCGTGTCCAGAGGACACGTGGACACGATACAGGCTACCTAAACCCTAGACCAACCCTAGACGAACCTACCCACACGTGCACGAGACTTCTAGACACGTGTGCCGTGTCCTAGAGCGAAGTGCACGCGTGCACGACGCTGTGCGTGTATACGCGTATCAGTGTTTACCCGAGTCGTGTTTTCTCGTGTTTGGACACGTGAAAACGTGTCGTGGTGTCGTGTCAGTGTCTTAGGACACTAGAGTATCTATGGGGGGTTAGTTACCAACCGTTAGTATCGAGTCTTAGCTCGATTGGGTTCGTGTAAATCGAATTATCCCCATTTCCAGTAAACTGTGCACTGTCACAGTTTTGAGATTAAATCTCAGTTTTGAAAATCGAATTTTGATTCGATTTTATTAATGATTTATGTATTAGACTAGTGTATTTTAGTGAGTATATGTGTAGTATACATATATTTGAGGGTGTGGGTCGAATTTGAGGGGATTTGGATGTGTGTGTGTATAGTTATGTATATATATACATATCTATGTATATATGTTATGTGTGGTGTGTGTGGGGTGTTTCCTGTCTCAGGAAACCTGAGATACCCCCCCTTGTCTACTGTTCCTCTCTCTCCCTCACTGTCCCACTCTCTCTCATTCTCTCTCTCTCCCTTTGTCTCTCTCTCTCTATGTCTCTACATATATTTGTAATATATGTATAGTTATATATATATATATATATATATATATATATATATATATATATATATATATATAAAAAAAAATATATATATATATATATATATATATATATATATATATATATATATATATATATATATATATATGTATTGTATATATATATATACATGATATATGTGTATATTTATTTAGGTCTCTTAATGTATATTCAGTGTATTATATACATAGGGGTTGTATGTATATGATAATCATATATGGGTATATGGGTGGCTAGTATCTAATTATATATATATAGATATAGTGATATATATATATATATATATATATATATATATATATATATATATATATATATATATATATATATATATATATATATATATGTATAAAAAAAAAAAAAAAAAAATATATATATATATATATATATATGTATAACCTTTATTTATAGGTTTATATTAAAACCTAGACTATGGCCTATGGCCAGGGTTATTGGCCTATGGTTGGGGTTAACCCTAAAGGCCAAAACCCTACTAGAAACCCTTGTTGACTAAAGGTTGACCAAAGTCAACCTTAGGTCAAGAGTGACCTAGTTAACCTAGAAATGACTAGGATTGACCTACAATGACTAGTTTAACTAGTTGACTAAAACCCTAACTAGTTGACTAGTGTTGACCTAGCCTTGACTAGATAATTGACCATTGTTGACCAAAGTCAACTATGGGTCAACCATGACCAAATTGACCTAGAAATGGCTTGGATGAACATAGAAGGACTTATTGACTAAGATTTGACTAAACCCTAGGCTATTAACTAGTTGGTTTAGGTTTGACCTATATATAAGTATATTATTGTGACTTGGGTTTTGTGGAAGACCTATGTAGATTAAGATATGTATGGGGTTAAGTTAGATACTTAGAGTTGAGTCATGACTTGAGATTGGAATATGGGATTAGCTTGAATATAGGATTAAGGTTGGTATTATATATATATGTATTTATATGTGGTATACTTGTATAGGTATTGGTTATACCCTAACCTTGTGGTGTAGTACCTTAGATAGTCTAGATTGACCTAGCTTGACCATATTGACTAGTATTTGACTAGTCTGACCATTGATTGACTAAACCCTAGATAACTTAACTAGTTTGACCCTATTTGACCTTGTTTGACTTTAATTGACTTAGTTTGATTTCCTGTAACCTAGTATGACTTCCTGTGACCTAGTTTGACTATTAGAGTTTACCAAGAGTTGACTTTTGACCAGATTGACCTAGAATCATGTAGTATGCATTGTATACTTTATTTTACCATTGTGGATACATTGTGACTTGTATTGCTCTGATTAGGAGCCAGACACCTCTCCTCAGACAGTATATCCTCTTCAGACATTCAGTTATCAGGCGAGTACATTCTCTGACCGTTTCATACTTGTTCAGGCTTTACTTCTTGCTCTAGATTACTTTACTTGTTGCTGTCACGTTGGTAACACGGATTGGTACTATATGGATCTTTACATGAGATGTTATCCCCCTCGGGAGCATCGGGTACTTCATGTTATGTGTGTTTCACTATCATCATGTACTCCCATGCTTCTATTATTCATGTGCACTCATGTGATCATGTACTCTCATGTTTACTGAGCCCTCATGTATACTATCATGTGCACCCTTTCATGGGCCCCATGTGATATCATGTACAATAACGTAACTTGTATAGATCCTTGTGTATTGATTGGGGTAACGGGGGAGTAGAAGTGGACATGTGAATAATTCCAAAGTAGTGTAATCATGTGCAAACTCAGTAGTGTAATCATGTATAAATTCTAGCCATTCACATGCCTATCTTGTGCTCTACATCACTAGTCACTACAGTTCTCTATATACAGTAGATATTTTATTACAGCTATCTCTTTTACAGCGTATATTTCCTTTCAGCAGTTCATGTATCTTACTCTATTGCCTGTATCGTATTTCCTAACCTGCTATGCACTGCGTGAGATGTATTGTGCTCGTTCTCGTCCTGATTGGACCTGTTGAAAATATTACAGAGGATAAGGATGAGGCCCTGGTGTCTACCTATTTTGGAGCAGGACTAGATGATACTTATGTTGTGGACCCCCAGCAGGATCTACCTGCAGCTGAGGATGTTGTTCCAGTAGTCTAGACCAGTTTAGCCTAGGCAGTCTTTTCTATATTTACTTTTGTCTCACATCTGAGTTGTATTTTGAGATGTTGAGTTATGTATAGACTCTTAGTCTTGTATTATGAGTTGACATTCTGGATGTTATGTATCTTAGACACTTAGTCTTATTTCATCTATGCTATGGTTCTCTTTGAGTTACTATCTATCTTCTGTCTTTCGTTCTTCTACCCTAGATGTGATTGAGATGTATATTGTTATGTCACCTCCATTCGGAGAGTATAAACTGTACAGGTACTTTGGTATTGATAGATGATTGACCTAGGACAGCGTTCTACCGCCGACACTGCGGCGTAGGCTGGGCGTTGTTACGTTCTCGTACCCTAACAGTGGGTGCGGGTCGTGACACGTTTTTAGTGGTGGCCCATGCAGGTCTCGAGTTTATGTAGTGGTATTCGAACTAGAGTATCACTACAGCCTGCGATAGGATTTGAGGAATAGGCTTAGAGAGAGTGGATGCTCAATCACTGCTAGGATACTTTGAGAGATTCCTGGGATGACCCTTGAGAATCTCATTTGAAATTATGATTTAAACTCCTTTTCCCTTGATTGAATTTGATTTTGGAGGATTCACTGTAGAACTTTGAATCCTGGTATTAGTTGATGATTTTGAAATTTTTGTAGTTGTTGATTTTAATTTCTTAGTGTTAGATTAATATCTTTTATTTTTTGGGGTACTCAATCACAATTATGAAAAAACTCTTATTTGTTTCTTGCCATCTAATCCTCTTGCTAATTGCCTTTCATTAAAATGAACTGTCCTCTCTATTTTGTACCTTGCTTAAACTCTTTCTACCAAACTATGTGACTGTAACCCAAACCTGACTTACTCGACTTTTCCTCCAATAAAGACTCATTAAGACCTTCTAACCTTGACCTTGATTGGTCGAACCCTAACTATATTCATCTAGTAGCCTATAAATCCCTAGGACTGTGTTCCTAAATTATTTACTGGACTCCTGATTTATTTATTCCATGAGTTAAATTGATCTTCTTCAATTTTGCATCAATTTGTCACGTCTCGAACTCCCACTTTCTATTCTAGATCATTGGACGTCCTTTACCATGACTTAGATATTCAGAGTATAATACTAGCTGTTACCTCCCAACAAACTTCACATGTAAGACCTAGACTAGCCTACCTTCATGTAGGTATTCCATGTCCCACTAAAACCCATCTCCTTGTACTCTATTTTCTTGATATGATTTTCTGGTCAAGTGGCTAAACTATAACCTCTACTATGATACTAAATTCATTTTATATTTCAATTAGAGATCCACCTTGGCTCAATTCTTTCGACCTGGCATGTGATGGTGTTATGCTTAAATCCTTAAATACTTAACCTTGTACCTTACCTTGAAAGCTTGACCCGATTGGTTAAGGATTTTGGACTATGTATCTTCTTTCATCATTTTCACCCTTACTTATATCTTCTGCTATAAATTTATCCTTAAGTTTTACAAGCTTATCCTTTCGAGCTTGATCATGATATATTTTATTGGGTGTACACCCACTAACATATTATCTAATCAGAACCGGCGTATGATGGTCTGATCAACCTATTGCGTTTTGGTTCGCCTTTTCATATATTAATCTACACGGATGGAGATAATTAAACTTGCCCTAGAATCTTATCCGCAACAGCCTTGACAATTCTTCTTGGAATTATTTCATCGCCTATGAACCTCGTATTCGTATCCAGTTGAATTAACTTTAATCATGACCTGGATCTTCATCATTGGATGCTCGTGCTCGTACTCGATTTCATTGATTTTCTATCTTGCCCAAGTCTCGATTTATCCTGAAATTGATCAACTTAGATCGTGTCAAAACTAAAATCTATTTGTGATTGTTGTACCTAAATTTTCAATTTTCTTTTTATGGAATGGTAACTTTAATGATTTCTTACTTGTTGATAACCAATTTTCATATAGGATGGTAGACGGCCTATAGCCTTGATGATTGTTGTTTCCTTACCATCCCAATTAGGACACCTTAGATTGCTTGTACGTTTTGATACCATAGGACAGTATTGATCTAGAATGACTAGTGCACCTAGATGAGACCACAGACTGTCCATTTAACCTGTCCCCCTCGTACCACTATTCATCATGATTTTGGTTCAATTTAGGCCATAGACCTTCCCCACTCTAAATTATGATCACCGTAGACACGTTACCGTGACTTTTAAATTTGGAGCACAAGACTAGTTGTTTTCTCAAAACTAATTTCACATACGTGACCTAGACATGACATACTACGCCCATGACCTTAGTGTCCCACTTAGGCATACCATCATATGCTTCATTTGCTTAGTACGATTTTCCTAACCCGAGACTCCATCCTGATTTACCCCATGGAGTTACTTTTGGCTTCGATTTGAATTCAGGACACCTTATGACCTGAAACTGCCAGCCAATTTTTGGACATGACCCAGTATAGGTCTACTACCCCTATTTGGCTTGTTGACCTTGTATGTTGCCTAGGTAGTGGCTTTGTCCCTGATTGTTGGAGGTTTGACCTAGGAGGAGTACGACCATCTAAATTTCGAGGACGAAATTATTTTAAGGTGGGTAGACTTGTAACACCCTATTTTCTGAAATTGGGGATTTTTGAAAATTTATTATTTTTATTATTTATTAGTGATATTTTAGTCATGGTATGATTTTTGATGATTATTAGTGTGATTTGAACCATCTTCAAGTCATGCTAAGTCATGACTTATGACTTTGTGATTTTGTTAGTGTAACTTAGTGTAAACCCTAGTTTTCTCTAACCCAGAAGTTGCCATGACCATGAGAGCCTAGCCATAGGCTTAGAACACCAAATTAGTGATTTTTAACTTAAAGGGTATTTTGTAATTTTCTAGGATTTGTTTGGAATTATTTGGGTTTATGTGTTTTTATTATTGTTTAATTATTGTTAAGTGTCATGAGAGCCCCTAACCTAGTTTAACCTAATCTAGAGGTTAGTTACTAACCTAGAATGACTAAGAGGATAGATATTAATCATAGGTTAAAGTGAGATAAATATTTAGATATTTATCATATGATATTTTGCTTGATTTATGCAAAATATCTAAACCCTTTACACCAAAGTCCTTCCCTTAGCTTGTAAGCAACCCAAGGACAACCCTCCCCTACCCCATGGCAGCCAAGAAACCCCCCCTTGGCAGCCCACAATTCTATAAAACCCATTGTATTAATTCATGAATAATTTACATGAATTTAATTCATAGAAAATCCTATTTTCTTCAAACACCCATAACTTGATCATTTGTGATCCAAATTGACTCTAGTCTTTTGCATTGGAACCCTACAACATCTAGGGAGCTAAGGGAAGCAAGAAATCTAGAATTTGGGAGCTTGGGCATCGTCGAGTTCGAGATCACAACACCCTCTTTTCATTGATTTTCCTTGGAATTTCACCAATAGGTAAATATGTCCAAACCTAGTCTAATTCCTGTTTTTATTTCATAAATGCATTCATATAAGGTTAACCATACTGTGGGTAAAGTTTGGTGGGATTTTGGTGTGTTTTGGTGTCCGTATCGGACACGTATCCTAGACTAGGAAATTGTGTTTGATTAAATGTCTCAATGGATTCAAATATTGTGTTTTGCAAAACTTTTTACACAAACACCTAGCCCTGGACTTGCTAACCCTAACCCCACTTGACTGAGCATGCATCGTGTCCTTTTTCGTGTCCAAATCGGACACGAACTCGAGTATTGACAGTGCACAGACACACTGTTCATCCCCTGCTCACTGACACTTCATACTCACTGTAGACACGACGTGGACACGTGAAAATTGGTGTGGACACGGGGGCAGTGTCTGCGCACACTCCCCCAAGGTTTCACGACACTTTGTGTCGTGTGGAGGACACACGGACACGTGCACTGGTCGTGCACTGACAATACACGCACGCACAGTGTCAACTTCGTGCGTCTCGTGTCGCGCGGACACGACACAATGACACCTCGTGTTTGCACGAGAGTGTAGCCCATCATGTGGGCTACACATGGACACGAGCACGAGATTCCACGTGGCTCGTGTCGTGTGCACGAGACACGTGCATCTCTGCACGACGCGGCGCAGAACAGTGCGTATCAGTCGTGTTTTCACGACTGATACGGCCTTCGTGTCGTGTCCAGAGGACACGTGGACACGATACAGGCTACCTAAACCCTAGACCAACCCTAGGCGAACCTACCCACACGTGCACGAGACTTCTAGACACGTGTGCCGTGTCCTAGAGCGAAGTGCACGCGTGCACGACGCTGTGCGTGTATACGCGTATCAGTGTTTACCCGAGTCGTGTTTTCTCGTGTTTGGACACGTGAAAACGTGTCGTGGTGTCGTGTCAGTGTCCTAGGACACTAGAGTATCTATGGGGGGTTAGTTACCAACCGTTAGTATCGAGTCTTAGCTCGATTGGGTTCGTGTAAATCGAATTATCCCTATTTCCAGTAAACTGTGCACTGTCACAGTTTTGAGATTAAATCTCAGTTTTGAAAATCGAATTTTGATTCGATTTTATTAATGATTTATGTATTAGACTAGTGTATTTTAGTGAGTATATATGTAGTATACATATATTTGAGGGTGTGGGTCGAATTTGAGGGGATTTGGATGTGTGTGTGTATAGTTATGTATATATATACATATCTATGTATATATGTTATGTGTGGTGTGTGTGGGGTGTTTCCTGTCTCAGGAAACCTGAGATACCCCCCCTTGTCTACTGTTCCTCTCTCTCTCCCTCACTGTCCCACTCTCTCTCATTCTTTCTCTCTCCCTTTGTCTCTCTCTCTCTATGTCTCTACATATATTTGTAATATATGTATAGTTATATATATATATATATATATATATATATATATATATATTTGTATTGTATATATATATACATGATATATGTGTATATTTATTTAGGTCTCTTAATGTATATTTAGTGTATTATATACATAGGGGTTGTATGTATATGATAATCATATATGGGTATATGGGTGGCTAGTATCTAATTATATATATATAGATATAGTGATATATATATATATATATATATATATATATATATATATATATATATATATATATATATATATATATATATATATATATATATATATATATGTATAACCTTTAGTTATAGGTTTATATTAAAACCTAGACTATGGCCTATGGCCAGGGTTATTGGCCTATGGTTGGGGTTAACCCTAAAGGCCAAAACCCTACTAGAAACCCTTGTTGACTAAAGGTTGACCAAAGTCAACCTTAGGTCAAGAGTGACCTAGTTAACCTAGAAATGACTAGGATTGACCTACAATGACTAGTTTAACTAGTTGACTAAAACCCTAACTAGTTGACTAGTGTTGACCTAGCCTTGACTAGATAATTGACCATTGTTGACCAAAGTCAACTATGGGTCAACCATGACCAAATTGACCTAGAAATGGCTTGGATGAATATAGAAGGACTTATTGACTAAGATTTGACTAAACCCTAGGCTATTAACTAGTTGGTTTAGGTTTGACCTATATATAAGTATATTATTGTGACTTGGGTTTTGTGGAAGACCTATGTAGATTAAGATATGTATGGGGTTAAGTTAGATACTTAGAGTTGAGTCATGACTTGAGATTGGAATATGGGATTAGCTTGAATATAGGATTAAGGTTGGTATTATATATATATGTATTTATATGTGGTATACTTGTATAGGTATTGGTTATACCCTAACCTTGTGGTGTAGTACCTTAGATAGTCTAGATTGACCTAGCTTGACCATATTGACTAGTATTTGACTAGTCTGACCATTGATTGACTAAACCCTAGATAACTTAACTAGTTTGACCCTATTTGACCTTGTTTGACTTTAATTGACTTAGTTTGATTTCCTGTAACCTAGTATGACTTCCTGTGACCTAGTTTGACTATTAGAGTTTACCAAGAGTTGACTTTTGACCAGATTGACCTAGAATCATGTAGTATGCATTGTATACTTTATTTTACCATTGTGGATACATTGTGACTTGTATTGCTCTGATTAGGAGCCAGACACCTCTCCTCAGACAGTATATCCTCTTCAGACATTCAGTTATCAGGCGAGTACATTCTCTGACCGTTTCATACTTGTTCAGGCTTTACTTCTTGCTCTAGATTACTTTACTTGTTGCTGTCACGTTGGTAACACGGATTGGTACTATATGGATCTTTACATGAGATGTTATCCCCCTCGGGAGCATCGGGTACTTCATGTTATGTGTGTTTCACTATCATCATGTACTTCCATGCTTCTATTATTCATGTGCACTCATGTGATCATGTACTCTCATATTTACTGAGCCCTCATGTATACTATCATGTGCACCCTTTCATGGGCCCCATGTGATATCATGTACAATAACGTAACTTGTATAGATCCTTGTGTATTGATTGGGGTAACGGGGGAGTAGAAGTGGACATGTGAATAATTCCAAAGTAGTGTAATCATGTGCAAACTCAGTAGTGTAATCATGTATAAATTCTAGCCATTCACATGCCTATCTTGTGCTCTACATCACTAGTCACTACAGTTCTCTATATACAGTAGATATTTTATTACAGCTATCTCTTTTACAGCGTATATTTCCTTTCAGCAGTTCATGTATCTTACTCTATTGCCTGTATCGTATTTCCTAACCTGCTATGCACTGCGTGAGATGTATTGTGCTCGTTCCCGTCCTGATTGGACCTGTTGAAAATATTACAGAGGATGAGGATGAGGCCCTGGTGTCTACCTATTTTGGAGCAGGACTAGATGATACTTATGTTGTGGACCCCCAGCAGGATCCACCTGCAGCTGAGGATGTTGTTCCAGTAGTCTAGACCAGTTTAGCCTAGGCAGTCTTTTCTATATTTACTTTTGTCTCACATCTGAGTTATATTTTGAGATGTTGAGTTATGTATAGACTCTTAGTCTTGTATTATGAGTTGACATTCTGGATGTTATGTATCTTAGACACTTAGTCTTATTTCATCTATGCTATGGTTCTCTTTGAGTTACTATCTATCTTCTGTCTTTCGTTCTTCTACCCTAGATGTGATTGAGATGTATATTGTTATGTCACCTCCATTCGGAGAGTATAAACTGTACAGGTACTTTGGTATTGATAGATGATTGACCTAGGACAGCGTTCTACCGCCGACACTGCGGCGTAGGCTGGGCGTTGTTACGTTCTCGTACCCTAACAGTGGGTGCGGGTCGTGACACGTTTTTAGTGGTGGCCCATGCAGGTCTCGAGTTTATGTAGTGGTATTCGAACTAGAGTATCACTACAGCCTGCGATAGGATTTGAGGAATAGGCTTAGAGAGAGTGGATGCTCAATCACTGCTAGGATACTTTGAGAGATTCCTGGGATGACCCTTGAGAATCTCATTTGAAATTACGATTTAAACTCCTTTTCCCTTGATTGAATTTGATTTTGGAGGATTCACTGTAGAACTTTGAATCCTGGTATTAGTTGATGATTTTGAAATTTTTGTAGTTGTTGATTTTAATTTCTTAGTGTTAGATTAATATCTTTTATTTTTTGGGGTACTCAATCACAATTATGAGAAAACTCTTATTTGTTTCTTGCCATCTAATCCTCTTGCTAATTGCCTTTAATTAAAATGAACTGTCCTCTCTATTTTGCACCTTGCTTAAACTCTTTCTACCAAACTATGTGACTGTAACCCAAACCTGACTTACTCGACTTTTCCTCCAATAAAGACTCATTAAGACCTTCTAACCTTGACCTTGATTGGTCGAACCCTAACTATATTCATCTAGTAGCCTATAAATCCCTAGGACTGTGTTCCTAAATTATTTACTGGACTCCTGATTTATTTTATTCCATGAGTTAAATTGATCTTCTGCTTAATTACATTATATACTGGACTCCTGATTTATTTTATTCCATCTAGTAGCCTATAAATCCCTTGGACTCCTTTCTGCTTAATTACATTATATACGCAACTTGGATAGTACTTCATTGTGCTCTGAACATGTAATCCATTCAGCAGCTTTGCGTCTTTCCATTCCCGTATCAAACTGCATATAACAAACATAACATCAAAAATATTGCTCTAAAAAGTGTAAGTTTTTGACGACATATTTTCAGACATACATTGAGAGAACGGTAGTCCAGACTACATCGGTCTTTCTTGAGTGCAATTACAAAAATCCTACAATCAAGTAAATTGCCTTCTTGGGGAACATAAGGACGACGTTTTATGGCAAAAGTAGAAAAGCTGAACCTAACATCTCTCAACTTCAAAATCTCTTCTTCGAGAAAGAGATCCAAATTTGAAAGCTACAATTACCAGAATACAATATGTATTAGTATACCGCGGATCTTGTACGCAATTCATAAAAATTGATGAATATGAGCTTACTATTTCTTTTATGACTGATTTGTTTTGAATCGGATCATCTTTAGATGCAAGTGTATCCCAAATTTCAACAGTCCTTATTTTAACAATATCTCTTGTAAGAGTATAGTGTCCGCCCAAAAGAATGGGTATGTATATCTGAATCAGGATTAATTAGGTAAAATAAATCAGTAAATTTTCAGAAAATTAGGATTAATATTTAAACAGAAAAACATTAATACCTCGTTACAAATGCTTAAAGATCCCATGTAATCCTGGAAATATTTGCACTTCTTCCATATTTTACGAAGCTTTTTTCAGATGGAGGTAACATTACTTTCTACATACACATCAATTAATACATTACGAAGGACAAACAAACGAGAAAATTGTTAATGCATATGCATTAAAGAATAAAATGCTCATTCACCATTATCCTTATTGGTAAAAACCGTGCATTAGCTTTATTGGAGGTTCTTTTCCGTTCCTCAACGGTGAGAAGAGCAGAGACAAGGGATACAATCTGAATAAATCATTAAAAATGTCAGCGATGGAATCGAAGTAAACATAGATGGATCTAAGAAGAAATATACTATCTATACATACCCTATCCTTAATTCTCGTTAAAGGAGCTAACGACTTCATCTCAGCCCGAGACACATAGATTTGTTGCAAGATGATATTATTTCTCTAAGAAAAGAAATGAATAAATTAGGAGAAAAAACTGTTAGAATTAAATCAAAACTCATATTACTTACTCTTCAGGTCTATCATCCGCAAAAATATAATCGTAATAACTCGAAGAACCACTAGTACACTTGCTAGGCTTCGAGGTTGAAGTTTTTGTTAAACTTTTCAATGGTGTGACCGGATCTAAATTTCTACGCATTCTTTTCGAAGAACTGCTAAAGTTAGTTTCTTCTGTAGGACACAATGCGAGAATTTGGTCCATTGCTTTATCATGATTCTGTAGCAGCACGTCCTCCTCATCGAAAGATTCAACGGAAACCTCCTCCACATTATTAAATACTCCAGATGAAGATGCCTTCTTCAAAGCTGGAGATTCTTCAATCTTATCCAAACGCCGAGATAAATTCATTTGTTCAATTTTTATTGAACCAAGCTTAGAATTGATAGATACAACTTGAGCTGAAATCGTCGACAGTTGTTCTTCAATCCTACGCAACATACGTGAAATGAAGGTTTCATTTGGAGATGGCAACCAATCTTCTACGTCTTCTACATTTTCCACCACACGAGTAGACATCTTGAGAACAAAAAAACTATTATATTTCAGAAAACTATTATATGTTTTTTAGAATAAATAATAGTTGAAACAAGAAAACTATTGTATATATAGCAAGAGAAAAGTATAAAAAGCGAGGAAGATGGAAAGATAAATAAAATTAGAGACTAGCAAACAATCTACTAGCCGTTTGATTGAGGAGGACTCGAAGAAGATTCTACTAGCCGTTTGAAAAGTACAAAGGTTATCATGATTAACAATTTGAGGAACTCTATAAGAGGTTTTATTCCGCTGGTACTCCTCGTTGTTCGAGAAGGGCTCGACGAAGTCCGCCGCGAACCGGAACTTCTTCTTCTTTCCTTCTTCATCTCCATTTCTCCTTCCACCACCACCACCACCACCATGGCCTGTAGCTTTATAACAAAAATATTAAATTATTAGATGAAACAAAAAAAAATTACGGAAAGATTACTAAATCAAAATTAAATAGAACACATGTTCATGTAAAACATTAGATTAAAGATGAAAATGTTATAGAAGCAACACCACAATTTTACAACAACTAAGCAGACTCTGCTAAGGAATAACTAAAATTAGTGATTGTGTCCTCCTTGGATTTAATTTACACAAAGAAGAGATTTGAGAGAACGAGCTTTTATCGGCTTCCTACCACTCTTCTTCCTCTGAATTCTTCCCTTACTATTATTCACATTGGCTACAGGAACTTCGTCCATGTCGTCGTCGATGTCATCATCTAGATTGCCAGCAGTGGTGATGTCGTTGTCTACATCGCCTATACACCTGGACACACTGTATCCTTTCTTTTCGGCCGACACACAATGATTGTTATATATACGTAGTTGCACAAAATATTAAATTACATGGACGAAAGAGAAAGTAAATATGAGTTAATTTAGGGTGTTCATTAAAAAAATTGCATTGAAGGATGACCTGCTATAGCAAGTTAACAAGAGGTAAAAAGTCAAAAACAGCATTAAATGATGTCTCTTGCATTATTTAATCTGAATTTATTCTGAACCGTTGGATGAAAATCCAACGGTTCAGATTTTGGATGTATCAATACATCCCAAAAGGGTGGATGTATTATAGAATTTTCCATATATATATGATTATATACTTTATTATTTAATATATATATAATTTAATTAAATAATAAAGTATATAATCATATATATATATATATATATATATATATATATATATATATATATAATTATATTTAACCTATTTGACTGTACACGATCCTATAATAATATTCAAAATAATTCTACTAGGTCATGGCCACCTAGTAATGGCTCTACTGAGTGGGATTGGCGATGTTGGGTCCAAATATATTTTCTAGTAAGAATGGAATTCAAAAATTATCCAATGAGTCTCATGTGTCATTCGCAAATAAATAGTACATAGGAACTCAATTGAGTGGCACACCCTTGACATGTGTGCCGTAGGCTCAAAATGGGTCAAAACCAAATATTGGGTCATTTAGGTTTGATCGATATCGAGTGTTGAATTCGAGTTGGAAGTTACGACAAGTCTCACGGTTGATAACTTCTTGGCCTAATTTGACCCCAAAGTTGTGTGAAGCAAATAGAATACAAGAAAACATATTTGAGTGGGACCTGATATACCAAATTGAAGATCAACCTGTCTGCTTTAAAACTCATGAAGGACCTTTCGAAATATTGGCATGTCTCGTGCTCCAAAAATCAAACCTACAAAAAAGTATGTCTATAGTCATATTGATATAAAAATCTAGTTTAAAACTAAATATCTTTATTGAATAAATAAAATAAAATTTAAAATAATGTCCAAATATCAGGGGGCTTACAATTTGGGAAGAGAGTTGCACATGTGGCTTATCGAATCGCACTGACATAAAAGTTGGCTGAATTATATATTTTTTGGGGACGCCTAAAGTATGTGTATGGATCCAAACGAAGTGTTAGGCTGCGACCAAGATAACAATGTCAGAAGAGCTTGTCGTATCGCACTAGTACGGACTTTGGCTGAAATATTTTTTGGATGCCTAAAATATGTATGAATCCAAACAAAGTGATAAGCTGCGACCAAGGTAAAACTGCAAGGAAAAGATTGGTGAATTAATGAGAAGTGCAAATATTTTTGGAAAAGAGAACGACGGATTTAATCATCGATGGATTAAGTGATACAGTTGGACAACAATCTGGAGATGGCCGAGTGTGCTGAAATGGATGTTGAAAAGAAGCTGAATAAGGAACTTGATGTGACTATGTGAATTAGTAGATGAGTTGTTCTCTTAAATTTCAAGGACGAAACTTTTTTGAGTGGTATATTATATAATATTCCGCTCCGCATGAGGCATTTGGTTAGCTTATTGGATGCGATCAGAATGTTAAACCGTGACTTGTGTTGGAAATCAAGAGACTTGAGACTAGTGTAGTCTCTCTTAGCTAGTAGGATGGAATGAGTATTGGAACATGGCTCGTTGGTGGGACTATGTCTAGTGGGAGCAATGTGTGATCGAAACAAAAAGACCCTTTATGCATGTAAGCGAAACTGTCCCTTCTTTCCTACTCCTTTATGCTTAATAAAAAAGAGTATTATGTTGTTATAGAATGAATAATACTTGAAGTGCTAACGTGAATTAATGCCTGAGAATGAATTGATAACATTGCCCATGTTTAAATGATGCTTATGTTAAATGTTGCTGAACTGAAAGAAACACTAGAATCATGTACACTTTGTATAACTGTTGCAAAGATATGAGTTGCTGCATATTTTCTTATAAGCAATGAAATGAACGATAATTTTCCTAATGAAATGAATGAAATATGCATGTCCCTATGAAATGATTGAAATTCTATTTGTTCCTCGTTGGAAGTAATGTTATGAGAAATGTTGCAATGAATCGATACAATGAGTAATATGTTGGCCCATTGGTCATGATCACACCTAATTTTGATAATCGTCAACTTTGGTCAATACACAAAATATACATACTGCTACAGGTTTACAGGTTTCAAGAAGCTACAAAAGTCTCGTCGTCATCAAGAACCAAAAGCAATGGAATCAAGATCAAGTCATATTTATTCTACATTTTTATTTTTATTGAGTCTAGAAAAAAATGTATGGTTGATCAGGATCGGTACTGGCCTAGCTAAATCTCAGTCCACAAAAATTACAGCATACCTATCCACAAATATGTATCCATAGTCCATATTCCAAAATTAGCCCAAAACCCAACCATTTGGCCTAAAACTGGTCTAACACAACTCAGATAGAACTCGGCCAAAACTCGGCCACAGTTCGGCCCAAATTCGGTCAAGGTGGTCTGAATAGATTTTTTGAATTCCTTCTACATCTGCATCCAACGTTCGAATGCGAGATTTCTGCATCCGAACTCTGTGCAAACTATGCCCGAATTCGGTCTATAAAAATACTATAAATAGAGAAGAACTTTCATATTTCAAAATCACTCATTCACTCATTTCTTCTCTTCTATATTTATTTCTAAGTGTTTTCTACGAGCTACACTTTCAAATCTAGTCTATACTACTCTTAGCCAAGCCAATACAGTTTCTGCTCAATCTAGAGTTTGGTGTTGAAGAGTTGTATCGGAGGCTAAATTCAGAAAACATTCTAGTTTTCAATTTGCCTTCTGGACTCGATCGTGCACTCATTGCCAAGCACGGTGTTGTGAAATCGGTCATGCACTTGTCCCCAATACGGTGTTGTAAGAGTTGTAAGCACTTAGTTAAAGCTTGTGTCATAGTAATTAACAACGAGCAAGAGTACTCGAGATTGGATTAGTCCTCCACGAGGGAAACCAGTATATATCGCTGTGTCACTGAGTTTGATCTTCTTAACTCTTACTTCTACTACAAGTTATTTACTACTATTTCATTTGCTCTTACTTGCAATTGTTCATAATTTTAATTATAAGATTTATTTTGCTGCACATGCATACTATTTATTCACCCCCTCTAGAGTTGTTCAATGGTCCTACAATTGGTATCAAAACAGGTTATACATATATATAACCATCTAGAGAGTATATATGTAGCAGCCATTAAATCTAACGGTGAAGAGCAATCCACAAATAGACCCTCACTATTTGATGGAACGAATTATACCTATTGGAAAACACGGTTGAGTTTCTTTCTTAAATCATTGAATTTCGATCTTTGGTTAATAGTAATAGACGGTTACAAGAAACCATCTTGAACAGTGATTGATGATGTTGTAGTAGACAAGCCCCATGACAAATATACTGAGGATGAGAAGACATAGGCTAGCCTAGATGCACGAGCCATCAATGCACTATTTTGTGCAATTGACAAAATTGAGTTCAATCGCGTATCTACTTGTACGACATCTAATAAAATTTTGAGACTTCATGAGGTAACTCATGAAGGAACTTCCCAAGTGAAGGAATCCAAAATCAGTAGATTGACACAAGAATACGAGTCATTCAAGGTAAAATCTGGTGAGTCAATTACACAATTGTTTACTCGTTTCCTTGATATTACTAATCCTTTACAATCTTTTGGTAAGGATTAAAGCAATCACGAGATGATCAGGAAGGTACTGCAAGCTCTAACAAATAACTGGAATCCTAAGGCTACCACGATCATAGAAGGAAATGACCTCACCACAATGACTTTGGAGACACTGATGGGTAAGCTCATAACCCATGAGCTGGACCTACAAGACTTTAAAGAGGCAACCCCCAAAAAAAAAAATCAATCGCCTTCAAAGCTCAAGCCAGAAGAGTCTTATATAATGATTCTGATGATAAAGATTCGGATGGTGACGAACAGGCCCTACTGGTTAAGACTTCAGAAAATTCTTGAAGTTTGAGCGATCAAACCAAAAGAAGACATCCACGAAAGCAACGAGGAAGAAACTATTTGCTTTGGGTGTAAGAAGTCAGGGCATATAAAAAAGGACTGTCCACTAACGAAGAAGGGCAGTCCATACGACCGATCGAGATCAAGTAGAAAAGCTACAAGTGGTCGAAAGTATGCTAATACTAGCATCTGGCACGAATGTGAGGCTAATGAGTCAGGGAAGAAGGATAGACCCAGTAGCAGTACAAATGCCTGTCTGATGACATATGATAAGGTATCTGAAAACCCTCTCTATGACGATTTTATATTCGATCAGTTAGAAAATGCCTTTAGCGAATTACTTGAAGAGCACAGAAATGTGTTAGGCAAGTATAAACAGTCTCGCAAAGAGATTATAAGGCATACACAACCGAAGTAGCTTGATTGTCTAATCTTCTAGAAGATATTAAAGAAACATCTACTACCGGTAACATGGAGGAGATAACCAAGATCATATTGGACTATCATGAAGCTATTCTCATAATAGAACAAAAAGAGAAAGATTATGTCAAAGTGCAAGAACTTTGTAACATAGAGAAGAAGAGACACCTTGTCACTGAGTAAAAGACTTATGGATATGACTGCAAAATTCGAAGAGTCTTGTGTTATCTCTAAAAAGTTAGAGATTAAATTAGGCAAATAGGTCACTCATGTTACACAGCCTAAGGTTAGTCCTAACACCAAACATATACCGAAAAGGACTAAACCAAAAAAAGCACAAAAGCAACGCGTTCCTCACAAATATGCTTTTACATACAAGTTTCCAAGGAAGACACACAAAAAAATGTCAACACAGAAATGAAGAGCCCTATTTCTAAAATTACATGCACATATTATGGTGAACACAAGCATATATCACAGAACTATAGAGCTAGAAAGCTAGTTAAAACAAATGTACTTGCTTGGATTCCCAAAACTAATCATACTGGACCCTTGAAGAATATGGGTACCAAAGGTTACATCTACTTGTTTTGTATGTGGACCCTCAATCCTCTTATGCTAAAATCAAGTAGATACTCGATAGCGGATGTTCATGGCACTTGACAGGTGATGCATCTTTATTCGCTACGCTATCGATGAAGAGAGAAGGGTATGTTTCCTTTGGCAATAATCTTCAAAGTAATATTATAGGAATTGGTACTATTGTTATGTCTCCCTATCAAGAAATAAAAGACATTTTTCTACTCACAGAATTGAAACATAACCTGTTTAACATAAGTTATTTGGTAAATAATTGTTATGATATCAATTTTGTGAAAGACAAATATTTTATATATGAAATGTCTATCGATAATCCCGTATATGAAGGGATCAGGGAAGTCAATATTTATATTTTCTTTCTAGAACGTACTAACAGTGCAGGAAAGTGCTTAGTAGCAAATCAAGATGAAGCTGGCTATGGCACATAAGGTAGGACATGCAAACATGGATGCTATCTCAAGGCTATGCACTAAAAGTTGGTAAAAGTACTTCCAAAAATTTTCTTCAAGAGAGATATGGTATGTTCTGACTGTGAAAAGAACAAGGCAACTAGGTCATTCTTTAAATCCATCAACGTTCTAAGCACTTCTATACCTTTGCAGTTAAATCATATGATTTATTTGGTCCTAGTAGAGTCGCTAGTCTTAGCGGTAAACTCTATGCTTTTCTTATAGTTGATGATTTCTCTCATTTTACTTGGGTTTTCTTTTCATCTAATAAAAGTGATGCCATTTTTTGAATTTCAAGTATTTTGTAAAAAGGTACAAAACGAAAAAGGCTTCATAATTACTCGAATCCGAAGTGATCATGGTGGCAAATTCAAAAATATTGATTTCAAAAAGTTTTATGATGATAATGGATATTACCATGAGTTTTCTTGTCTTAGAACTCCTCAAAAAATGGGTGTTATGGAGCGGAAGAAACATACTCTCAACGATATGGCTAGAATTATGCTTAACCAGCATAGTCTTTCTAAATATTTTTGGTTAGAAGCTGTAAGTACATCCTGTCATATTTTGAATAGGATATTAATTCGACCTATATTGAAGAAAACCCCATATGAATTTCAAACGAGCTTCTAGAAATTCAAACAAGTTGATCATGATAGAAAATGTAAGTATCTATCCCTAAAGTAAAAGTATCAATTTTGAAAATAAAAAGAACAAAAAATAAAAGAAGATGACTTGGAATTAATATATAGATAATTGAATCAGATTAGGCTCAAAACTCAATAGATGGAAATAGAATGTCGACTCTTAAATTTTTTTTTGCTACAACCAATAGAAATAAATAAGCAGTAGGGACCTTATGATATAACGATGTTTATAGGAGGCAGAAGATAAAATTGAACAAATGATCAAGATTAGGAATTGAATCCTAGGAAGTCCTAATTTACCAAGCGAATAGTCTACCCACCTTTGATCCTATCATCGTATCAAACATCTAATAAGGTTTAGAATTCAATAAATTCTACTTAAAGTACATGGCCTATGTCTTAGGAACCTTAATTATCTAATAGTCAATTGAATAAGGGTTTTCTATTGTATACATAGTCCTAGTCATTCTCCTAAAAATCAAATCAGTCCTAATTGTGAATGAACACTTCCTAGTAGCAGGCTCGCAATAGTATGACTAATATAGGTATACCACGAGTTCATACAATTTTTCGAAAACAGACCTATATGGACCACGAAAAAAAACTTATCACGACTCGCACCCACTTTTTGTATACGAGTTCGTAGCCAAGTCCACCCTATCTCGCAGCATTGGCGGTAGTACGCTGTTTGGGTCTCGATATCAATCTCAAATACAACAAAATTACATATATTTGCTAATTCACAATAACTATTTATTTATAAATCCAATAATACAATAAAATGATTTTTGGGAACAAATTTGCTAAATATTTAAATTCACATTCTATCTAGAATCTGCGGTTGGCTTCCAGGATATCTATCTTTCCCGTATAGTCCATAGTACAAAAAAAAAAGGAAGCATGCCAATACACCTGCAATGATCCAGTAAGAAAAAGAGCAAAGTACAACCCTATTATATTTATGTAACTTAATGCAAAATAAGTTTGACATTAGAGATGCAGTAGAAAATGAAGAAATATATAGAAGAACTTGAAAATAATAAACATGTATAAGAAACCACTAGCAAAAAAATGGATGAACAAGATAACTGAATCATGAACATTGAAGACTAACAAGCAGTGTACATTTGAAATACTTTTCGACATGTGAACGACTTGGGTTAATACGACACATCATATATGGCTATCCACAATACCCTTGTAACCCGGAAGCTCAGCTGGAGATACGGATATGATTAGCCTCTCAGGTTGGCCACTGTCGTTTTTCATCGTCATGCGCTTAGGTCACTGGTGCCCAAGCGGGGACCATACCAGATCCCATTTACAGCCAGGGCTCATGCGTCGAAGGATTGTTTCTCAACTGCATGTTCACTTTAGTACGGTTTGGGTGCCTTATTTATGTCTTGTTACTTTCTTTGATTGTGGCATATTTTATAATTAGTATTTATATGGCATGTTTATTGTATCTTGTTACGTCCCTCTGAGGACCTGGTTATCTCGTCAGGTGTGTGCTCTTGTCTTTCGCAGGTGTTCTAGCCGTGGCCATGATCATCTCTATTTCTTCGAGGATGATTGCACTTTGATAGTCTTCGCTTCGCTCGCCAAACTCTTTCTTTTATTATGTATTTCTTTTCTTGGTTGGTAGTGGATTTGTCTCCGCCCAATGATTGTATACATGACAAATTCAAAATTGCTTTTATATCATGATTTATCTTTATGGATGAGATTTAGTGTATTGGTTACTACATTTTACAGCTTATATATACATACGACGGTCCATATACTTCGTATGTATACAGCTAGCATGATTACGTTCTAGTCCTTCTATTTTTGGGACTTGTGCATTACATATGGAGGTTGACATAATTTTCTAATTTAGAAGGGTCAAGAATCTAATGAATAAATCTTTCCATTAATTTTAAATCAAATTAATCTCAAAACTATATGGATCAAATCTTAATCCATAATTGATCATAACAATAATTGGATTTATGGAAAAAAGCAAATGGAGGCTTCCCTTTATATATGAGATGGGAGATTTCCTAAATAAAGAAGGATTAGATTCAATGAATTAAATCTTTCCATGAATTAAATTAGATTTGACCCAATCCTAATCCATAATTAATCACAATAATATTGCTTTAAAATAATATCTAATATTTTAAATAATCTTTAAAATAGATTTCATAAAATTAAATATCAAAAATATTGATAAGAATAGTTAAAATATTCTTAAATGTATATTTTCATAAATACAATTCTCATCTAAAATAATATAGCCGTAAATTAAGACTAAATCCAATCATAATTTAAAATTGACCACATCTAAATCCAATAAAATATAATAATTCAATAATATTTAAAAATATATTTCTATAAATATAAACTTAAACATAATTGACAATAGAAAATTAATAAGTTTAAAAGTATATCATTTTATAAAAATAAAATCAAAATTTAAAAAATAGTTTGAAAAATCCCTTCGTCAATACATATATTTTTGTTAGAATTAAGAAAAAATAAAATTTATTTTCTAGCTGGAAAATATATAAAACAAAAAATAAAAATTTAAAAAATATTGGGAAGTGGGCTTACACTATCTATCTTCCTTATAGTTATTATGATTGAGTTTGAATATTATCATTACTTGTCCTCCATTTGGAGATGATTATCTAGACAAGTTAAGATATTTATATTGTTAGTTAGTATAGTAGACATAGACAACGTTCTACCGTCGATGTTGCGATGTACGCAGTGCGTCATCTCACACTCGTGCCCCTACATCAAGTATGGGTCGTGACAATACCAGTTGTTAATGCCTAGGAGAAATAGTGCACTAGCTACTGTTGTTTCTTACTACTGCTATTTGCAAACCAAAGCAACAACTACTGCTACCTTATCTACCAGTTGTCCCTATTGCTATTAAACTGCTAACAGACTTTCTCGATACTGCCTATTTCTACGACTAATAGATTGCCCTACCCCCTTCCTCATCTCAACTACACACTCCTACACAATTATACACACACATCTATCCACCAAATGCACTCTCTCTCACCTGACACACATATGTATATATATCTATACACACACATATGTGATTGACACTTACATAGACATTGTCATACCCTAGTACTGAAATACGGGGATGGACATGGCCAGCTACACCGTATGAGGTACGAAGATGTCACACAGCGGTCACGGCTGTCAAAAGACAAGGGGGTGTATACTACAATCAAGTTGCCTAGGGTCAATATTACATCTATGTCTCAATCATTCAAAAATAAGGAAACAATAATTAATGAACATATAGGATAAAACAGTAAGGCATCCCCGATGCCTTATCAAAATGATCACAAGGAGCTAGCTTTATATGTCAGCTAGCCCACAGACTGATAAGTACATAATCATATCCAGCTATAGTCTAATTTAATTACAATTATACATGGAAACTAAATATCCAGAATAATCAGCTAAACATGTGTCGGTGGCTAAACGCTAGAACAAAATTGATGATTATCACGACCCGTACCCTGTGTAGGGGCACGAGAAGTAGGTACGTCCAGCCTACGCCGTAGTGTCGACGGTAGAACGCTGTCCTAGGTCACATACATCTAACATGATAAGGTACCTGTACAGTATATACTCTCCAAACGGAGGATAATATAGAAATGTACAGCTCAATCACAACTAAGGTAGAAGTACGATAAGATAGATATGATAAAAAAATCATCAAATGAAATACAAACAGGAGAAGAAGTCTAAGTGTCTAAGATAACATCTCCACAAACATTCAGAATAACAACAAGATCCCAAATATATATATATATATATATATATATATATATATATATATATATATATATATATATATATATATCAATGTATCCAAATGAGACAAGACATCAAAGTAAGATAGAAATCTAAGCTAACTAGCCTAAACTATAGGGGTGACATCCTCTACTGCTGATGGATCCTAATGAAGGTCCAAGTCGCAGGTGTCATCTATGGCAACTCCATAGGTAGGGCAAAGGTCCTCGTCATCCTCTGTAATATTTTTAACAGGTCCAGTCAGGACAGGAACGAGCACAAAATCTCAACAATTCATATCAAGACAGGAATATAAAGCATGCAATAGAGTAAAATACATAAAATACTGAAAGAAAGTACATATAGTAAAAGAGAGAGAACTGTAACGTAAATAGCTACTACAAGTAGAGAACTATCAGTGACTAGTTATGTAGAGTACAAGATAGACATGTGATCGGCTTGAATTTGTACATGATTACACTAAAGAGTTTGCACATGATTACACTACTTTGGAATTGTTCACATGACTGCTTCTACTCCCCCGTACCCCAATCAATACACAAGGATCCAGACAAGTTATGTTATTATAGAATATTTCACATGGGGGCCCATAAATGGGTGCACATGAAGGTATACATGAGGGCTTTATGAATATGAGAGTACATGAATCACAAGAGTTTACATGAATAGTGAAAGCATAAGAGTACATGATGAAATTAAAATGCACATGACATGGTGTACCCGATGCTCCCGAGGGAGATAACATCTCAATGTAAAGATCCATATAGTATCAATCCGTATTAACAATATGCTAACAAGTATGAAATGATCAGAGAATGTACTCGCCTGATATCCTGAATGTCCGATGAGAATAGATGTCCAAATCGGAGTAACTGAGTCCTATTTAGAGCAACACAGGTTACAACATATCCAAGATGTAACAAACAAAGTCTACAATGCAATCAACATGATTCTAGGCCATTCTAGGTCAAAGTCAACTATTGGTCAACTATGGGCAACATCTAGTCTACTTGTCTACTAGTCTAGGTCAGTTAACAACAAGCCTAACCAAAATCCTATTCCAATATATACCATAACATAACAAAATATACCATAGCCTAAAGGAGAATTTATATACTAGGCCTATACAAGTCTAAACCAACCTATATATAACAATACATATATATCTCATATACATACAAACCTATACATCACATATATCATATACACTATATACATTATACATACAACCCAAAAAATATATATATATATATACCTACATACACATGTATATATAATAACATATATACATAGATATAAAGAAGGGAAAGGGAAGGAAAGAAATGGAATGGTGTGTGAGAGCTGTGAGAGGAAATGAGGGACTGAAGTGAGACAGGGAAGGCACTGCTGTGAAACAACCAAAACTGAGATAAATCTCAGGTTCCTACTCCAGCAGTCCACAACCCACAGCCCCCAACTCACATCTCAAACACACAACAACCACAACATCTATGGATAGGTTATATATAACATAAATATATGAAAAGGAAAGGAAAATCAGAGTAAAACCAACCCAGGAAACCCTGAGTATCATGACTGTTCACAATGTTAAACCTAGGAATATCTCAAAGACAGTCACAAACATTAAAAGCCTGAGAATGAATTGTTCACATTTCACAAACCAAACAACCAAATGTATACATCTGAGAATACATCTCAGGCAACCTGAAATTGATATGCGACATGTTTACATGGGAAATCTGAGAATAAGCTCAACTTAAACAATTCTCAAATAGCTCTGTTTGCCATTGATTGTAAAAGTACAGAACAATTATCGGAGGACTGAACTTAGACTCACAATACAAACTCGCTCGTACAAAGAAAGCCTAGGGACGAAAACCTAGGTACAGCAGTCTAAGTACGATAGTTTATTTTAGATTCTGGGGGGTGACGATAGAGGCTCGGGAAAGCGACGGCCGCTCTGCCTTACTCCTTGGACGATCGGTACGCAGCCTTGACTCGGGGAAGATCTGCTTGGTCGTTGACGAAGAAATGCTTTCTTGCTCTCTCTCTGATTGCTCTCCTGGCTTCTCTCTCTCTGTGTATATTCTCTCTCTGACTATGGGGGAAGTCTCTCTGTGTATACGTATTCTTCTTTGGTTTCTTTTTTTTTGTATATCTCTCCCTCTCACAAGGGAATGGCACCTTGCTATTTATAATAGTGGGATATGATCACTAGGGTTGCTAATGATTAGCTCTTGGAGATGGCGGCGGCCTGGGGATTGATCAATCCAGGCCGTTCGTTTTTGATTGTGACGAATCAGAACCATTAAGGGTAGATTACACCAAATTCCCATTAGCAATTAATGCTGATTGGCATAAATCTTCCTTATAATGATTCTCTAATATCTGCGAATAAATCAAATTTATTCTTCTGCCACGTGCCCCAGATCATTGGGATCCGACCCGACCTTGGATTGCCATAAATCTGGGAGATTGATCGGCTGAGGACACGTGTCCTGAGAGCCAATGGTGAGACTGGAACCGCATGCAGATTGGGCCGCATGAGATTTGGGCCGCATGAATGTTGGGCCGCATAAGACTTGGGACACGTGTCAAGGCTGTCTGGGCAGTGGCTCCCTCCTTCAGACTTCTGAACCATATGATGAGCCGCATGGACCACATAATGGTGTGTCTGCTTGAGCCGCATGGGCATGATCTTCTTGAGCCACATAGGGATGATTCCACTCGAGCCGCATGGGACAGCTTCACTCTGAACCGCATGGGAAGTCTTCACTTCGAGCCGCATATGCACACCCACGTGGCAGGGCCACGTGGCATTTTGTTGTTCTCGGGGGATCGTGTCAGAGATTTCTTTCTCTTCCCTAGAGATTCATCATCATGACAGAGTCATAATTACCGGCTTTGGTGTCAGGTCTGTCAACTTTTCAGAGGGGTCAGCCGTTAAAGCAATTAATGCAGCATGGATCAAAGGGGAGCACTGTCACACCACGTGTCTTCTGAGCCGCATGGAATGCCTCCGGCCGCATAGCTCCTTATGTCGCATGACTCCCTGAGCCGCATACGTTTTCTGAGCCGCATGGGTCTTTCTTGGCCGCATGAGTCAATTTCTTTAGTATTTTCCATGCTTCTACAGGACCCCCTTCAAAGTTTTCAATTTATAAAATTAAAATACTTTGAACAAGAAGCATGGCTGTATTGGCCGCAAATACAATTCCGACCGCATAAGAGTTCTAGCCGCATGAATGTGTTGTTCGCATGACTGTTTCAGCCGCAGGGGGTGTGTTAACCGCATAGATGGTCCAGTCCACGTGTGCAGGTCTTTATTTATCTCCAAGTTGCTTCAGCGCCGTCTTTGTAGGGGGAATCTCAAGGGTCAGTTCATTAAATCTTTTTGGATTTGATGCCTTGGGTGAATCTTGCAGACGAAACCCAAGGAGTCGGTTTCGCTCTTCAAGAGTCGGTCATTGGCCCACGTGTCCGCCTTCTCCCCTCCTCCTATAAATAGGAGGGGTTTGAAGAGAGAGAAGACTTCTTTATTTTCTTTCTTCTCTTATCTCGCTTGCCTTTCTTTTCTTCGATAATTGATGGCTCCCAAGAAGATCATGGCAGTGAAGGACAAGAAAGCGGCCTCCACTTCCACCTTGGGAACAGTTGCTGCCCCATCCGTCGTCGTGCCTGCTGTTTATCCTGACATCCATCCCCCCATTGTTGGTAAGGACAATGTATGAATTAAGGAACCCCAACCGCCATGGCTACGTCGTATACTTTATGCACGAGCCTTTGTAAATCGTATGTTCGCCCTACGGCTGAGCTGCGAACCGCATAAGAAAAATCATTGTGTCTGTATGTGCGCCTTATTAGTGAAACCGCATAGGTGGCGCATAGACTTTTATTGTGCGGAGCCGCATAAGCAGTCTTCTGAACTGGAGCCGCATGGGGCTTTCTGGAGCCGCATAAGACTTCTGAGAATTTCATGGGGGGCATGGATATTTTCTTGAGCCGCATGTGGTTTGAAAACACCTAATCAGCTCTTTTTTTATTCTCTGTTTAACTTATTTTTTCTTTGTCTGTTCTTCAGTGAATTTGCCGGTTAACGCCGCCGGAGAACTCTTGGTGGGTAGCACTCAAGCTGCTCTCGGCTATAGGTACGACCATATTGTTCAGCACGTGGTGGATCAGTTTCCGAGCGATGAGCCTATGGCCAGATTGAATGCCATCAAGAATCAGCCTTTCCATTTCCTTAATGCTATGATGAACTCCGGGAAATTCGAAGGAGAGTTTTTGAAGCCTGCGTTCTTTTTTGGAGACGCCTTGACCGTGGAGAATGATCATGTTCAGGAGGTGTCGGAGGATTGGAATTTTGTTTCTAACGGGATGGCGATCCGTATCCCTCAAATGGGGCGACACTTTCCATTATCTTGGTTCAATATGCTCCCTTTGGACCGGAAGATGGAGGGGACTCTAACCCCTACCAGGAGTGGGATGTTCGTGTGGAACATCCGTTATAATAACTATCTGAAGTCCATGGTTGCTGGCTAGGTGCATACCAGTTGTTCTGTGACAGGGTTGGTCCCAGGTTCTTTTCTGAATGTGGCAGGTTCTAACTTCACGTTTTCTACTGCCGATACTTTTATAAATCGACTTGCCCGAAAAGGCTCATATCCCGTTGGTCGGTTGACGTTTCCTGGTTGGATACACCCTATTCCCTCGTGGATCAATTTATCTACCTGGATCCTGCAGAAGTATGAGACTTTTTTGTACGAGATTTGCCTGTACCATGCTATCCGAGGTACCAGTCATGGCTTGTTCATAAACAAGAAGCTATTCATGTCCCTGCTGGAAATGTATAATTGTCGTACAGGGACCTTTTACACACCTGTAGGGGAGATGGGACTTGCGCTCCATGAAATGCATGCGGTCTCCAAGCTTCCTTGGGGGGACGAAGCGTTTGAAGCATATACTTCCACTAATGAGGAACTCGAAGATTTAGAACGACGGTATCCTGGCTTTGCGGCCCTTTATCAGGAGATATTGTGTTATTATAACACATGCCATCAGATAACCCGCAAGGATAACCTGGAAGGGAATGCTCCCTACACCAAGGATTGGGTGCATTATCTCTTCTCAGCAGATGCCTCAGGTCTGGTTACCTCTCGTCGCCCTAGGTCTCGGGAGGCGGTCAAACAATTGGTGTCATCTACTAGTGGCAGATTCGGGAGCCAAACCGACACTTTCGATTACTTTTACCAGGATACTCAAGAGCTGTCTGAAAAAGCGCTTCTGGCAGGATTTTTGATGATCTGGCTACGAAATTGTGTAGTCTCGGGAGGAACCGGTTCTATTGAGAGAATTAGTTATAACTTCATCCTTCCGGCTGTGAAATTAGTCTTGCAAATCAGGCTAGCTCTCCTTCCGGCTATGGTGTGTAGCATACACCGTGGCCTTCGTACCTTCACGTCCAAAGTCATTGATCGCGATGTGACCAAGGATTTTGAACGAACTGAGTTACCTTATCATTATTTGATGGGGTGGCTGCTGATACATTATCCATCTTTGATGAGGTCGGGCTCTGAGGACGGTGCGACTGATGATGACGCCCTTATCTTCCGTTACCGTGATGAGCCTTGGGAATGTGAGGCTATGCGGGTTTGCCGGATGGTCTTGGCAAGGGCAGATAAGTATCATATTTTCGTATCCGTCCCTCGCTTTTCTGCCAGGGACATAGAGACTGTGCATATAGACGGTATTGCGCCTCCTCAACTTCTGGATGGCCAGATGCTCTTATGGTGGCGTAACATCCGTCCCTCACATCTGGTGTACCGTAACCGCAATGTTGTTTTTCTGGAGCCGTATCTGCCTAGCAGGTTTGCCCGACAGTTTGGGTACAGCCAACTTTATTTAGACAGCCCCAGCTCTTGTCTGGGTTATGAGGGAAGTCTTTTTGATGGTATCAGAGCTTGGCAATATTATGATTCGTTCCATACTCGCACCATTTTCTCGGTCCCTGCTATTAAGGAGTCAGTGGAGATCTTGTATATGGCGGCTCTGTATCATATCATGGCGAACAAGCCCCCGGTCGATTTTAACCCAGGTACCAGTTTTATTGCTGGCACCGGTCTGGAGGAAGGCTCTCAAGGGGCCAAGAAAAGAAAGACTAGAGCCGAAGTGCCAGATTTGGATTCCGCTGCTGAAGGTGATGAAGGCAACGAGCATAATGAAGATGACTCTATCCTTCCAGTGGTAGGCACAGAGGTGGGTCAGTTGCATGTTTTGTCAGATGAGATGCTGAGGGATCAGTCCCTTGTTGCACCTGGTCCTATCCCGAAACGTAGCAGGCAGGTTCCTCCTGTAGGCAGTGTTTCTCGAACCCGGAAGCTGGTTGCGACTAGGCAACGTACGCCAGCCATAAAAGAGAGTGGAGAAGAAGTCAATCCTGCATCAGAGGTAACAAAACTGCTCTCGATCCCTTCTTCCTTCTTTCCTTTGAGTTTCAATCATGATTGTCTTCGTTCCCTCTTTTAGGTGTCGGGGGAAGAAGAAAAGTTTCAGGATGTCGAGGCGGTGACCCAGGATGACGGGGCCTCCCATGAGCCTGTTCCTATTCAAGAGGACGCAGATCAATTAGTATCCCCCTTCAAGGTGACGGGGTCAGGGGACGTGACTGAGTTTAACTCGGGGATCCCGGGTGGGGGGACCATGCCAGTTGTGGATGAGCCGCGACCTTCATGTCCCTCCCCTGGTAAGATTAGCCGAATCTTAACCCGTGAGGAAGCCTATCTGCTCTATCATCATGTCCTTCGGGTTACGTCGATTGACTGTTATTCTGGACATTCAGGTCCTGTCCCTTCAGTGTCGAGGATAGACGTCGTCGAGACAACCCCAACCGAAGGGGCATCGGTGGAAAGGGGTGTACTTTCTCACTGCCCGACTCGTCTTGATGGGCCTTCTGGGGGCCCGAGTTTAACAGGCGAGTTCTCGGGGCAGTCGGGGCAGGGAACAATGGTCCTTGCATCATCCTCTGTTCCAATGGCTTCGAGAATCGACCTTTCTTCCCTGCCGAGCATCCAAGCTCTCCGGGCGGCGGAAGACGAGTTGGCCGCTATTCATGCATCATTCTGCTCGGACTCCGCTCCCTTGGTGGCGAGCTCTAGCGTTACTCCTCTGACGTTGCCGCTCCGGCTTCCCCTGACGCCCTCCTCTGTTGAAGTTTTGAACGACGCGTTGCAGGACGTGGTTGCCAGTTTCTATCGTCATTTGAAGAGGGGAATCGAGGCCGCTGTAGAAAGAGGGACCTCTTTTACCTTGGCCCGAAGATGCGCCCATGGTCAAATAAACATCCTTAGGGATCTTCCTGATGATGCAGGAATGGCTTCGCTTCTGGAGGCAAAATTGCTGGAGGCTGATCAGCTGGTGTCCGAGCTTCGAGTATTGCGGCAGGCTGATCTGCCTGCTGTTATAAACGAGGAGCGAAATTCCCTTATTGCTGTTATAGAGAGGACTAGAGCGGCTCGAGATAAGACCAGACCGGCCGCACTGAAGGATCTCAGCGACTTAGCTGATCGGTATGATCAATTGAGTTATACGACCGAAAATGTCGTGGCTCGGGAGGAGTCTGTCTCTCGTGAGATTATCGAGACGCGGGAGCAGATCCTTGCGCTTCAGAAGAAGTTGACTTTCCTGGAGTCTGAACTCAAGACTGCCCGCAATGACAGGGGGCTAATTGTTCAGGAAGCTGACAGGGTTACTTAAGCTTCGACTGACCTGGAGGCTGTCTTAAAGAAATTGGAAGATGACTGTCAGGCGCTCCTGGATTGGGATAATGAGGAGCAGTTACTCCAGGAGGCCGAGCGTCGCGCTCGGCAACGGATTGAGCGGGAGACCACCTCAGTGAGAGACCGCCTCCTAGAATTGAGTAACACTGAAATGTAGTCGGCCTTTTCTTTTCCCTTCTTTTTCTTTCTCTTCTCTCTTTTTTTTGAAAGGGACGTGGTCCCGAAATATGTAGTACTTCTTTTCTTCCTTCAAATAAAGAGTATTTTCCATTCTACCCTTCATTTGTATTGCCTGTTGTGCCTGTGATATTGTGGTGATGTTCTCCCCCGCATAGGGGATATATTTGTGGACCTGTTACCCATGGCGTACCTTTATTTTGGGTAGAGATAACAAGTTTCGGTCAGGATACCTGAAGCAGCCATAGCAAAGTGGTCATGGGTGCTCTTGGTATTGAGAAAAGAATTGCCGTAGAGCAGCTGGGCTCCTGGGGCATGATGAGGTGATAGGTTTGTGTTAAGAAATTTAGCTGAGGATATTTGTGGGCCTATTACCCTTGGCATACCCTGGTTTAGGATACGGGTAATAGGATGAAAGAGAACTGACATACTTGCTCAGAGGTAACGAGGACATGGTAAGTAGGAAAGTTCTTTGAACGTAGAGTCTTCCTACTCAGAGGTAATGAGTACATGGCAGGAGCGAACTCGACGGAGGGTATTGGTGGTCAACAGAGGACATTTGTGGTCAACAGAGGACATTTGTGGTCAACAGAAGACATTTGTGGTCAACAAAGGACATTTATGGACCCATTACCCTTGGCGTACTCCGGTGGTGGGTACAGGTAATAGGTCGAAAGGGGATCATCATACTTACTCAGAGGTAATGAGGACATGGCAAGTATGAAGGTTTCTTCGACGGAGCCTTCCCATTCAGAGGTAATGAGGACATGATAGGAGTGGGCTCAATGAAGGGGGGTACGTAGAATAACTCAGAGGTAATGAGGACATGGAAATTCTATATAGGGGTGATTTGTTTTTGGCAGAAATGGGACGACTCAGAGGTGATGAGGACATGGTCGTCTTGGAAGTTTGTGGATTCGTTACCTTTGTTGTGCACTGGGAGTGCAGGTATTAGACCATGAGGGAGGATCTCTTGTAGGAAGAAAGTTCAGCGGTATGATCATACATAACTTTCTACCTGAAAGAGTGACCAGGATGTGAGTTCATAGGCACCATCGGGTACATGACTCGAGAATCTGGAGAATGGTGAGTGTGAGTTCAGCGGTACCAGCGGGTACATGACTCGAAAATCTGAAAAACTATGAGGGTGAGTTCAGTGGTATCAGCGGATACATGACTCGAAGATCTGGAAAATTATGGGGTGAGTTCATTGGTACCAGCGGGTACATGACTCGACAATTCATGAATGTTGGAACCAAAGTGTAAGTTCAGAGGTACCAGCAGGTACATGACTTGGAAATTTGGGATATGAGTTCAGCGGTACAAGAGGGTACGTGACTCGATAAGTTGGAAAATTAGGGGGTTGAGTTCAGTGGTACCAGCGGGCACATAACTCGAAACTCTGGAAAATGTTGTTTAAACATAGTATTTCTTCAGGAACTTGCCATTGACGGGCAACATGAGCAAGTCTCCATTCTACTTGGCGAGGCGGTAAGCACCATTGGAGAACAAGGCCTCGATGATAAATGGGCCTTCCCATTTTGGCTGGAACTTGCCGGTGGTCTTGTGAGTCATGACCATTGGCCTCCTGACTGCCAAAACAAGATCGTCCACTTGGAATGTTCTGACTTTGACCTTCTTGTTGAAGGCTCCTGAGATGCGTGCTTGGTATAATTCGATCCTTTGCTGAGCTAGGAGGCATTTTTCATCTAAGGCCTCTAACTCTTGTAGTCGACGTCGGTAGTTATCATCCGTTGTCAATTGATAAGTGAGGGCGACTCGGAGTGAGGGAATCTGAGTCTCTAATGGGAGAACTGCCTCACTCCCGTACACCAGAGAGAATGGTGTATTCCCGGTGGCTGTTCGAACCGTGGTGTGATAAGCCCATAAGCACTCGCCGAGCTTCTCGTTCCAGTCGTATTTGTTGGAGGAGATAAATTTCTTGAGGAGTCTGATGATTGTTTTGTTGAATGCCTCTGCTAACCCGTTTGCTGCCGGGTTGTATGGTGTCGAAGCGACATTCTGAATGCGATGTTTGTCACAGAATCGGTAGAATGCGTGGCTTATAAACTGCGGACCATTATCATGGATGATCCTTCGGGGCAGTCCAAAGCGGTAGATGACGTGGTGCTTCAGAAAGCTGATTACGTTCGAAGTCTTGACTTCGGCGAGTGGAACAGCTTCTGCCCACTTTGAGAAGTAATCAGTGATCGGCAGTATGAAGCGATGTCCTCGAAAGAAAGGTGGGGTGATTGGACCAATGATATCCATTCTCCATGCTTCGAATGGCCAGGACGCCACTGTCGGATGTAGGAATTCGGATGGTTGGTGAATGAAGTCTGCGTGGACTTGGCAGGCCTTGTATTTTTGGGCATAATCTATTGCATCAGCCACCATCGTAGGCCAGTAGTAGCCCATCCGGCGAAGGCGGTCTTGCAGCTTAGGGCCAGGCTGATGGGCCCCGCAGACAACGTCATGAGCCTCTCGTATGGCTTTTTTGGCTTCAGCGTTCGACAAGCACCGAAGTAGTAATCTGTCGTAGGAGCGGCGATACAGCATTTTCGTCTCTGTATCGTAGAAGAATCTGAGAGAACGCCGTCTGATAGAAGTAGCCTCCTTCGGGTTCTCGGACAGGATGTCGTAGACCACGAAGTCTATGAATGGTTGTCTCCAGTCTGGCGCTTTGTCAATCATCTGAGCAGAATAACTCGCCATGGCTTGAACGTTGTTCTTGGGGCAGACCAGCTCATGGCCGATCACATCGGCCGAACGATGAGAGTGGTTTGGCACTGCTAGGGAAGCAGCCAGGCCTGCTAGGGCATCAGCTTCGATATTTTAGAGTCTGGGGACGTGTTCGATAAAGAATCCCTCGAATGATGAGATAATGTTAATCGCTATTTGGTGGTAGGGGATCATGTCTTCATGGCAGACTTCGTACGTCCCCCGGATCTGGTTGACGATTAATTGCGAATCGCCGTATGCTTCAAGGTATTCTACCCCCAGTTCTCTTGCGAGTTGGAGGCCAATAACCAAAGCGTTGTACTCGGCCACATTGTTAGAGCAGGGTTCCGTGAGAGAGTAGACGCGATTGATCACTAGCCCGGTAGGAGAGACCAATACTACTCCGACTCCGACGACGATGTTTCCCTTGGGTCCGGTTCTTGAAGTGCCATCGAAGAACATCCGCCATATGTTATCGTGGGTGGTTGTATTTGAATCGGCGACCTCATCTGGGATTTCTTCGTATATTCTGGATGATTCCGATCCTGGATGGGCCGCCAAAAAGTCTGCCAGGGCTTGACCTTTGACAGCCTTCTGCGGGACGAAGATCATATGATAGGGGACAGCAATATCGCCCATGTAGCGAGGCGGGAGCTGAGTGCCCCTAGTTTGGTCATGAGGACCCTGAGAGGGTTGATTCGTGAGATCACATGTATGGTTTGCCCCGTGACATAGTGTCGCGTCTTTTGAATGGCGAATACCAGGGCGAGGCATTCTTTCTCCACAGCGGTGTATCGGTGTTCGGGCCCGACCATCATTCGGCTGAGATAGTAAATGGCCTGCTCGTGGCCTGCGTCGTTGTTTTGTGCCAGCAGGGCACCGAGGGAGTGTTCCATTGCTCGTACATAGAGCAGGAATGGTTTTCCAGGGACCGGGGCCACCAGGACTGGAGGATTTGATAAATATTCTTTGATGTCATCGAAAGCGCGCTGGCATTCCTCGTCCCATACGAATGAGACTCCCTTCTTCATGAGGTGGATGAACGGTCGGCATCGCCCGGAGAGGTTGGAAATGAACCTCCTGATATAAGCTAGCCTTCCTTGGAGGCCTCTAAGTTCACGGAGATTTCTCGGGGGACCCATCTCCATGATTGCCCTTATTTTCTCGGGATCTACATGGATACCCCGTGCAGTGATGATGAAGCCCAAGAACTTCCCGCTGGATATGCCCAAGAACGATTTTGTAGGGTTCATCTTCAGATTGTGGGCTCGCATTAAGTTGAACACCGTTCTCAGGTCTTGCAGATGATCTTCCTTACGGCGACTCTTGACGGCGATGTCGTCGACATAGCATTCCACTGTCTTGCACAAATGTTCTCTGAAAATAATACTCATGGCTCGCTGATATGTAGCGCCAGCATTCTTTAGACCGAATGGCATGACTGTGTAGCAGTATGTGCCAATCGGGGTTCAGAATGAAGTGTGCTTTTCGTCGTCGGGAGACATCTTGATTTGATTGTACCTCGAGAATCCATCCATGAATGATATACGTTCAAAGCCGCATGTATTGTCGATCATGATGTCTGTGATAGGAAGGGAAAATTCATCTTTGGGGCATGCCTCGTTCAGGTTGCGGAAGTCGATGCAGATTCGAATCTTTCCATTCTTCTTGAGGACGGGTACTATATTGGTGACCCAATCAGGATGTTGCTCTTCACGAATGAAGCCGCTGGCTATTAGCTTGTTGACTTCGGCTTCGATCGCGTCCATGATGCCTGGGCGAAAGCGTCGTTGTTGCTGCTTGACTGGCTTTGCATCTGGCCGTATATTGAGTTTGTGGAGAGCGATATCAGGATTTAACCCCGGCATGTCTTCATAGCTCCAGGTGAACGCATCAATGTATTCTCTGACAAGTTCTAACAGCGACTCTCATTCTTCGTTAGTTAGGCTTTTACTGATAAAGATCGGTTTTGGAGAAGATTCGCTGCCGAGATCCACTTGTATGACCTCATCTTCAGTAGGAGGTTCTCTCAGTTCAAACCGCTTTTCCCATTGTGCGTCTAATTGCTGGGCCCATGGCTCTAGCTCAAGGATTTCGGGGATGTCTTCGTCTTCCTCGTAAGCGTCGGCGAATGCCATATTGACTGACATGACTTGTCTGAACACATCTCCGATGCTGGTATCTGAGTCGGAAGTCGGTGATCCGGTTGAATGTGACTGCCAGTCGCATTCTTCATCTGAGCTTTCAGGGGTCGTAGTAGGCGTTACATACCCTAAACCGCATCGAGTTTTGTTATAGTAGTTCCGTGGTTTGCCCGCCGGGGCTGGCGTCTTCAAAGGTAATCGTCGTCCAGTGCCGTAGTTCAGTCCTGGCGTTGTCTCTAGATCATACCCCTGTTTCTGCATGAGATATTTGGATTGAGGGCTATAGAGATACAGAGGCAGTCTTCCAGCATCTGACCCGAAGTCGACTTCTTCCATGGCGAGGGGATGCGGGTTGTTCGTCCGGCCGAAGATGATTGGGTGGTCCCCTCCCTCGATTATTCGGTAAGCATCTTCTACTGGAGTAAGTTGGATAGCGGTGTACACATTTGTCACCTGTGTATGTAGGTGAGTGCCTATACCGTGTTCCATAGCATACATTGTACATAGCTTATTGAGCTCGGTGTAGTTCAAAGATAACCCTTTATTGATGAAGTAAGGTATCTTTTCTAGAGGGATTACATCATCTGCGGAGGGAACGTCAGTGTGGGCAGCCACATACTTGGCTAGCTCTGGTTCCTCTTCGGCTATCCCCTGTGTGAATGAAGATTGAGAGGGCATCTTAGTCAACTTGATCTTCAGAGGTTCAACTGACGGAGCGGAGCGTGGGGTTGTCGGTAGACTAGCAACCCCCAGTCTGGCACTTGATATGGAGCGAGGGGTGGCTGGTTCGCTTGAAGTGTCAGACCTCGCATCGGGGTGACGACCTTTCTTAGGCAGGCGTATCGTCAGAGGTCTATCGGAGGGATTGAGCTTCTCTGTTTGGGATTGACCGACTCTCGGCAATCTGATGGTAAGTGGCCCTGTCGTGGGTCTCGGTACCTGGCCGGACCTTGGCAGCCGGATTCTCAACTGCTCTTCCTGTGCTGAGAGGCTGATCGCGTCCTTACGCAGCGTGGCCGTAAGGGGTGCAGAATTGCCTGGTTTACGAGCCTGGAGGTAGATTGTCAGAGGTTCTTCTGATCCCGTGGTTGCTTCAACATCAGTTTGTTTATTTCCTCCTTTAAGGTGCCTCTTCGACCTTTCGTACAGGCAGGAGTCCGAGTAATAAGATTCGACCCCTTTGAAGATGTCAGCAAATTCTATCCTCACGAAGCCGTGCTTGTCGACATATTTGAAGCATTGGTGTAGCGTGGAAGGCACGATCATGTAATCGTGTATCCAAGGGCGCCCCAAAAGGATGTTGTATGAAGTGTCGGCATCTATGACGTAGCAAGTGACTTCTGATTGGAGATCGCCAATCTGGCATTTCAGACGGATCTTTCTGATTGGGTAGCTCCTACCCGAATTGAACCCGCTGATGGCGGTGTTTGTAGGGGTCAGGCGATGCATCGGGATACGAAGATGATGCAGTAGTCCTTTTGGAATGATGCTTATGGAAGACCCAGGGTCAATGTGCATCCGGTCTACCTTTACATCGCCGATGTAGCCTGTGTAGTATAATGGGCGATCGTGTAGATTAGTCTTGATGAGCATGTCTTGTGGAGTGAAGACGATGTTGGGCATTGCTCCCGTACAGGCACTGTCTTGGAGGTCTGCGGGCTGATTTTCTTCCGTGAGGTTGACCTGAGCCAGGTACGCGTCGGCATTTCGAAGTGCATCGCTCAAAGCTGTACGGACATCCTTCGAGAGCCTCAGGAGTTCATATAAGGACAATTTGGCCGGTGTATTAGCCAATTGTGCCAAGATGTCGAAGTTGTAGGGCCTCTCCAGCCCCTGAGATGTTTCCTTTCGGAGGGATTTGTCGAAGCGAGTCTCCTTCGGCCTAGGCTTGTCGGTCGTCGAAGGCTGAGCCGGTCCCGGAGCATCCGTGGTAATGGGCGGATGATCATCAGTCGAGTTTTCAGCCACAGGTTGAGATTGTGCTCCGGATCGAGTAACAATGGCCGTGACTTCCTCTTCATCTGCTGAGGTGGTGCGGCAGGATCTGACTTTTCCACTTTTCTTTTTAGAAGATGGAGTGGACTGAGTTACCTCGTGGACTAGGTTCGGATGGACCCACATGATTTCCCCTCGTGATGTGGTGAGGGGTACTAGACCAGCAGCTTGAGCAGGCGGGAGATTAGCAATCTCCATCGTTGCCAGAGGGATGGGTATAACCCCGTCCTGGGTCTCTGTTGGAGGGAAGCTGCCGAATTGTACGGACACCATGTTGGCTGCCACGGTTACCTCCTCGAAATCGATGGCCAGAGCGTTCGAATCGATGAGGTTCTGGATATATCATTTCAGTTGGTAGCAGTCGTGCGTAGCATGGTGGACGTAGCGGTGGTAATGGCAGAACTTTAGGTTCTCCAGATCAGCCGGCCGAGGCTCCCGTCTTGGTGGAGAAAGCTGAATCCTATCTCCTTGTATGAGCATGTCCAAGATAGGCTTGACGTGATCGTCTTCAAAAGAGTAAGTGATTTGAGGCTATTGTTTGTCCGCAGGTTGCAACTCAGGCTTCTGGACTGTATCGGCCACCATAGCCTGCTTGCCTCTGTTGTCCCGATTGTTGGAGGGGCTACCCCCATTGTCGTTGGTGGTGCTGGGACGCTTGCTCTTGTTCTCGCCCTCTGAGATATATAATCCCAGTTGGCGAGCCTTCTTTAATCGTTCTTCGGCACTTGTAGCACTAATGATAAAAGCCTTCCTGTCCTTGAATTGACACTCGCCCATCCAGAGACTGATAGTTGGGAGTAGTCTCTTTTGGCAAATTTCGATCAAGGAAGAGTCCGGGTTGCTAGATGGTAACTTCATTGCGGTTTGACGAAATCGCTCAATGTAATTCCTCGTCAGCTCTTTTTCTCCTTGAATGACGTCCATGAGGGTAGACATCGTGACGTCCTATCGTACCTCATAGAACCTCTCCAAGAACAGGCATTCGAAGCCAGCGAAGGAATGGATGCAATTGTCCGGCAGGTTGCGGTACCAATCGAAGGCGACTCCTTCCAATGCCCCAATGAATAACCGCGTGAGGATAGCATCATCATGGGGCAGATGGTCGGTAGTGACCTCGAAGTAAGTGATGTACCGACTTGCTGAGGTCTTGCCATCATAGGGGTTGATATTGAACGACTTATATCTTGGTGGGAATGGAACATCCCTCCATTCAGCAGGATATGGTTGTCGTATTCTGAAGTCTTGAGAGTTTTCTCTGGCGTGGAACATGGCTCGGAGCTCTTGAACTTCTCTCCTTACTTCTCGGGTCTCATCTGTCGCAGTCGGAGCCGTAACTTCGGGAGGATTATTGTCCGGGTTCGGTACCGCCGAATTTGAATCTACGTTGATTGGGGGACCCGTTCTTGTCTGGCCAGGTGTCACCCCCTGCAGATTAGGAAGCGTCGCTTTGATCTCGTCTACAGACTTGACCAAGGCGTACAATATGGCCTCCAAAGTGTCGATGCGCTGGCGATCACCGGAACCGCCTTGATTGCTGTCTGTCATGAACACCGTCTTCACATGAAGAGTGACGGAAGGAGTGGTAGAGGATGTACCCTCCGAGTCGTACCCGTGCATCGAGAAATCATCAGGATATGTGGAGATGTTCTCTTCAGGTTCAGACTCGGAAGGAACACTACCCCCGACTTCGGAGCTTGCTTCGTCTAGGATGTCCTTGGGGACGTCGGTATCTGTTGTATCCGTCGGAGGATTTGCTTCCTCCAGTCTGTATTCTTAGAATGTTGGATTGTCGTAGATATTTGGAGGAGTGTTACCCCCAGTTCCGACGACCCCTAATGTTGCAGACGACGAACTTCCTACTGCAGCAGTTTTCGTCTTCGAACGGGTGTGTTAAAATACTCCAGTGGAGGATAACCCTTTAGACGACGGTTTCTTAGCTGCAGTAGATGACACCTTTGGGCTGGAGATGCTCGTTTTCTTTCCTCTTCCCTTGGCGAGAACTTTCTGCGCGGACTTGCAGGAGACAGCAGGAGGTGCCTCGTCTTCTGAGCTCGGGTGATGTAGTCTTTGGAAGACGGATGGCCGGTCTTCCGTCACCGCCGTGTTGCTACAACAGCAGTTGACGATGATCTGGGTGCATTGATGTCCGTGTGAGGGCTCTTTACACCCCGAAGCTCCTTCTCTTTCCTTGCGTTTGTGGAGGATAACCTCACGCAGGTCAGAGGAACCACTTTGTCTGTTTGCCGTCGGGGGCTGGACTTGAGTGGTTTTATACAACTTCCCATCAGAGGCCCGCGTGATAATCAGCGGGACGCCCCGATAGTCAGAGGTTGGGGCAGTCGTCTGGACTTGATGAGCCCGCGCTGCCCTAGACTTCCTCCTTTTAGCACTTGTGGGTGCGTAATAGGAGGAGTCTAAGTCGAATACCACAGAGTCTGGATTATCATCCAGAGAATGATCAGAGCTAGGACCGCATGAGAGCCGGTCGAAGACTGATCGAGAGAAGCGTGGGACGGATGTTATGCGGCTAGCATTGGGTACCGTACAGGCTGTCTGCATGCGGCTGTCTTTTGTTGTAGGATGATTCTTTATGCGGTTAGGAGTCACGACCGTGCAGGCTGACCGCATGCGGTTGGCATCTGTGGCCGCATGGGTTTTCTGCAAGCAATTGACTTTAATAGTCGCATGAGTCTCATCCGTGCGCTTGGCAACTTTAGCCGCATAAGTTATGCGGCTGACAGATGTGGCCGCATGAGTTTTCTTTATGCGGTCGGCGGTTGTAGCCGCATGGGCTTTCTCTCTGCGGCTAATACTCTTCTGCGGCTCGGATCGCGTAGAGTTCCTCTTTGCCCCTGCAAGTCCAGCATCATAGTGTTTTCTTCTACCGGACTTGGGGACAGCAGAGTTGTCTACGGTCTGAGGTGGGGCCGCAGGGGAGTCTTTTTTGCCATCTTGAGCAATAGAGAGCACCCCATCAAGGGCTTGCGGAGGAGCAAATGATTTTGGCCTCCACTCTTTACGAGCCTTTATGGTGCGGGTGCGCTTCTGGACCGGGCCAGTGCTACCTTCAGAGAGCATCTCTTCGAACGCCTGTTGGTCGAAGCGTACGACCATCTTCTGTTGTGTAGAGCCAAGTTTGGCTGCATCCGATTGCGTCACCAACTCCTCAGCTGTGGAGAAGTTAGTCCCCAGCAGAGTCGCCATCGTGTTTGCCATTGATTGTAAAAGTACAGAACAATTATCGGAGGACTGAACTTAGACTCACATTACAAACTCGCTCGTACAAAGAAAGCCTAGGGACGAAAACCTAGGTACAGCAGTCTAAGTACGATTGTTTATTTTAGATTCTGGGGGGTGACGATAGAGGCTCGGGAAAGCGACGGCCGCTCTGCCTTACTCCTTGGACGATCGGTACGCAGCCTTAACTCGGGGAAGATCTGCTTGGTCGTTGACGAAGAAATGCCTTCTTGCTCTCTCTCTGATTGCTCTCCTGGCTTCTCTCTCTCTGTGTATATTCTCTCTCTGACTATGGGAGAAGTCTCTCTGTGTATACGTATTCTTCTTTGGTTTCTTTTTTTTGTATATCTCTCCCTCTCACAAGGGAATGGCACCTTGCTATTTATAATAGTGGGATGTGATCACTAGGGTTGCCAATGATTAGCTCTTGGAGATGGCGGCGGCCTGGGGATTGATCAATCCAGGCCGTTCGTTTTTGATTGTGACGAATCAGAACCATTAAGGGTAGATTACACCAAATCTCCATTAGCAATTAATGCTGATTGGCATAAATCTTCCTTATAATGATTCTCTAATATCTGCGAATAAATCAAATTTATTCTCCTGCCACGTGCCCCAGATCATTGGGATCCGACCCGATTTTGGATTGCCATAAATCTGGGAGATTGATCGGCTGAGGACACGTGTCCTGAGAGCCAATGGTGAGACTGGAACCGCATGCAGATTGGGCCGCATGAGATTTGGGCCACATGAATGTTGGGCCGCATAAGACTTGGGACACGTGTCAGGGCTGTCTGAGCAGTGGCCCCCTCCTTCAGACTTTTGAACCATATGATGAGCCACATGGACCGCATAATGGTGTGTCTGCTTGAGCCGCATGGGCATGATCTTCTTGAGCCGCATAGGGATGATTCCACTCTAGCCGCATGGGACAGATTCACTCTGAACCGCATGGGAAGTCTTCACTTCGAGCCGCATAAGCACACCCACGTGGCAGGGCCACATGGCATTTTGTTGTTCTCGGGGGATCGTGTCAGAGATTTCTTTCTCTTCCCTAGAGATTCATCATCATGACAGAGTCATAATTACCTGCTTTGGTGTCAGGTCTGTCAACTTTTCAGAGGGGTCAGCCGTCAAAGCAATTAATGCAGCATGGATCGGAGGGGAGCACTGTCACACCACGTGTCTTCTGAGCCGCATGGAATGCCTCCGGCCGTATAGCTCCTTATGCCGCATGACTCCCTGAGCCGCATGCGTTTTCTGAACCGCATGGGTCTTTCTTGGCCGCATGAGTCAATTTCTTTAGTATTTTCCATGCTTCTACAAGCTCGATCAATATTCTCAAACCCAAAACCACATCAACCTGAGAATCAAAAATCTCATGAAACAACATGATTTAAATCTCAGGAAATCATATAACTTAAAATCCCAACTTCACAAAATAACCAAAACCTGAGATACACCGTTCACATGAAAAATATTAATTCAAAATCAAATCAACCTAAATCGAATATTCTAATGATCCCATATATGTAAACATGTAACGCCCCAGTCCCAAAATATGTAGGACCAGGAACGTAGACATGACAGCTGTATACATACGAAGTACACTCTAATATATGAAAACCACGTATGAATACATAAGCTGTAAAATGAAGTAGAACCATAACTAATCTCATCCACACAAATAAATGAATAAAAGATATCATATAATGATAATGAATTGTCTTGATACAATATGTTGGGCGGAGACAAATCCACTACCAACAAGTAAAGGAAAATACATGAGAAATGAAATAATTTTTGGCGAGCGAAGCGAAGACGATCTAAGTGCAATCATCCTCGAAGAAATAGCGATAATCACGGCTAGAGCTAGAACACCTACGAAGACAAAAGCACACACCTGGAGAGATAACCAGGTCCTCAGAGGGACGTAATAAGACACATAATATCATGTCATATAAACTGAATAAATATTTCTCAAATAAATAAGTCAATTGAATTATAACATGGTCCAATACACACCAATTGAACTAGCGTACCATCCCCCCAACCAAATAAGGACAGGAGATGGTAAATTAATTCACGGTGACGTATCTTTCCATGCTATGAATCCAATATGGTATCCGGACCCCAACAAGGTTCAATACCTTCTCATCGAAGTAGTAAGTCACACCTACAACCAAACAAGGACAAGATGTAACGAACTAATATGCGACAAGTTATTGTTCGAAGCCACGATCAAATACAAGTATCCAAACCAAAAGTACTCGTACCTAACGGATAAAGGTGCCTAACCGTTCTAAGTGAAATGTAGTTAAGAACAATCCTTCCTATGCATGGGCCCTGGCTAAATAGGATCGGCATAGTCCCCCCTAGGGCACTAGAGGCCCCATCAATAAGAGCATAATGTTCCGTAGAACATCAGTGGCCGTCACTAATCATGGGTAATCTGACCCGCGTCTCCGGCGGAGCTCACGGGTTACAAAAGGGAAAGTGCATCGAAGCCCATACGCTAAGGAATTGTCCTTCCCGCCCAATGCCTACTATGTTGTATCCACAACAGTAAACCTCTATAACCGCTAAGTCAAACTAAGCATGCAACCTCTATTAGCGGTTAATCCTATCGCACGACTTGTACGTACTGGTGGCCAGCCAATCACGCACGTCCGTATTCTATATACGACACACAACTTCGTGGTACAACGTGTCAAGGCCAATGAATGCAACACACAAGGTGGTCCCTTAAATCTAGGTTTAATGTGTAAAAAAATAATATATAGCAAGAAACATAAATGAACAGTAAATTCTAACGGGTTATGCCATGTATCACAGTTTATTTTACATAAAGAAAATAAATAATGCATAAAATATGAGCTAAAATAAATAAACAGCAAATGGCAAGGTGTCTTGCCTGGTAGTATGCCTGGTGTGCTGTGATAATCACGATGGCACGAACTGCAACTTCGGGTAGCAACTACACAAGGTGACTTCTGATGGTGGCACGGATTATTCTATTAGATTGAGAAGGGTCAAATTAGTTAGGTTCGACATAAGGTAGGCTTGAAATGGACGAGGGAATAGGAAGGATGGGATTGGTCTCAGACAGAAGGATAATTAAAGGAATTCGATAAATAATATATATGAATTCAGAAAATATATCTACAATATTTGGAAACTAGATTTTATTAGTAAAATAACTTTTAGGAAGAATACATTGAGAAATCGAAATCATTTCGGGCTAAACTCTAAGTTTAAATAATATTTTAGCTAAATCTATAATTTCAAACATATTTTTAGATAATACAAAAATAATTATTTAAGGCAAACCTTTGAGTCAAAACATCATCGAATTTGCGGGTCAAAATATTTCTAAATAAATATTAAAATCTCGAAAATTTATCTAGGGTTTTAAAACTATATTTTAAAATAAGGCCAAGCCAAATATATTATTTGTATAAATATGTATATATATTTTTGAAAGCTTATTATACCTAATTATACAAAAACCAATTTCTAATAATAACTAAATTAACCATAATTCTTAGTCAATAATAAAAATATATGTAAAATAATATTAATAATAATGACAGTAATAATGCATATGTACATATGTACATATAATATTAATCAATAAAATAACTATTACTATAAAATACTTATATTGTAAAATCAGAATATCATAATAAGACAAAATGATTAATAATAATAATAATAATAATAATATTAATAATAATAATAGTAACAATAGTAATAATAATAATATTAATGATGATTATGATAATAATAATAATTAACAAAAATAAAAATAAATAAAAATAAAAAAACGAAACTGTGCTACTTTGTCTTCTTAAAGAAGACTCGAGCATGAAAAAGAAAAAAAAAGACAAAGGAGAGAGAGTGCTGCGAGGAAGAGAGAGGGAAGATGGAGATCAGCAATCATGAGGGGCTCGTCGATGGAGGAGAGGGAGTTTCGGCGCTAGGGCAGTGCGCACGCAGACAGGGCGGTGGCGGAAGATGTCGGAGAGGGTCGGGAGGCTGGTGGGCGATGCCGACGGGGAAGCTCGGGATGGGGTTTCCGGTGATGCGACGGGTGGATCACGACGGTCGGCGGTTAGAGACAAGCCGGAGGGTTTTTGGTGGAAGGGGGTGCTCGCACCTCTGGCGCGGTGGCGAGGCGAGATCGGGTGGCCCACTCGCGACGAGGTGGCCGGAGCGCGGCTCGGGGACGCGGAGGCTGGGCACGGAGACTGGCGGCAGCTAGGTGCGGCGCCGGTCTGGGTCGATCGGCGGAGGAGAGGGATTGGGTGTGGTTCAGCTGGGGCGAGGCGGGGCTCACCGCGGAGCACAGCTCCGACGACGGAGCGGCTGAGCGGCGCGGCGAGGGGTGAGTGTTTTTATTTGTTTTTTTTTTCTTTCTGGGGTTTTGGTGGTTGATGGTGGCGATGGCGGTGTTGGTCGTTGTGGCAGGGCTGCCGCGGCTTTGGCCGCGGTAGTGGTGGTTGTTTGGTGGGTTGGCCGAGGTTTCTGCGGTGGTTTGGCCGGAGTGGAGTTCGGGGGGATTTGCCGGGAAGTGGCCGGTCGTGGCGGCGGCAGTTGGGTGTAGACGGAAAGTGGTGGAGGTTGTGGCAGTAGCGGGTTAGGGTTTTGCCGATGGCAACGGCGATGGTGGTACTGGAGATGCCGGGGAGACGCAGAGGTGTGGTCGGGCTGCGGTGGAGTTTGACGGGTTTGAGGGCTGAGTTTGGGGTGAAGAAGGGGAGGAGTAGTGGCGAACTCAGCGTTGACGGATGTTGGGGTCTGGTGGCCGGATGCCGGAAATTTGGAGTGTCGGCCAGGAGGTGTCCAGGAGGTGGGCCGATCGTTAGGGTTAGGGTGATTTGAAATGTCGGGTTGGGTTACGTCGTGTCGGGAGTGTCCGACACGGCCCGGTGGACGTCCGGGATTATCGGACGCAGATGATAATTCTTGTATATGTAAAAGAAGAGAATAATGGATGGGAATAGGGGACATGGACACGATGCACAACTTGGGGTTATGGAAAAATTTTGTGGAAGAATTTGTGGATGATAAAAATTTATGGAGGAGTACCTGCCTATTTATCGGATATGGGAATTCCCATTTGGATAGGATTAGGAAAAGATTTAAACCCAAAATAGATAATTCACAACTTAATTTAAAATCAATCAAATCAAAATCCAAATACAATCAAATTTAAATATAATTAAATTTTTAGTTTAAAATCAAATGGGATAAATCAAATTTCAAATATTAATTATTTAAATAAATCCATAAATTCAAATCAAGATTTAAATTGCCACAATAATTTCAAAATATATTTTCCAAAAATACTAATAATAATAATTTTTAAAATTATATTATTATTTAAATAAACTAATAAATAATTGTGAAATATATATGTATGCACAAATAATATTTAAAAATATATACTTTTCTAGTATACCATTTTGTAAGAACTAAATAAAAGGCTTTTCATAAATAAACTCATATATTTAGAAATTTTGATAGCTAAAAATAATTATTATATATATTATCTTGAAACTATAAAAATAGGAAAAAAAACATTTTTCTAAAAATATGTATGCTCGCACATATTCGCACTCGTCGAGCAATTACGAAAAATAAAATTTCGTGCGCGACGTACAATACGACTACGCGACGTACAATACAAAATTTTAAATCATTACCAAATTTAATAAAAAAATATAGTAAAAATTTAGGGGTTTTACAAAACATGATCTCCAACATAACCACAAGTTATTATCAAATTAACCATGAATTAGCAGTTAAATCCATTTAAAACTCTGAAAACTCAGTTTCAGTAAAAACAGGGAATATAAACATTCAACCTCAAATTGATTTCGAAAACCCAAATAAATCAACCATTAAATGTGTACAGATGATTAGTCATGCTATATGTGTCATGGGGGTGTGATTCGTGTCCAATAACAGTGGACACAAAGTGTCAAATAGCACAGAACACACACAGTGAACTCGTGCACAGACAGCCTCGTGCGGTGGGGACACGGACTCATGTACACGACTCACAACACAAGACACCTTGTGCTTGTGTCTAGGTGTTCGCCAGGGATAGGAATACGTGTTCGTGTCCCTGCACTTTGTCAAATCCGTGTCGTATCGCGTGTGTGAGTGCGTATCAGAGAGGCTATTTCCCGTGTGTGCACACAGTAAAGAACCAGTGCGGGCTAGATCCCGTGTCCGATACGACACGAGATTGCATGAAACTCGAGGGGTGGCCTGTCAGACATGGCCCCCTCCTGTGTGCCAAGTGGCACGAGTCCACGTGGCGTGTCGTGTCTGGAATCACAATCGAGTAGTAGGACACGCGCACGAGGGCTCGTACGGCTTGTCCTGTCCAAATTAGGACACAAAAATGACACGACACGATGCTCAGTGCATAGAAAAATGAAAACATACATGTAGGGCTACAATCCTATCCAAATAGATTTAAAAAATATGAACAAAAACCCCCTTTAAGGTATTTCGTCAAACACATAAGCAATGACACTAATACTTGTCCGATATGGATACCAAACTAATTCTAATTCCTACCAAACTTCACCTATAGCTTGGGGACAAGTAGATGGATGCATCTATGGAAAGAAATCAAGATTTAGAGGTGATTTGAAGGGATTACCTATTGAGAGTCAATCTCAATGAAAAAGTCCCAAATTGTGAAGTCCCCTTCCTCAAGCAATGTCCAAATGAGCTCCCCTCCTTACAAGCTAGCCTTCTTCAACCTCTATTCTATATTTAGAACCAATTGCAAATGATTGGGATCAATTTGGTGGAGGAATGGGGAGATTTGATGATTTGGGGAAGAACTATTAGGGTTTCTAAAGGGGATTTCTAAAGGAGGCAAGTGAGTGTTAAGAGGCATTATATAGGGGTGTTGGGGTCTCCATATGGCTGCCATAGCATGGTTAGGGTTAGGGTTTAGGCATGGAGAAAGGCTATGGGCTCTCTTGCAATCAATTCTAAGTCTCAACTTAAGGCCCAAGCTAATTCTAGGCTAAAGCTAATAAAATATCTAACTTACAAATATCTAGATATTCTCTAACATAGTTATTAAGTCTCTAACATTCTAACTAAACCTCCATGAACATCACTAACATCTAGGTTAGGTCAAAACTAGGTTAGTCTCTAATAAAAAGATTAGCACCATAATAATCAATCAAAATTCATTTTTTAGTTAAAGTCAAAAATGACCAAAATAACCTTAGGCAAAAATGTAGAAATAAATCACCCTAATCACATGGTTAGGTTCCCACGGTCATAGTTAGTCTTTAGGTCAAGTAGTATCTAGGGTTTCACTAACAAAACACCAAAATCACAAATCACTAATTAAAATAGTTTTAAAAGAAATATAAATTACCAAAAATTATAACATGATTTAAATCTCATTATTAAAAGACTAAATTTACAAAAGTTCAAAATTATCCTCATTTAGAAAAGTGGGTGTTACAATGATACTAGAGTGGTGGAGAAGAAACCCACTCGAGTACTCTGTCGGCCATGCTCCTAGTATGCACCATTGCTGTCAGGGAAGCAAAATAAATTCTCAGGCTCTGCTACGAGATCTGGCCATACATAACCAATATAGTCAGCCCCGAATAGCAAGTACCAAAAGGGAGCACATAAGAGAGAGACAAAACCTAGGCATAATAATAATAATAGGTCTTGGCTCATGATTTATATGCTTATAATGTATCTTCGACACCATACGACACCCTTACAACCAAACAAGGGAAAACAGTGATAATATCGTATCGAGATAAGATACATCCTATAACCATGGTTAAGTCAGGGACTTCTGGTCGTAACTTCGTTCCATAGCTTGCCATTGCATGATAGTCCAATCCAACAACCAAACAAGGACATGAGTTGGACCACGCTCTATGACAGCCCATGTTCCTCGACTACTGACAGAAGATACAGATCACAAGCAAGTCGTTTTGCGAACGGTCAATCATTCCTACGGCTTTCAATATTTGGCGGGGTTACCCCGTAATACTTTTTATAGTATCATGCCCCGATTCGAAGAATCGTTCGTCCTCGCTTTGATTCATGTCGAATCGTTCATCTTTGCTTGGGCGTGATACCGTACAAGTCTGGTATTGCACATGTACAAGGCAAAGATGGTACATTATTGATTATCTTCAAATAGGAACACATCATAGTGGCAAAAGCAAACAAATTAAGGATAATAAGAATATTCTTTCTTATTGAATATAAAACATTATTGATTTATAGCAGCAGAATAACCAGATAACTTGAAGTCTCATAGAGATACGTAGAAATAAGCTGTCTTTATTGATAATTGAAATAGAGTACAAGTCTTGCAATAGAATACAAAGTTTACAACACATCTCACTGTACATTTGATACATTGAATTACAACTGAATATGCCGACTTAGCTTACAAGTCATTGGTACAACTGGTTACAATAATCCATATGTTATGTCCTTTATAAACAAAAGACATCATCCTTTGCAAGGAGAGATTATGTATGCCCAACAAATCTTCGATGTCGTAGGACTAATCAAGATGATCTTCGTGTACTAAACTTCCCAAGCACGAGCACCTAAAAAGAGTGCCCACAACGTGGGTCAGTACATCATCTTTGTACTAGCGAGCAGAACCAGCCCACTCGTCTAAACCAACACTAAGTAGTCATCTGAGCAAACGTTATTAGCAATGATCTTTATATTTAGGGCCTAGCATTAGTTTAAAATTCTTGAGCAAAATTCATTGAAGTAAGTAAACATGTTATAGAATGATATAGCATTTATTTGTGTAAGGCATCTCTCAAGCAGTATTTGAGTTAACATATATTAAACATGTTATAGCAATCATGGAAAGGCATCATTTAGCATGCATGTCATGATTAAGCAGTGTTCATAGCAAGGCAACATTGTAGCATTCTTATGTTATCATGATAAGCATCATTGAGGTAACATTAGCACTAACATCTTAAACATGTTATGGCAATTCATATGGAAAGGCGACATTTTAGCACGATTTTGTTTAGCTTGTTAAGTAGGCTAGTTGAACCAACATATATATATATATATTGAATATATCACATTTAAGTAATTTCTTACCGATAGCCGACTCATGTACCTGCATCAAATATAGGTTAGGTGGTATACTTATTTGCCTGCACAAAAATATTCAATAGCGTGCATCTTGACTACATGACCAATGGTGTTAGTGTACCATTTAGGACGTTGCCATATAGGAATTCAATGGTAATTGACACACCATTTCACTAGGTTACGAGCCCGAATGAAATGTCTCGATACCACGTACCCTTAAAGTACGTTTACACTTCTCCCATGGTCGAATCGGTCCCCCTAACGTCCCGGGGTACCGTTCGAGGAAGCAGTCACCCCCTTGTGTACAAGTTGTCCATGACCATACGAATGTGTGTCTGACTCGATCGTGAACATAAACGCATGAAAAAAATATTAAAAGTTAGTAAGGCAAAAGTGCATCGTTTCATCTCATCTTACCATCGTCGTATTCTACGACTTTCCATCGTTACCATCATTTCCACTTGGTGATCTCGGCGATCCCAAGCCTCATTATTTCTCCTTCATTGATTCAAAGCAACATTTCTCATATAATTCCTTTCAACGAGGAACAAACAACGTTACATTCGTTTCAACGAGGAACAAACAATATTTCATTCATTTCATTTGGGACGATTATCATTTGTTTTATTGCTTATAAGAAAACAGGCAGCATCTTATTTCTTTGCAGCAGTTATACAGATTGTACATGGTTCTAGCATTTCATTCAGTTCAGCAGCATTTAAACATGGGCGATGATATCAATTCATTCTCAAGCATCAAGGTCACATTAGCTGTTCAAGTGTTATTCATTCAGCAGTTCAATGTTCATGTCTTATTCATCTCAACATTAGCTAACATAATCATATCTATCGATTTAGCAACTAAAGCATCACAATTATTCAGCATTCAAAGTATGGGACATTAAGGATATATTCTAGCAATTCAATACTCTATTTTTATTAAGTATTAAGGAATAGGAAAAAAGGGACAGTTCCACTCACTTCATATAAAAGGTCTTCTTATTTCGATCGCACATGTATTCCTACTAGACGTAGCCCCACCAGCGACCATGTTCCAACATTCATTCTGTCTAGCCAGCTAAGAGGGACTGCACCAATCTCAATTATCTTGATTTTTAACCCAAGTCACGGTCCAATGTTCTGATCGCATCCAACAAGCCAACCAAATGTCTCGTATGGAGTGGGGCATTACATAATATACCACTCAGAAAAAGTTTCTTCCTCGAAACTTAAAGGAACAACTCATTCTAATAATTCACTTAGTCACAACAAGTTACCCAATCAGCTCCTACTCAATATTTTGATTCGACACTCTAGAAAATCTCGAGATCGTTATCCAACTCTACCACTTAATCCATCGATGATTTAATTCGTCTTCTATTTCACAAAATACTTGTACTTCTCATTGATTCACCAATATCCTTCCATGCAGATCAATCTTCGTTGCAGCCTACTATTTCATTTGGATTCATACTTACATTTTAGGCATCCCCAAAACATATACATTTCAACCAAAGTCTGTGTTAGTACAATTTGATAAGCTCTCACGACAATGGTATCTTATTGTAGTCGATCACATCGATTAGATCCATACACATACTTTGGTCATCTCCAAAATATATGTATTTCAGCCAACTTCTGTGTTAGTGCAATTTCGATAAGCCACGGAATAACTCTCTTCGCAAAATCTGACTTAGCATCCTTTCAATTGACTTATTATTATGTTCGCTTCGCCACAATTGCTATCTTTTAAGCTACAACACTTAACATCAGGGACAACTCAGATAAAAATTTTATCCAAGCACAATATTTCTAACATTCGGACCAAGGGTCTAACTTAGAGCCAACCATACTAATAATTCACAACAATCAATATACAATTCTATTCCTTTTCAAATCCAACAATGTTTCCTACTGAGGCAATTCGTCTTTTCTAAAAGATGCAATCCGAAGTCACTCATTATCAATTACTCGATCCAAGTGTACCATTCCATACAACATTTGATCCAACATAATAACTAGCCTGTAATGTTCTATTTTTGACTTCCTTTCTGACTATAAAATTCACAAGCAAACTTCTGAGCAACGGTTCATCTTTCCAATTTTATACGCAATATTCGAGGTTACTCTAGCTATCCGACTTTAGATACCGATATAAAATTCCCATCATGAATAGTCAATTCCATCTCATAGAATAACTCACTACTCGATACATATGACTCAAGTCTCATCCTATGATTTCAATTCCCTCTATAGGCTAACACATTAATCCTCAAGGGTCAAACATCTCTAGGGCTTACGTTGTAGCGTATACTTACAGCGTATATTTTCTTAGGTCATACTCATCACCATCTCTCGTTCAATACCAAAAGGTTATCATGCGGGTCGCCAATGGTCACCCTATTATTCGGTCAAGTCTCTAAGACTAGCTATACCGACAGCTAAACCTAATCATTCAGGTGACTCCTCTAGTATGGACAGATACTACGGACCATACTAATTTCTTATTCTTAGGCCAACATGCAACCGACAATTCCAAGGAACTCTACCCAAACTTATGGGTATCAATTCAGTCTGAACGCTAATCGTCATTGCCGACTATACCAACAATTGGTTATGCAGCCCACGGTCGCTAGGGTCAAGTCTATTTATCCCGGGTCACCTCAAGGACTAATTTCCACATAGGCTCATTCTAGACTTACCCAATGGTCGACTAAGATCGATCTAGCAATATTACGGTTTAAATCCCAACCCGACATACGATTTCCAATAATCTAATAATCCATCAAGTAAATTCTCCAATGATCCAAGTTTTATTTCAATTCCTTCGTACACACACAGATCTATTTACCGAGGCTACTATTTAAGGGTTATCAATTCAGATAGAGTCTTAACACAACTATGGAATCACACTATTCGATTTGTATGGTCATATCACTAAGTCATAAGCCAGCAATCTATATCCCAACCGACAGCCGTCTATACCGTCATACGATCTACTAACGCTATCCAACACATTTCATGGTTCTAAATCCCATTCGTTTTCTAGCCATCAAAATCTCGTACGGACATTCTTAACATCTTGTAGCGCAAGGGTCGAGTGGTTCATTCCATTCAATCGGACAATTCATGTATCAATTAACCATTCTCTATGCAACACAAATATTTCGGGTCACTACTTGTTACTTCTGTGATACACTTCAATTCCTCCGCATACATGCACATATGCAACGACTACCTATTTCGCCAAGCTCAAACGCAAACTTTACTAATTTTATCCTTCAGCGATCAAGATGGGTTAACATCTTATCCCACCTTAGGGTCAAGCACCGTTTTCCAACATTCCCTCGAGTTACCGACAATATTTCCAAAAATTTTAATTTAGCAACCAACTTGTAATAGCCACACATGATTCTCATCCAACTACTCGCAACTATCGTTCAATGTTGTAAGCCACAACATACACTAGCCAAATTGGTTACTCACATTATAACAATCATCCTGCTTGTCTGAGCCATCGTTAGACTGAGCAATTCCTAACCAAGGCACTCGTTACACTTTCCGACAATGTCGCTACCCAGCATAACATTGCCGCCAAGGGACACTCGAGTCACCTAGCAACAAGGCATGACTCCCAGCTAAGTCTCAGTACTACCCCAGGCTCACAGATATACACATTGCTATCAGATGGAAAAGGTCACGATACATCTTATTCTGAAGTGGTAGAGGAATATACCACTCGAAAATGAAGCCATCCTTAAACCATACTAAACCAAGTCTATTCCAGACAATTGTGATCTAAATAATCACAATACAAAGCCAACATCTTAGGGTCTCAAGTCATATCGCTACAGTCTTAGGGTCTCAAAAGCACTAGCCAACACACATGAGTCAGCTCATCAATTCTGTTGAACTCATCCATCGATTCTTTCATTCACTGTTCTTTTCTAACATCACATGCAATTCTCAACATGTTACAGCGCACAATGCAACTTTTCTCTATTTCCATATTTTATATATCATTCACATCATAGCATATAATGGCATTGAGTCGTTATTGGGTTATTAGTGTCCAAACCAACAACAATCATTCATTCAGGGGCATCATAATGTATTTAGACTTATTGTATGGAACATCCAGTGAGCAGCCAAGAGGGTCAACAAACTTTCAGACACAGAACAACTTGGAATTATTATAGAAACAACAAAATAATCATGAAAGTAGTCTTTGATTAAATCGCAAAAGTAACGTTGAGTATTCGCGGAAGCAACTTGGGTTAATCACCGATGCAACTTTGATTTTGAAATGAATTAAAGAGTCCAAGAACGTAAAGCCGTGCTCTGATACTAATTTGTCACGCCCCGATTCGGAGAACCGTTCGTCCTCACTTTGATCCATACCGAATCGTTCGTCCTCACTTCGACATGATGCCGTACATGTCTGGTGTTGCACTTGTACAAGTCAAAGACGGTACATGATTGATTATCTTCAAATAGGAACACATCACAACGGTAGAAGCAGACAAATTGAAGACAATGAGGACATTCTTTCTCATTGAATAGAATATATTATTGATTTATAGTAGCGGAATAAGCAGATAACTTGAAGTCTCATAGAGATATGTAGAAATAAGTTGTATTTATTGATAATTGAAATAGAGTACAAGTCTTACAATAGAATACAAAGTTTAAAACACATCTCACTGTACATTTGATACATTAAATTACAACTGGATATGCCAACTTAGCTTACTAGTACAACAGATTACAATGTTCCATATATTATGCCCTTTATAAACAGAAGACATCATCTTTTGCAAGGAGAGCTTCTGTATGCCCAACAAATCTTCGATGTCGTAGGACTAATCAAGCTTATCTCTGTGTACTGAACTTTCCAAGCACGAGCACCTAAAAAGAGTGCCCATAATGTGGGTTAGTATATTATCTATGTACTGGCGAGCAGAACCAGCTCACTCGCCTAAACCAACACTAACTAGTCATCTGAGCAAACATTATTAGCAATGATCTTTCTATTTGGGGCCTAGCATTAGTTTACAGTTCTAGAGCAGAATCTAGTAAAGTAAGTAAACATGTTATAGCATGATATAGCATTTCTTTGTGTAAGGCATCTCTCAAGTAGCGTTTGAGTTAACATACATTGAACATGTTATAGCAATCATGGAAAGGCATCATTTAGCATGTATGTCATGATTAAGCAGTGTTCATAGCAAGGCAACATTGTACCATTCTTGGGTTATCATGATAAGCAATATTGAGGCAACATTAGCACTAACATCTTAAACATATTATGGCAATTCATATGGAAAGGCGATATTTTAGCACCATTTCATTTAGCATGTTAAGTAGGCAAGTTGAACCAACATATATATATTAAATATATCACGTTTAAGTGATTTCTTATCGATAGCCGACTCCTCGTACCTGGCTCAAATACAGAATATAGGTAACATGATATACTTACTCTAGCTGCACAAAAACATTCATTAGCGTGCATCATGACTACATGACCACTGGTGTTAGTGCACCATTTAGGACATTCCCATATAGGACTTTAATGGTAATCGACGTGCCATTTTACCAGGTTACGAGCCTGAATGAAATGTCTCGATACCACGTACCCTTAAAGTATGTTTACACTTCCTCCATAGTCGGATCGGTCCTCCAAACGTACCGGGGTACCGTCCGAGGAAGCAGTCACCCCCTTGTGCACAAGTTGTCCATGACCATGCGAATGTGTATCCGACTCGATCGTGAACATAAATGCATGGTAAAAATATTGAAAGTGAGTAAGCCAAAAGTGCATCGTTTCATCCCATCTTATCCTCGTCGTATTCCACGACTTAGCATTTCCATCGTTACCATCATTTCCATTTGGTGATCTCGGTGATCCCAAGCCTCATTATTTCTCCTTCATTGATTCATTGATTCATAGCAACATTTCTTATAGCATTTCTTTCAACGAGGAACAAACAACTTTTTATTCATTTTATTTGGGACAATAATCATTCATTTTATTGCTTTTAAGAAAATAGACAGCATCTCATTTATTTGCAACAATTATACAGAATGTACATGGTTCTAGTATTTCATTCAGTTGAGCAACATTTAAACATGGGCGATGATATCAATTCATTCTCAAGCATCAAGGTCACATTAGCAGTTCAAGTGTTATTCATTCAGCAGTTCAATATTCATGTCTTATTCATCTCAACATTAGCCAACATAAGCATTTTTATCGATTTAGCAACTAAAGCATCACAATTATTCAGCATTCAAAGTATGGGACATTAGGGACATATTCTAGCAATTAAACACTATATTTTTATTAAGCATGAAGGAGTAGGGAAGAAGGTACAGTTCTATTAACTTTGTATAAAGGATCTTCTTATTTCAATCGTACACAGTTTCCCACTAGACGTAGCCCCACCAGCGGCCACGTTCCAACCCTCATTCCGTCTAGCCAGCTAAGAGGGACTATATCAATCTCAATTCTCTTGATTTCTAACCCAAGTCACGGTCCAACATTCTGACGCATCCAAGAAGCCAACCAAATGCCTCTACGAAGCAGGGTATTACATATAGGAATCTTCAGATCGTGTTATTTCCAGCAAGCCTAACCAATCCTCATATATCGCGTAGCATATTGATTATGCACCGGTCCCCCGAAGGACTACCGTGCGGAACATATAACTTATATCACACAGGAGTCAGATATTGTCATCCACTATAGGCAGATTAATCAATGTCCTTGGCGGCCAACCCGACAGGTCAGGACAGGGCCTGGGGTGGCTAGTATAACACGATCTCGAGATTTTTTTCCTTTCCAATGCATCTACCAGATTGACTTGCTTCGTTAAGCCCTATGTTGGTCTTGGATCATACGTCATGGTCACATGTTTATCCTCTTAGATGTCGTACCTAGTACGGGTACCCTAAGTATGAATCTATACTAGCTCATAGAGTCCCACATATGGATCCATTCTTAGTGTAATGCATCAATCAAACAAGCAACACCATATCACAGCCTATGACCGTTTATCGTGTATATGTTAGAGGCTCTGAATGTACTAACATATAACGCGTAGACTCGCTTAGCACGTAGGATAGCACCTCAGTGCACACATAGATTGTACATCAGTACACATATAGGATATACCAATACATGCATAGGTAATCAGGTCAGGAACATAGTTAAGTTGCATAGTCATATAAGAGCTACTATGCACATAGGTCACTTGGGCACATAGGTGCATGGGTCAAACATGCAAGGCACACGGGCACATGAAGAATGCAGGTACGCAGCGCATGCGGAAGCATGAAGCGTACGAGGCACGTGGAAGATAGTGCACGAAAGGCGCGCACTGAAGGATGGCATTGCGTACGTTGAAGGAATGGCATGACACAAAGCGTGCACCTGGGATAAGCGGCGCGGCATACGATGTGCGTACGAGGGATAATCGGCGTGACGCGTGAAGCGTGCGTGGAAGGAGATGGCATGATACGTAAAGCGCACATGCGAAAGAGGTGGCGCGGCGCACTAAGCACGTGTGTGGAGAGATGGTGCGGCGTGTGAAGCACGCACAGTGAGATGGCACGACATGCAAAGAGAAAGCGCGGTGCACAAAGTACACGCGCGGAGTGGCCATCGTCCCCAACCAGCAGCAAGCTTTGGCCACAGAATTTTCTAAAACTTCCAATTTCCATAACTTGAGCCATAGGACTCAGAATCGGGCGAAACAAAAGCCAAAATTGAATGAAATCAATTTCTCTACAACATGAAACCACTATTTTTTAAAAACAACCAAGTTTGATAAATTAAAACCCCAAAAACCCATAAATCCTAGTTTTAGAAACTTAATCTACATAAAAATAGCCATTAAAATAAAAAACACCAAGTACTAATCTTATAGAGAATGAGGAAAGGAACAATCTAGACTAATAATATCAAAGGAAAAAAATTAAATAATGAAAATGTAAGAAATCTCTCCATTTGAGCAAGGTGTACTTGCCTAAAAGTGGTTGAGAAAAATGAATGAGGGTTAATGAGAGGAGAGAGCGAGGAAGAGAATATTTATAATGGGTGTGTTGGATCATAAAAAAGCTAATCCTAGCATGCCCTAACCATGTGACTAATATGATATATTAAATGCTACATGCTACAGCTAATAAATTATGTAATTAAATAAAACTCTGCACAACACAGTCCAGAAATCCTATCATTGAAGTAGTAAACCACGCCTCCTACAACCAAACAAGGACAAGGGATGGCATACTACTCCGCATTGATACTATTCCATGCCATGACCAGGTACAAAATAAAGGATCATAGGTGCATGTGTACAAATACCAGATACCATATACGGAAAATATATAACAAATATGTATATCGGGAACGGGAAGTGACATCTCTACCCTCCTTAGAAAATTTCGTTATCGAAATTTCAGCCATGTTATGATAAAAAAATCAGGACAAGCGAGACACTAATTACAGGACTAATTACACATGCAACCCTATCAATTCTAGTAGGCATTTAGAGAATAATCATCCACACTAGTGGGTGAAAATCAAGCATGGAAATAGATTATGAAGGCATAAGAATAAACATACCTTCTGAGTTGAACAAGTGCGGATATCGAGATCTAATCTCGTCCTCGCTCTTCCATGTCGACTCTTCCAGTGAGTAATGGCCCCAAGCGATACGAACAAGACTAATAGTCTGGTTCTTGAGCACCTTCTTTCGTCGATCCAAAATGGATACAGGTTGTTCCTCGTAAGTCAGGTCGGTACCAACGACCAGCTCAGAATGATCGAGGACATGATTCGGATCTGGGACATACCTATCGCAACTGAGATACATGAAACACATCATGTACATCATGTAGCGAAGGCAAAAGGGCAAGACGATAAGCAATATCATCTACCCTAACGAGAACATCAAATGGACCAACGTATCTCGGACTAAGCTTTTCTCGGGATCCAAATCTAATGACCCCCCGAGTAAGAAAAATTTGTAGAAACACTTGGTCGCCAACTCCAAACTCTAGAGGCCTATGATGCTAATCTGCCCAATTCCTGCGCAACTCGTAGTCGTTCTCTAATCATCTTTACTATCTCCACTGTCTGTGTGATCATCTCTGGTCCCAATAATTTTCGTTCTCCCACGTTATCCTATGATAGAGGAGATCTGTACTTCCTTTCATATAGTGCCTCAAATGGAGCTATCTGAATACTTGCTTGATAACTGTTATTGTAGGATAACTCTACCAAATAAAAATAATCTTTCCAACATCCGTTGAAGTCTAAGGTATAAGCTCGTAACATATCTTCCAATGTCTAAATGGTTCTCTCTGACTGTCCTCTGTCTGCGAATGGTAAGTTGTACTGAACATCAACTTGGTACCCAAACTTTGATGCAAGCTCCTCCAAAAGTGAGAGATGAACCGTATTTCTCGATCTGATACTATACTGACTGGAAGACCATGTTGCCTCACTATCTGCTATATATACATTTTTGCCAATTGTTCCGTAGACTATCCTACTCTGAAAGAAAGAAAGTGAGCAGCCTTCATGAGCTAATCTACTACCACCCAAACTGCATTCTGACTAGTCGGGGATCTAGGTAAGCCGATCACAAAATCCACCGTGATGTGCTCCCACTTCCACTCTGGGATATAAAGCGGCTATAACAATCTAGTTGGCCTCTACTGCTCTGTCTTCACTTGCTGACATACTAAACATCTGGAAAGAAATCTCGCTATCTCCCTCCATGTCATTTCACCAAAAGTGCTACTTTCTACCTGATACATCTTTGTTCCTCCGGGGTAAATAGAATAAGGAGAACGATGAGCCTCTGCCATAATTTCTTATAGAAGGTCTACACTTGGTTCATATAGACGGCTTCTAAATCTAAGTGTACCATCTTCATGGACTACTAACTCCTTCCTGAGACCTGACTCACATTCTGATCGAAGCTTCTGGATCTGCGGGTCCTCTACCTGTGATGCTCTGATCTTCTCAACCAAAGTAGACTGAATCTACAAACTGGCTATAATTCCTATATCCTGCAGCAAGATCATATCAATTTCCATCTCCTGAAGATCTTCTAAAATATGCCTCTACGAGGTCAAGATGAATGCACTACCTCTCCTGCTCAAGGCATCTACTACCACATTCGCCTTGCCTGGATGATACTGAAGATTCACATTAAAATCCTTCAGTAACTCCAACCATCTTCTCTGCCTCATATTCAGGTCCCTCTGGGTGAATACATACTTTAAGCTCTTATGATCAGTATAACTCTCTACCCGATCCCTATAGAAGTAATGCCTCCATAACTTAAGCGAAAATCTTATTGCTGCTAACTCCAAATCGTAGGTCGGATAGTTCTTCTCATGATCCAAAAGTTGTCAAGACGCATATGCTATCACCCTTCCATGTTGCATTAATATGCACCGAGTCCCTTTCTGGATGCATCACAATATACTGTAGACCCTCCAAAACCTATGGAAAGCGTCAAGATCGGGGCTATAATCAATCTCTTCTTCAATTCTTCAAATGACGCCTGACACTCTGCTGACCAAACAAACTCTACCTCCTTACGCATTAAATGCGTCAAGGGCGCTAAAATCCTGGCAAAGTCTGCTACGAACCTCCTGTAGTAACCTTTCAGTCCCAGGAAACTACGCACATCTGCTACTATATTCGGAACTAGCCAATTCCCTACTGCCTCAAACTTCTTCAGATCTACTGACACTCCTGCTTAAGAAGTGATATGTCGCAGGAAAGATATGCGATCCAACCAAAACTCGTATTTTCTAAGCTTCGTATAAAGTTGATGCTCCCTGAAGGTCTGAAAAATTGTCTAAAGATGTTTCTCATGCTTATCCTCACTACTGGAATAGATAAGGATGTCGTCTATGAACACTACCACAAACTTATCCAAATATGGCATAAAGATGTCATTCATCAAGTCCGTGAATACTGCTGGGGCATTAGTTAATCCAATTGGCATCACTAGAAACTCATAATGTCTATATCGCAATCTAAATGCTGTCTTTGTTATATCCTGCTCTCGGGCTCTCACTTGATGATTCCTAGACCGAAGGTCAATCTTCGAGAAGACTCTGGCTCTACTCAGTTGATCAAACAAATCATTAATCCTTGGAAGCAGGTACTTGTTCTTCACTGTCACTGCATTCAAATGCCTATAATCAATACACATTCGTGTCGTCCCATCCTTCTTGGGTACTAGAATCACCGGTGCTCCCCAGGGCAATTCACTATCTCAAATAAACTTCTTCGCGTTCAATTCTTCCATCTGCTGATATAGCTTGTCCAACTTTGGCTCCGATATTCTATAAACCCTGCTTGATATAGGCTTCGTTCCAGGATTCAACTCAATACAGAACTCCACATCTCTTACTGGTGGTATACCCGAAAGCTTACTTGGAAAAAACATCAAAAAACCCTTAGACCACCCTCAGACTTCTCCTCTGTTGCTACTGCCGCTGTAACTATGCCCTTTTAATGATCCTCCAGTGATCGCACAAAGGTGAACTCTTTAATGCCTGGAATGTTAAACACCACCCTACCTCCCCAGCAATCTATCGTCGCATGACTGTCTCTCAGCCATTCCATGCCTAAAACTACGTCGAAGTTGCCCATAGGGAACTCAATCAAAGATGCGAACAATAAATGCCCACACACAAAGATCAGACACGCTAAGCACACTCTGCTAACTCCTACGAGCCTATTACCAATGAGTATATTCATCCTCTATGTCAATACCTCGAACTCCTATCCAATGAGTGTCGTAAATCGTATAGATACAAAAGAATGGGTAGCCCCTGAATCGAATAATGCTACTGCAGGAAAAGAGGTAACAAAAATAGTACCGGTAACTATGACGCCAGATGCTAGTGCCTCCTCCAGAGACAAAGTGAACACATGACACTAGCCATGCTTAGCTCCCTGTTGTGTCCTTCTTGACCATGTTGTTCCTGCGATATCTACTGGCCTCCTTAATTCTCCGCTTAATGAAACATCTGAGCCTGCGTCGAAAGACGCTGGGCTAATGGCTGTTTCACTTAACAAAATACCTAAAATTGGCTTTTGAAAGAAAACTGAGAAAAAGTACAAAAGTATAAATTGTTTCTAGAAAGTATTGCTATGAAAGTCTGATCTGAGAGCGATCACTTTGTTCCTTGGACCACACGATGATGATGAAGAGAGCTACTTGAAGAAGATGAACAATTGGAAGAACTAAGTCACCAGAAAGGTATCGACACAACGGCACTGATGGCACAGTCGAATGCTTTCCTGCTTTGCTTCACCATATTCTTGAGAAAAAGTTAAAGAAATGCTTTTGGGAATATCACTATTAAAGTATGAGTTTTCTCATAATCTCCTCCTCTGTATCTCTCTTGATGATGTCTTCTTGTGTTAAAAATAAGTCTATTTATAGACTAGACCCTCTGTGCGTAAAAGGCAAAAAAATTGGGTCTCTATGCAAGTAACTGCCACCCACGATTGAAAATCAACCTTTACATGTGATGACACGTATCTCATATAGAGTTGTCATCTTTACGCATGGTGACACGTGTCCCATAACTTCAATAATATGGGGAGAGCACGTACACACGTTCCTCGATAAGTGAGGCATGAAAGCCACGTATGCAGACCACGTTCTTATATAGCCAGAAAAGATTGGGTGTAAAAATAACCCAAAATAGACTTCCTGCGTAAAGTAGCTGACTGGGCTTAAAATAACTCAAAATAGACTTCCTGCGTAAAGTGGCTAAAAAGTAGCCTTGAGCGTATAATTAGCTCAAATAAACATTACTCACACGAAAGCCTTGAGTGTAAAGACTCAAATAGCTTTCATGCGTAAAGGAAATAGTCTCTTGAGCGTAAAGTAGCCTATCTGCACGCTAAACGACCAGTGTTGGGTTTGGTGTAAAAATCATCTCGACTACTGTACAATGTTCTGTCAGAAAATCATATTGTCAGATCCATATCACGTGCATTAAATGCAGTCTGACAGCATGTCTCTCGCGTAAAAAGTTGAGAATGACTCTCGCGTAAAAGAGCTCGCGTAGAATTTTGAATCTAACTCAATAGAGTTATTTAATGAGCCTTGCGTAGAGTCTGACTTTGCGTAAAGTTTTTAACTTCTTTGACTTGGTCTATGAAGTTTATTTTATGCTTCTACAAGACCCCCTTCAAAGTTTTCAAATTTTCTATAATTTGAAATACTTTGAACAGAAGCGTAAAATCCGGGATATCCAACAGTCATCAGCGTAGAATTCGGGATACCCAACGGTCATCCACGTAAAGTCCAGGATACCCAACAGTCCGCGTAAAGTTCGAAATATCCAACAGTCAGCGTAAATTTCAGGAATTTGAACCAATTTCAAAATTTTCTATAAATAGAGCATTGCCGGTAGAGAGAGAACTGTACTCAATCTTCGCAATCTCAATCTCTTTTACTCTCTTCTTCTTCGAAACCTCAGTTCAACTCAATGGCCCCCAAGAGTAAGACCACCCACTACACCATAATAGGCGATTACCTACGGTTATTACCGTGACAATTATTTTTTGTCACGGTAATAACCGTTACTAGTTGGACGTGGTTAATATTTGGTCACGGTAATAATCGTGACAAATATTTGTTTTGGTAACGGTTGTAACCGTTAGATAAGTCTATTTATGTGACAGTTATAATCATGACCAATATTCCATTTGTCACAGTTATTAATGTGGTAGTTAGTTTGTTTTGTCACAGTTTTTACTGTGACTACATTATTTTTTTCGTCACTATTCTCCACTAATTGTCACAGTTATAACCATTACAATTGGACTATTTAAATAAATAAAAAAACTACATTCAACTCGTAGCTAAACAATAAACAACATATCCAATTTCATAATATTTTACTTTTATAATAATTCAACCATTCCAAACCAATAACTAAACCACAAAATTTTCAATAACAATTCCGAGCAACTAACTAAACCACATAATTTGCAATAACAATTCAACCATTCCAAACTAGAAACAAAACCACATAACTTCAAATAACAATTCAACCATTCAAATTAGTAATTAAACCACATAATATTTGAAAAATAAGCAACTAAACCACGGGATGTTCAATAGCATCCATACATTAATCTTTTAATAAGGAAACATTCCATTGTTGGTTTCAATGACAACAAAACAAGGTTCTAGATGCATGAAGCAAACCACAAAACATTTTAAACTCTTGTGTTTTTGGATAATCAAGATGAGGCTCTCTTGAGGAAGAATGAAAGTGCTTGCATCCATGCTAAAACTATACATATTCCTGCATGTAAGAGTAAAAGAAGTATCAAATTAAAAAGCGTACAAACTAGTAAAAGAAGTTTCAGGAAAAACATACATGTGAGCACATGTTCTTTGCACATATGACAAACTTCAATGAAGAACACATGCAGAAGTTTTGGGCATTGATTGATATAGACATGAGAGCACATGTTCAGTCATTTCCAAATGTCTTCACCAATGTATATGGGGTCTCAGATTGCAGGGAATTTAGAGACACCCCAAAATTCGACAGAAAATTGAAAGCTGTTGGGTACCATCAAGTGTCCCAACAGTTATTCAACAAAAAATTATCAGCGGTGTTAACATACAAAGGAAGATGGGATCTCCCCTTCAGAATGCATTCTGCATCATGTCATCTTCAGTCAAATTTCTATTAGACAATCTGATAAAATAGCAAAGTAGTGAAGTGCATGAGCAATAAAATAGCAAGCTGGTGAATGTTTCCTGGTTGTTAGGGAGGCTTGGTCTACTTCATGTGTTCACATAAGAACATAACAAGTTTGATGACAAAACTGGGAAATGTTTAAATACAGCAAGCATCCAAATATGTTTGCTGGAATATAACCAAACTTCTTGTTCATCCAGTCAAAAAATCAAACTCCTACCCGACCAACCCATGTTCAGCACCTTTTGATTCTGATCCAACTTTTAGTAAGAACAGCACTCGTCATATGAAGTGACAAAGATTCAAGACCCCAACCCCGCTAACCATAATCACTAGTTTGACATGGAACCCAAATTGGCCATCCTTAAACATAATAATAACTAAATTGTACTGATAATTTGTTTCAACAATGTCATAAACAAAAAACATAAATACCTAAGAAAATGTACTAATGTCATGAAAAAGAGGTACAAAGCAGCCACACTGAAATATTTTTCAATAGATTTCTATTTGTTCCATTTTATTAGGACAAATTGCCCATAAATCATTTATCCAAAATGTATGACAGACAAAAAGGATAAAAAACTGGAATCGAGACTGACTACAGGTGAAGCCTTGAAATATAAATAAATGTAACCTTAAAGCCTTTAAACTACAACCCAGTCCATACTTCAAAGAAGGGCAATCAGTAGGGAGGAGCTACTAAGCAACTGAAATGTACAGGCAGCAGGCATGGCTATAATTCATCTGCCCATATATTAAAAATACAAATCAGTTGATCAAGTAAAAACTTGATCCTTCGAGGAATATTCTCTTCCTAGATAGTTATGTTAACTGTTACTATACATTTCTGACAAATTTAGGGGCCAACACTTGGTTTATAATTAGGTAGGATTTATGCAAGCCATGCATATGTTAAATGATGTTACATTTATTCTTAACAACATAACAAGACAGTCTTTAGCTAGATTAGTTGATTTTTAACAACGTTATGCACACTACAAGCACAAAAGGTTTAGGATATGGTGTTCTTAGGAAGGATACGTAGTGTGGTTTACAAAAGTAAATACTATAATGTTTATACGTAGCCATGTAGGAGATAAAGGCATAGGTTAAACTTGAGAAAAATTGGATATTAATGATCCACTTACTATCACCATAAGTCTTATATGTCACAGAAGAAATTATATCATTCCACTTTGTATTAGTTATGAGTAGCTTATTAACCTGAGCTTTCTAATGAAATATTGCTTGCATAAGACATGATAGTCCATGATATGTGGATCAAGGCCAAAGAGTCATTGATCAAATTTCATTAACTAAAATCTGTATAGGAAAAAATATGGATTTTGCAGCAACCCATAGGAATAAACAAAGGTTTCTCTCTTTAAAGAGAGGTTTTAAGCATTTTTTTTTGGTTTTAATAGCGTCTTTTAGTTTCACTTACAAAGGTTGTGTTAATGAAGTTGATCTTCTATTGGCAGGATCATCAAAATGACTATTGCTTCACCTCAATAATCCTATTTAATTTTTTGAGCACTCTCCTTAATTAACATTCATGATGGTTTCAGAGTGCTATATATATGTGCTCATGAAATATCCTTGAAGTGAAAAGAAACCTAACTAGTCGGCCTGCTTAACAAGCAATTTTGTGTCAAATGTTGAGCAACTAACATATTACATGTCAAAATAATAAGGTTGGCTGAAATTAGAATATTGGTAAATGTAAGATGCCAAATAGCCAAAAGAAAGGGGTTGTGCTAGTTATAATACGCTATCGATTATGAAGTTAAAGGGAAACAACTCCACGTTAAATGAACTTTGGGTTAGAGAATAACAAGGGCTAATGCAGAAAAATGAAACTCCGATAAAGATCATAAAGTCCCTGTGAGAGGAACAATTCATAATAGGCCAGTTCTAATTTTGGAACCATTAAATAATAATAAGTGCCTAGAAATATATTTTTTCATCAAATTTAGTGTACCTTCAAAAGTACACCACCAACCTTCCTCCGAAGCGCTCCATACTGCATAAAGGAAGCTCAAGATCAATATAATCACATAGCACTTTACTATCAACACATACTTATCGTTTGTATATATATACCTGTTGTTACAAATACATGAGCCGTTTGGCTCCCCAAACAAGAAAACCTCCATCAGCTATTTCACAAAGAAAAGATATTCCATCTTGTGGACCATCCTAAACTGTTGCTTCTAGCTTTATCACCTCGGACACATGAACGATTTTCTCATCATCTTGCACTTTTATTCCATGACGGGTAGTGTGAGATGCTATAAATCCCTTGGCTACATCCTCTCGTTCCCGTCCAAGTAAAATAACATTTTGTTTTCCTCCATGAGCCGGTCCATCATTGTTATCATGGACAACATGACCATTATTTTTCTTACCATAGACAATATGACCATTATTTTTGTTACCATGGACAACAGGACTATTATTGTTGTTACTAGGGACACGACCGACGTTAATCAAAACAAGATTCAAAATTTCTGTAGTTTTACTGATATACACGGAGTTAGACGCCCCTTCTGTCTCGGGCATGCCAGAAGCAAAAATTGGATTTTGGGACTGATGTGTAGCGTAGCCACGAGTGAGCAATTCCCGTAACATAACCTCCACAATATCCAATCTTTGGAGAACCTCTGGGTTGGTATTTTTGCTGGCTATTGCCTTTGCTGCTTGTCTAATTTTTACTTGCTTCACCGAGGATGTGGAGCTAACTGCACGACAACGACTCTTTTTATCGACTCCAAAAACTTCAGCAATAGGGTCAGTCTCTTGGTCTTCTAGGCTTGACACACCATCATGACCACTCGCACTTGCAGCTTCTTTTTGCCTCTTTTCTGCTGCTTCTAATTCATTCTGTGATTTGACATGTTATAAGAAAAATATGAGTTTAAGCAGGCTAAAAGATTTGAAAAGCTGATATAAAAAACTGATATTTAAAACTAATATATAGAGACTAAACACTTTACTATCATAAGAATAAAATTGACGAACTGATATGTAAAAATAGAGGACGAAGCTGATATAAAAAACTGATATTTAAAACTGATATGTAGAGACTAAACACTTGCAGGACTTTAGCTTCACTCCTAAATTGCCATACATATTCACCTATGTTGCAAGAATACGTATACGGATAAGGACATGCTATGTGTAAATTTTTTAGATAGGTACAATGTAGTCACCTAAGTCGTACAAGTACATACACGGAGACCTGCGAACAAGATACGGATACAGAGCATTTTTATTGTGTTTGTGGTTCATAAAATGAATTGTAAAAGAGATATAATAGAACGTTAGAAAATCGGTAAATATCGACTTTGTCATGTCTGCCTTGAATCTTGATTAGTCAACCTATTAGTTATGCGGTTGGGCAACTGATCGGATATCTGATTGGCTGATTGAGTTCTGGTCTTGTATCAGAAAAGGTGCTAGATATAGTGAGACAAGCTGCCAGTAAATTGAAGATGGCTTTAAGTGACAGATGTAATTAATTGATGGAGAATAGACAAAAAGAATCTTATACCGCTGAAATTATTCTAAATTTCTTGTACGCTCATAGGATAAAAGGTTATATTGTAGCACTGTGATATCATGGTTTTCTAATAGAGGGCTTCCAATTATACTCTTTGATAAATGCTCATAGTTGCAAAAATTGAGGGATGATATCCAGGCTGTGATATCAACAGTCCTATATAGTAGTACAGACAAGGTTTTGAGGGATGATATCCAGGTTGTTGTGGAGAGGCTTGGCGGAGTAGAATGAAGAAATACTTATATGCCAGCATTACAAGCAAATCAAAAATGAATAAACTACTTTAGGGATGATATCCAGGCTGTGATATCAACAGTCCTATATAGTAGTACGTAAAAGGTTTTGAGGGATGATATCCAGGTTGTTGTACTTACAAATAGAACCTCATTTTGTACTTACATATTTCTCCAATGCGCATGGAAACACATTTCTAGTAGCCTTACTTTTGTGGGCTCTCTTCCACGCTTCTGACCGTGTAACACCCTCCGCAGGATATTCTTCCTCCTACAAGTACAAGTAGGAATTAAAAACAGTACTTCCAAGAGCATGGGAAATAACAATATCAATCTTTTTTGGAGTAAAATTATGGTATAATACACACCAATTCTTTGTATACTCTTTTATAACTTTTCCTTCCAAGAGCATGGAAGATTTTACATTGGGCCTTGTTTTCAGCATTCTTCTTGTGTTGCTCAATCTTCTTTGGAGTGTACTCATTCCCGATAAACTTCTCCCACCAGATTTTATCAATATCATCAGGACATTGAGCTAGTGCTAGAGGTTTCAGTAAGTATATTCCTTCTTTATTCTTGATTGTGGCTCGTAGGTGATACTTCATTGTCCTTAAAAATTGTGGAAATTTTGCTTCCAATAGTGGTCGAGCAAGGATGGGATCAATATTGAATTCAAAATCCGTCTGCCACAACAACAATAAAGCATATAAGGCATTCTTTAAGTAGCTGAAATAATTACAAAAAATGCTCAATATATATGTAAAGAAGTAAAACAAAAGAGTGATTTACCATCAACGAATTCTAAAGAGCGTCAGTGTACACCTTATCATCATTCCTCCAGTCATCATAACCAATTGGGATGTGAGCTCGAATATATTTTCCACATCTACTACTCCATTTTGTTTCATCTTTACCTCTAATTATACCATTTGCTTCAATATGGAGTAAGTATCTTTTGTCTTATGATGGAGGGGGGCTTGTGTTCCACTAGGATTGGATGATATTCTATACTCTTCAACACATTAGACCAATAACAATATCAAAATGAAGAGGTAGCATACAAGGAGGCTCATTGACAGTGCAGGAGAGTAGCAATACTATAGGTAGTATGATGCATAAGAGGAGGTTCATTGACTCAGTTTGTAGGATATGTGAACATAATGTAACAGACCTTCCAGGTTCACTAAGCTGTACTATCAACTTACCTTATCTCAATCTCCTGACACTAATTTACCTACCTATAAGTAATACCCTATTATCTACACCCTAACACTACCCTACTTCAACCTCTACACTACTGTACTCTACCCTTCTTCACAAGTCATTGCTGCTACTGCTTGTTAAATGCCTATATTGCAACCTAAGCCTTCACTACACACTCAATTTTGAACCCCACACACAAGCCCCACTCCCTGCCTGTAGGGAGGCCAAAGCTCTATTGCTCTGGCTCAACAAGACCCCCTCTCCTATTACCTATTCAAGACAACCTCTCCATTAACTATCCCTGCTGCCACTTAGCTTAGGTAAAAGGCAACTTCCCAAAATTTCAGACCAAGGCCCCAAGGCACTACATAATACATGTACCCACAATACTCTTAACGATTGGGATCATACACTAACTAACTGCCTACACTGGACCCTACATAGGATACTGCCTATTGCATAAATTGTACAGGCCAACATGACCTAAAACCAAGTTCCTGGCCTTGTCAAGACCAAGGCCAAGCTTGGCTGTCACTACCAGACACTAACATTCCTCAGGCCCAAACATTTTACCAAACACCCATGGTGCACCATTCTTGGTGCACCCGAGCCTATATGATACACCCTTCAATTCTTTCCCTACTGCATTGCCAACTAAAGTTCCTACACACTCTAATTTCCTAAGTAATCACACCCCTACATGTGCATCATGTACAGGCAAGCCCCTAGCCTGTGCAGGACACACTTCCCTCATTCCTATATTTCTTCCTTACACCTGTATGTAACCTAGGGCAGGATATCCTTACACTTGGATACATGTGCCTGTCACTTGGGACGCATATCACTCCCTATTCACTATCTTATTGGACACTCATATCACCCTCTCACATTGACACAACAACACTCACCTTACTGTCAACTTGACATCCCTCCTATCTCCTGAATAGAGGACTTCACTTCCCACACCTATTCACTTAAACATTTCAGCTTAGTGATACACTCACTACTAGTATCACACCCTATCTTCTATGATACTGCAGGCCTAAGGCAGCCTACACACTGTCATGTACCAGGAGGACAGGAAGCCCCCCTTGTGTCACAAACATGTTACTGCTACATTCATTGATGTACATAAGGTTAGTCCCCTGCTACTTGTGTAGGCAGGTTCCTTTAGCCACCCCTTCACCTATTCACTTAAACATTTTAGCTTAGTGATACACTCACTACTAGTATTACACCCTCTCTTCTATGCTACTGCAGGCCTAAGGCAGCCTATACACTGTCATGTACCAGGAGGACAGGAAGCCCCCCTTGTGTCACAAACATGTTACTGCTACATTCATTAATGTACATAAGGTTAGTCCCCTGCTACTTGTGTAGGCAGGTTCCTTTAGCCACCCCTTCACCTATTTACTTAAACATTTCAGCTTAGTGATACACTCACTACTAGTATCACACCCTCTCTTCTATGCTACTGCAGGCCTAAGGCAGCCTAGACACTGTCATATACTAGGAGGACAGGAAGCCCCCTTGTGTCACAAATATGTTACTGCTATATTCATTGATGTACATAAGGTTAGTCCCCTGCTACTTGTATAGGCAGGTTCCTTTAGCCACCCCTTCACATATTCACTTAAACATTTCAGCTTAGTGATACACTCACTACTAGTATCACACCCTCTCTTCTATGCTACTGAAGGCCTAAGGCAGCCTACACACTGTCATGTACCAGGAGGACATGAAGCCTTTCTTGTGTCAAAAACGTGTTACTGCTACATTCATTGATGTACATAAGGTTAGTCCCCTGCTACTTGTGTAGGCAGGTTCCTTTAGCCACCTCTTCACCTATTCACAAAAACATTTCAGCTTAGTGATACACTCACTACTAGTATTAATGTCCGTTATCCCCCTCAACAGATGTAAACAGTCCTTTCATATTCTCAACTGATGTAAACATATGTACTATAATATAAACAGTCCTTTCATATTCTCAAATTATTCTCAGTTTATAGTACAAATGTACTATAATGTACTATAATATACTATAATGTACTACAGATGTACTGTAATATACTACAAATGATTCCTTTTCAGGTTGCAAATAAAACAATTTAATATGGTACATGAACAACAAGAGAATAATATAGATATAACTCAGTCAGTTGCACAATAAAGTCTGGAAACAAAAGTCAATTAATGCCAAAAGTAGCAACAAACTTGTATTATATTCATTTTTTTTCCAATGCATTTTAATAGTGGAGCCAAGTGAGGTTGTTCCATAATACAGGATTGGAAATTTTCTGGTATATTCAGCCCATCAACCTCATCAGTCATTCGCTTTGGAGAACGAAGAACAACCGACCAATCAGGATTTTGAATGTCTGTTGCATAAAAAACCTGACTTGCTTCAAATACAAGAATTACTGGCTCATCATACTCCCCATAAGTGCTCTTCAACTTTTTTAAATCCACCATCAACAAGTTAGAGTTTGGGCATAACTTACAACCATTAGTCTTATCTCCAACATTCACCCAATCACAATAAAACACAACATGGTGAAAGTCGTAATAATCAACCTCTATTATCTCTTTGATGATCCCATACCAAGTAGTATCATCATCCTTAAGATTTTGGTCTTTTGAACTTGCCCTGAATGTCGTGATTGCATCCATGCAAACGTCGCTATCTTGTGTTGCAACCTTGTTGTCGTAACTCAGGGGAGAAAGGATGTAGCCATTGACCCTGTACTTAATATATGCTTTGGCTTGCCGACTTGGTCCACTAATGTATCGCCAGAGCTCTCCATCCATACATTCTTCTTCAATTAACTAGTAAAGCAATAAAGTAATCGTAATTAACTAGCACCACATCAAGTAAATGAGACATATATTACAATTTAAATACACACCTTTTTGTGCAACCAATCAATGAATTTGGATTATATTACTACTTCGGCCTCTTTAGTGTTACCACGGGACGTAGTTTCCAAAGTCGAACGATAAAAACTGAAAATCATTTAAACTGAATAAAATATAAATAGAAAAGATTTTTTTAACAATTTTTTATTCCAAAGACGAGTGATACATGTAGTACTCTGCTAGTTTCGGTATTTCCAATCTAAAAACTATCCATCTTCGAATTTGTCTCCATTGTACCCCGGTTAACTTAATCATTTTATCCTCTATAATAGAGCGCTCTTACACATCATCACCATTTTCAACTAGATAAGATGCATGAGTTGAACTATGATTACCATCACGTGGATTTGGTATATACTCCATGGCATATCTAACAGACTCTGAAATAAGATACGCCTCGGCAATCGACCCTTCAACATAACGCTTGTTACTAGGAATGTCTTTGCACTCCTTCATAGACCTTATCAAATAGAGCAATTAAACAAGTTAGTTTTCATATAAATCAATAACGTTACAATAAGATAATCATCTCACCTTTCAAATGGATACATCCAAATATATCTCGTAGGTCCACAAAGTAGAGCTTGGTCAGCAAGATGCACCACTAGGTGGATACTGATGTCAAAAAAGTGAGGAGGAAAATAATGCTCCAACACACACAATGCCTCAGCGATCATATCTTTTGCAGCTTGGACATGCTTACAATCTAGGATCTTTGAGCACAATATGTTGAAGTATAGACATACTTGTATAATGGCCCTTTTAAGGTCACGATTATTTGGAAATGCATATTGAAGCATGACTGGCAACAAATATTGTATGATGATGTGGTAGTCATGTGACTTCTTTATATGCAAACTGAGTTGTTGAAGACTAACAAGATTGCTCAAGTTAGATGCAAATCCTGATGGAAGCTTTAAGCCTTTTAAGACTAGGCAAAGTTGCTGCTTTTGAGCATTGTCCAATGCGTAACCCGAATCTCGTTGCCCTTTTTTATCAAAAAGCAAATTTAGTAAATGTTCAGCAACATTCTTCTCAGTGTGCATCAAATCAATACAATGTCGTACTTTATGAGAATGCTAATATTCCAAAGAAAAAAGAATAGACTTTTTATACCACGCTAGTCGTTCTTCATTGACATCATAATTGCCATCATCATCATCATCATTATCACCACCACCAACACCCTCAAATGTCATTCGCTTCTTGTCCAAACCTTTCACTAATTTACCTGGTATATAGTTGATACGGTCAAGCCTTTGTAGAAGGGCCAGTCCATTCAAATGTGACAGAGATTGTCTGTCCTCTCCAGTCTTATACCATCCACGTTTGACTGATCTGAATAGATGATCATCCTTCAAAAATCTTCTATACTTTGTGTACACGTTCTTCCCGCCAATCCTCTCAGACTCCGTCTCAGTAGCACAAATAGGACATGCTTTGTAACCATGTGTTACACAACCTGATAAATTCCCAAATGCTGGAAAATTATGGATCCCCCATAACGACATTGCTCTCAAAGTGAAAGTATGTCGTCTGTCCATGTCAAATACAGACACTCCTTCCCAAAGTTGTTTCATCTCATCTAAAAGGGGTTGCAAGAAAACATCAATATCTTGACTTGGTGCTTTGGGCCCAGGAATTAATAAGCACATCATCTGGAACTATGATTTCATGCATAATGAAGGCGACAAATTGTATGGAATAACATAAACAGGCCAACAACTGTAATTAACATATAGAACACCATGTGGATTGAATCTATCGATCGCTATACCAAGCCAAACGTTCCGTCCCTCATCAGCAAACTCTGGCCACCAGCATTTAAGTGTTCTCCATTCTGCTTAATCACAAGGATGTCACATTAAGTCCCATGAAGGCTATACTTCCTTGTGCCGTTGCATTTTTTTAGCAATCCATAGTATTGTGTACAATCTCTTCAATCTTGGAATCAGAGGAAAGTGCCTCAAAACTTTTCTCGGTTCTTTTGATTCCTTCCTAACCTTTTTGGGCTTCGTTTTTTCTTTAACTTTAAATCGAGGCGTCTGGCATTGAGGACACGAAGTTGCATCTGTATACTCCTTCCAATACAACATGTAATTATTTTTGCATGCATGGATGCACTTTGCCTTCATTCCTAAATCTCTCATCATTTGCTTCATTATGGGATACTTGTGAGGGAGTGTGTTCCCCTTAGGAAGCCATTCAGTCAAACATTTCAACAATTCTATCACACTATTTCTTGACCAATTGTATTTTTTCTTTAAGTTATGCAACTCTACAATTACAGATAGAGTTGTGTGTCCATCTTCACAACCAGGATATAATTTCTCGCTTGCAATTCTCTTATATTCATAATACTTGTCGACATGGTCAAGACCATAAGCAAAAGAAGTTTCAGGCACTGTATCTGCTTGAGAATTATTCGCACCACCACCTTCACCAACAGGAGCCTCATTGTGTACACCATAAGCATCATCAACCAGGTTCTCCAACGCATCCCCGTCATATCGATGCCCTGTATCTTCAATTAGAACTTGATTATGGGTATGATCCTCTTCAACAAATTGTTGTTTAGGACCTACTGTCATATCCATGCCCGGCTTTTCCCCATGAAGAAACCAAACATCATATGTCGGAAGCATACCATTAATGATCAAATGCCTTCTAACTTCTTCAAAAGAAGCTCTTTTTGTATTTTTGCATATTTTATAGGGGCAACTATATGTTGTAAGTCCGGGGAGTGAGTGCTTCTTTGCAAATTCCAAAAAAAATTGAACCCCCTCTTTGTACTCAGACTTATTTCTATGTGGAATTTTTATCCACCCTTTTGGAATCGATCTTGACATGATAGCAAAAAATTATATCCTCTCTCAAACAATCAACCTAAGAAACGAAAAAGATGAATATTAGTAATATTTTATATCATTTTGAAAACTATTTAATTGTACAATTGAAAATCTAAAATAGAATGGCTTGATATATAAAAATATATACACACCATTGTTAGTATTATATAATAAAAATTTCTAATGAGTAGTTTGCAATCAGAACATTGAACTTTTATAAAGCTATAAACTAGACAATGTAGGCCTTAAAAATGAAAGTCACGCTGAGTTGATCAGGACAAAGTCCAAAAGTCATGCTGAGTTGATCAGGACAAAGTCCAAAAGTCACGCTGAGTTGATCAGGACAGAGTCTAAAAGTCACGCTGAGTTGATCAGGACAATATTTAAAAAGTTACGCTGAGAGACAGCTCATCATTTGTCAGAAGTGTCATTATGACTGACAGCACGACAGTCGAAGAATGTCTTCTTGTATGCCACGTATGCACGAAACTGGAGAGATCACAGTCGACTATTGCGTGACTTTTGAAATCTTCTTCAGCAAGACTCAGCCTTCGTTAAGTTGGCGTACCAAAAGAGCTTATTGTCATTTAATGTGACTGACAAAGCAATCACTGTCAGAGATTTTGTGTCAGTCGAGGCACGTCGAATCAAGACAGATGGCAGTCCTGCCTCAATCTTGCGTATATTTTGAGCCTTCTGGCTCAAGTCTGCGTATATTTTGAACTTATATGTTCCTTCCTCAAATCTGCGTGTATTTTGAGCTTTCTGTCTCAAGTTTGTGTGGATTCTGAAGCTTCATGCCCCACGTCTGCGTGGATTTTGAAGCTTTCTGCCCCAAGTCTGCGTGGATTTTGAAGCTTTTTGCCCCCAAGTCTGCGTAGATTCTGAAGCTTCTTGCCCCAAGTCTGCGTGGATTTTGAAGCTTTCTGACCCAAGTCTGCGTGGATTTCGTCTTCAACAAGTCTGCGTAGATTTCATCAAATTGGAGTACGTGGCAGCCATGCCACTGATCTCTCACCTGCGTTTCCTGTAACTTGCACACGACTCATGCATGATTGCCATGTGTCTAACAGTTACAGGCCACATCCAGTAACTGTGTGGATTTTGAAGCTTTCTGCCCCAAGTCTGCGTAGATTTTGAAGCTTTTTGCCCCCAAGTCTGCGTAGATTCTGAAGCTTCTTGCCCCAAGTCTGCGTGGATTTTGAAGCTTTCTGACCCAAGTCTGCGTGGATTTCGTCTTCAACAAGTCTGCGTAGATTTCATCAAATTGGAGTACGTGGCAGCCATGCCACTGATCTCTCACCTGCGTTTCCTGTAACTTGCACACGACTCATGCATGATTGCCATGTGTCTAACAGTTACAGGCCACATCCAGTAACTGCTCATGACTTTGCGTATGTTAAATCCTGCGTGATTTTCAACTATGCACAGGCTGTGAAGACAGTTATCTTTTCAGTTATTTTTGACTCTATAAATAGAGTTCTTTTTCTTATTCATTGTACAGATACATAGTTATCTAAATTACTGTCAAAATTTTGAGAGCTTTTCTTCTTCGCATCGTCCAAGGGATAAAGCGATCGTCTTCTAGATCGAATTTCTACAGTTATAATTTTCCCAGAAACACAATAAATAAAGTGAATTTATTTATGGAAAACAAATTGGCGACTCTGCTGGGGAAAACCGTCTCCTCTTCTGAGATGGTAACAACTCAATGCGACACTTCGTCAGTCGGCTTGACGAAGAAGGTGATATCGATCCAATTCGATCAACTCGCCTGCGAAGAAATGCAGCGGGCTAAGGGTGGCAAGCCCACTTCAGCCTCCATCACCACTGCCAAGTCGAAGGGATGATATGTCTACGTCCCTAAGAATCTGTTGGCAACCAAGGGTAAAGTTTCTGCCACAGTGTCTACTCCTAACACTGGCAAGGACTCTACTTCAAGCACGTACACTCTTGTGTGCTCGAAGACGACAGCAGTCAAAAGTCACGCTGACAGTACTGGCTCATTAGTCAAGCCTGTTCCAGCGTACAAACTCAAAGTCAAGTCACGCTGGCAGCACTGGCTCCTTAGCCAAGCCTGTTCCAACGTGTAATCTCAATCCCAATAGTCACGCTGACAGCACAGGCTCCTTAGCCAAAACTGTTCCAGCGTGTATTTCTAAATTCAAAAGTCACGCTAACAACACTGGCTCCTTAGCCAAAACTGTTCCAGCGTGTATTTCCAAGTCAATTCTTTCTGACTCAGTGTGCGTACCAAAATCTGGCTCTTTAGCTAAGACTTTATACGCTAACGATACTGGCTCCTTAGCCAAATTATCACCAGCATACTCAAAGAAGAATAGCTCTTTAGCTATCTCTTCTTCTTTGCCAAGTTCTACCAGAACAGAGGGTGGTCTTGCTAGAACTCCTCCACACAAAGTCCCTTCGAAAAGAAATAACTCTTTAGTTGTTTCTTCTGCTCCTGTAGTGTTTACTTCAGGAACAGCTTTGACTGACAATTTTGTTAGTCAAAAAAAAGGAGATGGTCTTTTGACTACTCTTCCTTCTGGACATTCTATGTCTCAAAACTTGAATAAGTCTAAGAAGAAACATTCATTAATGTCTTCTTCTACGACTTCTTCGAATTGGGCACAGAATTTGTCTATAAAAGAGGGTCTGTTACCGACTCCTAATCAAAAGGGTGGTTCAACTCTTCCTTCTCTGCAAATATCCAGATCAATGGAAGGAAAACTCCAAGTATCAAAAACTAATGTTTTACCTCCAACTGATCTAAGAACAAAACTTAATCAACTCCGTTTGGGAAGTACTTCTGGTGTTAAGAAACTACACCAATTGGATATGAAAATAAGAGATCCAGATGCAGAGTATGCTAAAAATTATGTGGCTCATATTAATCCCTCTCTATATAATCAAGAGCCATCAAGACCCAAGAACCGGAAATATATTCCTAAAAATACACAAAGAATGTTCTCTGATGTACCTCAATCTTCACAGACAGATTTACGAGAACACCTTCAACAGAAGAGAATGAATAATTCTTTGTCAATGGATCATGCTGAATGTGACTTCCAGCCAAAAGTCATAATTCAATACAGATGTCAATCAAAGGATCAGAACCATGTTGATCATGAGTGTGACTTCCAATCGAGAGTCACAATGCAATGCAGATGTCAAACTAAACGACAATCTGTCTTCAATCGGATTCAGTATGAACCTATGCCTGATGAAGATGAACCTCTGTTTGCTTCTGTCAATATGACCTCTCGGGATACTGGGGGTAGAACTGATAGTCCAGATGGAGTATACAGAGGCACCAGAGCAAGAGTCCTGGCTTCTAGTCAAAGGACTTTGATTTCTGAAGATGATTCTGAATTTCTTGGAGAATCTAACTTCCCACCTCTTCCTACTAGGGGTAGTTCTCCTACAAATGACTTTGATACACAAAGTAAAGATTCAGAACAAACAACATCCACCAGTTCATCAATAATCCCACGTACAGTCACGACTTATATGGTCGATGGGAATACTGATGAACCTTCTTCTTCCTTGACTCCTCAAGAACAAAGAATTGCTTCTTTGGAACAGCAAATGAAGTCTATGGCTGACACTATAAAGTCGATGTATGAACTCATGGCAACCCAGATGCAAAATCGACAGACTGTACCAGATGTCGTACCAATTGACACTGGTATAAGTCCAGTACATGTTCCTCCAGCAGTACAATCTAATACTCCTGGACAAGCTCAACCAAATCCTAGTCTCTCCGGAGCTGGGGGTAGTGCTTATAATGCTGTTCCTCCTCCCAACTATTCTCTGCAAGCTACAACTCCACAATCCTCCGGAGTTGTTACTGAAGAATTGAGGAATCTTCGAACACAATTTGAGGCATTCAAACAGAAGGATGGTTTACAAAGGTTAGGCATCAAGCAACCTTATCCGATAGAATGGAAGCAAGTATCGTATTCTCCTAAATACAAGCCTCCTACTATCTCATTCTATGATGGAACCACTTCTCCGAGTCAATTTATTAATCATTTTGAAGTGATGACTGACCAGCTGCAACCAAGTGACGCCCTCCTTACTCAGGTGTTTGTCGGATGTCTCAAAGGAACGGCTTATGAATGGTATAGAAGTCTCCCGGATGGGTGTATTACCTCATTTGCCGGTTTCAAACAAATATTTCTTGAACGGTTCTATGAAGGGCTCAATGACATGACTATGTCTGCTCTTATAAGAATCAAGCAGAAAAATAATGAAACTATAGAAGATTTTATTGAACGGTTTCGAAGAGAAGCTCTGAAGATGCCTCTTGGAACTCCTGATGCTGTCACTATCGACACATGCAAATCAAATTTGTTGCCAATCATTAGCATGTGGACTGGATCTACCCAATTCCAAGATTGTCCTTCCTTCATAGTTAGTTCCAAAGCCGCTGAAATTAGTACTGAAACTTTCAAAGGCTTAGGAGTGCAGATGACTCCCAAAGAAACAGGTCAAAGTACTAACAATAATGCTAAATCCAATACTCGCAAGGGAAAAGAAACCCTTGAAGTTAATCTTCAGAGTAAAGATGCATCAACTGTTCAAACTCCTCCGACCTCTACAACTCAACAACTAAGAGCACCTCGTCCCAAAGAAGAATACTCTTTTGATGACGATGATGTCCTTGGTATCTTTGAATGTCTGCTAAAAGGTAATAAAATACAATTACCTGAAATCAAGAAACCTGATGAAGCTGGTAAGATAGATCATCCTAAATACTGTCCATACCACAGAATGTTGGGTCACACAATTCGTACATGTTATGTACTGAAAGGAAAGGTCCAGGAAATGATTAAATCTGGAGCTATCTCTCTTACTCCGAAAGAGAAGACCGTCACCTCCAACGTCGTCTCTATGCAATTCGGAGATTTCCCTCCTCAACTCCTTGAAAGCGGGATCGTTCCTACTCCCAAGGCAACTCTTGAAATAGTGAACATTCCTCCTCCACAGTCTGAAGGATTAGTACCAATCACTATGGAAACAGGAGAAATCATATGGATTCATCCTGATCTAGTGGCAGATTTTGAATCTCCTCCCCTTCAAAAGATTACTTCTCGAAAGTCCAAGAAGGCTGGAAAGACTAAGTCATGTCATATGACTTCTATCGGATCCACTTCCGACACAGAGCCGAAAGATAAGGAAGAAGCACTTGCTGGTGCTACTAGAACAGGAAAACCTTATCTAAAGGATTATTCCAAGAATCCTGAGGATACTCCCGATATCCCTTCTGCTGACAAAGATATTCCTAATGTTCCTCTTGAAGAAGAATCATCCACTGCACCTGTTCCTTCAACTGCTCCGGTTGAACCTGCTCCTTCCAAGCCTGTAGCTCTTAAGAAACGCAAACAACAGGCTCGATTTGATAAACCAATCAAGAAGTCCCCTCCTCTTGGGCTTCAGAAGCCTTATAATTTCGATATTCTAGCTCAACTTGCTAATACTCCAGCTAGAAAGTCTCTCTTTGAACTTCTACGTCTTTCCAAAGAGACTCGGGAGACGTTAAGTGAGGCACTTCTTCAAGCTGACTCTTGTCTTGCACAATTAAAGAAGCCAAATGAAGAACCTGCCACTTGCTTGCATTGCAACAGTGTATTGGAGATTATCCCAAATATCACCTTTACACAAGACGACATGCTACTGGAGGATAATCGACATGATCGGCCTCTCTACTACACCGGTTATATCGATACGATGAAGATAGATCGTATCCTCATTGATCCAGGGTCTGCTATAAGCATAATGCCAAAGAGTTTGTTGGATGAACTAAAAATCCCTCTTCACAAGCTTTCCAAGATGGTTACTACTATCCTGGGATTCAATCAAAGCCGAAGCGAGCCTTTGGGAAAGATTCATCTGAAACTTCAGATAGGCGATTTCAGATCCAAAGTCACTTTCTATGTGATCGAGATCGTGGGATCTTATAATCTTCTTTTAGGGAGGCCCTTTCTTCATGAAAATAATGTGGTGCCTTCTACTCTTAATCAGTGTTTTAAATACATTGACAGCAATGGAAGAGTTTAAAAGGAAGTTGTTGATATAAATCCCTTCCATGGGGTTGAAGCTTATTTCAATGATTCCCGGATGTACAAAGAAGAATATACAAGGGTGATACAAGCTATGGAGAAAGAGGATTCGCAAAGTGAGACCTTAATAATTCTTGTTAAAGGTCGAACTACTCAGCAACAATCTCCTAAACCCTCTGGAGAAGGTTCTTTCATTATTCCAGTGAGCGGATGGATCTCTCCATTACCTCAGTCGTCTACTCAAGATACACTGATCATTCCTGTCAGTGGGCGTACTACAGTTCCTGTATCTTCACATATAAAACAGGATACTTTGGTAATCCCTGTTGGAGGGCGGACTACACTTCTATCTCAAGCTTCAAGGGAGCTCACCTCTTCTGATCCGTTTGTTATCGATCTTAATCGAAACAAAACTTCTTCTCGTTCTTCTTCTCCCCCTTTAGTCATTGATTTGGCTAAGATTTCTAAGGCTCAGCCTTCTTCCAATGTAAATATTGCTGCTTTTAAATTTAATGAAAAGTCTCCATCTTTGCAGTATGTTGATGTGTGTAATCATGTTCATAGTTACTTACATTTGTTAGATGACTTGAGAACAATAACAATAGGAGTTGTACAGACTTTCCATACAGATGTGTCTCTAGAATCAGTACAAACTTCATACTTTCTAGTTCCCAGCAGAAAGCCAGGAGACATTCCAATATTCTTCTATAAAGGACCCCAGAATCCTTCTGATTTAGAAGATGATGACAAAAACGATGATACTGGAAGACTACAACAACGTCGATATAGTCAGCAATCTAAAGACATCATTAAAAACATGGGCTATGACTTCAGAACTGGCCTTAATAGTGGAAAAAGAAGAAAAATGCCTGTCCGAATTCCTCCTCTGAAATATGGAAGAACAAAATGCGGATTGGGTTACATTGCTCCTACTCCTTTTATCAATATTGTTCATGAAGATCCCGAATCTGACGAAGATAAGAGATCTGATTCTTCTAGTACTACCTCTTGGGATTTTGATACAAGTATCGGTGATTTCTACTGCAACATTCTGTCTTCCAACATGGTCTCCATTGACCGTTCTGAAGAAAGTGATGAAGACGAAGACGAATTTAAAATCTCACCTGAATCAGAACAATGGGCCCAAAGGTTAGATAATCAATAGGAGTTCCGATTCGAGCAAAAAGAACCTCCGACTGAAGATAAACTTGTTCAAATAGATGTTGGTGAAGAGGGATCCCCTAAACCAATATTCATCAGTGAAAGTCTTTCAGAAACTGATAAGCAAGACATGATCAAACTTATTCGTGAATACATCGATGTCTTTGCTTGGAGTTATGAAGATATGCCAGGACTTGATCCACAAATCGCAACTCATAAACTCAATATCATGCCGAATGCTAAACCGGTCAAACAACAACAGCGACGATTTCGTCCAGACATCATGGATGCAATTGAAGCTGAAGTCAATAAACTCATAGCCTCTGGGTTTATTAGAGAGGAACAACATCCCGATTGGGTGGCTAATATAGTTCCTGTTCTTAAAAAGACTGGCAAAATCAGAGTTTGCATAGACTTCCGCGATCTCAATGCGGCATGTCCTAAAGACGAATTCCCTCTACCAATTACTGATGTTATGATCGATAATACCTGTGGGTTTGAACGGATGTCATTTATGGACGGGTATTCTGGGTACAATCAGATTAAAATGTTTCCAGATGACGAGAAACACACTTCTTTCAGAACGCCGATCGGTACATACTGTTATACAGTTATGCCATTCGGTCTCAAGAATACAGGAGCAACTTATCAACGAGCCATGAGCACTATATTCTGCGAACATTTGCGGAAAACAGTCGAATGCTACGTTGATGATATTACAGTCAAAAGTCGACAAAAGAAGGATCACATCCAAGATTTGAAGACTATATTTGATCTAATGCGTAAGCATCAATTAAAGATGAACCCTACTAAGTCCTTCTTAGGCGTCTCTAGTGGTAAATTTCTCGGCTTCGTCATTACCTCTAAAGGTATACACGTGGATCCCGAGAAGATCAAAGCCATCCAAGAGATGCGTCCTCCACGCACCTTAAAAGAGCTACGAGGATTTCAAGGAAGGATCGCTTATATCAGAAGATTCATCTCTAATCTTTCAGGACGCTGCAGACCATTCAATAAACTTATGAAGAAAGGTGTTTCTTTTATTTGGAATGATGAATGTCAGAAAGCATTCGATGATATAAAACAATATCTGATGAGCCCTCCAGTATTGGTACCTCCTGTCTCAGGAATACCGTTCCTCCTATATACCCGAGCAATGAGTCATTTATTGGGTGCATTGCTTGCTCAAAAGAATAAAAATGGTCATGAACAAGCCATTTACTATCTCAGTCGTACTATGACCGGAGCTGAACCTCGATATTTACCGGTCGAAAAAGAATGTCTAGCCCTGATGTTCGCTGTCCAAAAGACACGACACTATATCAATGGACAAACCATTCATGTCATTTCCAGGATCAATCCTATACGGGTTATAATGAAGAAATCCAGTGTTTTAAATTCTCGACTGGCTAATTAGGGAATCTTACTTGCTCAGTATGATATGTACTATATTCCTCAGAAATCGGTCAAAGGACAAGCTTTAGCTGATTTTCTGGCTGCTCATTCAATTCCAGAAAATTCAAAACTCTATGATGAAATCCCAGATGAAGTCCTAGATTCAAACCAAATTACTGAAAAAGATCCTACTTAGCGTCTATTCTTTGACGGAGCTTCGAGAATAGGTCCTAATGGTGACATTGTCTCTGGGATTGGAATCGTTCTTGTGTCTCCAGAAGGTCTTGCTATCCAAAGAGCTTATTCTCTCGATCATCCATGTTCAAACAACGTTGCAGAGTACAATGCACTGCTTATTGGTCTTCAACTCGCTAAACATCTGAATATTCAATATTTGGAAGCGTATGGAGATTCTAAACTCATTGTCAATCAGATAAGGGGTACTTATGAAGTTCACCATCAAGATCTGGTTCCTTATTATAGATCGGCTATATCTATGGCTTCTTCATTTGAAGGGTTCTTCATTGAACATGTTAGGCTAGCATGTAACACAGAAGCTGATGCTCTTGCTAATCTTGCGGCGGTATTAGCTATTCCAATCAGACGTCAACAAATGATTGTTGTCTGTAATCAAGAATTATTTTATCTCGAAAACAATCTAACTCTAGGACTTCCAGTTGACATTGAAGAATCAACATCTCATGATGTCAATGCAACAAGAGGATTTGGATTAAGTTGTAAATCATTATCATCTTCATCTGATTCTAGCATAGAATTTATCTTCAGTAATTCAGCTGAGACTCAGAATACGGATAAAGATTGGAGACTTCCTTTCTTAGATTTTGTATTATATGATATTCTTCCAGATAATCCGAGTGAGGCGACATCTATCAGACGACGATCACTCAGATTCTATTACAATCATACTACAAAAACTTTATATCGTCGAGCTTATGACGGTTTACCTCTTCGATGTGTTGTCGGGGATGAGGCTCAACAAATTATTCGTGAAGCACATGATGGAATTTGTGGAGCACATCAGCCTGGACCAAAACTTCAGGACCGTATTCAACGTATGGGTTATTATTGGCCCACTATGGTATCAGATGCCATCGAATATGCAAAGAAGTGTAAAGCTTGCCAAATCCATGCGGATTTTATTCATCAACCCTCAGAATTTCTACATCCAAAGGCAGCATCATGGCCCTTTGAAGCTTGGGGTATGGACATTATCGGTCCGATCAATCCGCCGTCATCAAAAGGTCATCGGTTTATTCTCGCAATAACCGATTATTTCTCCAAATGGGCCGAAGCTATTCCTTTATCCGAAGTCAAGACTTCCAATGTCATCAACTTTATCAAGCATCATGTCATCTACAGATTTTGGTGTTCCTCGACGTATTATTCATGATAATGGACCACAATTCGTCAGCCAGAAATTTATTCGATTCTGTGACGATCATCGGATCAACAATGTGGCTTCTACCGCATATAATCCGACGGCTAATGGATTAGCAGAAGCTTTCAACAAGACCATCATCAAACTCCTAAAAAAGTTTGTCTCTACTAACAAACGTAATTGGAGTGAGAAACTTGGTGAATGCTTGTGGGCTTACCGTACTACAGTTCGTAATGCTACTAAATGTACACCTTTCTCTCTGGTGTATGGATGCGAAGCTGTTCTTCCAATAGAGATTCAAATTCCTTCTTTAAGGATAGCAATCGCTAATGAACTTACCGCCGAGAATAATGATCGTCTTCGACTTTAGGAATTAGAAGCTCTGGATGAAAAGCGATTATCTGCTCAACAGAATATCGAATTCTATCAAGCTAGAATTTCAAGAGCTTTTAACAAGAAAGTTAGAGTTCGAGCATATCAAAAAGGAAAACTTGTTCTAACAGTCAGACGTCCTATGACTATGACTCATATGAGCAAAGACAAATTCGACACAAAGTGGGAAGGTCCCTATGTTGTGAGCAGAGTTTTCTCAAATGGAGCTTATCAACTCTCAGAACTGGATGGTCGAAAAGTTATGATGCCTATTAATGGCAAATTCCTTAAAAAGTATTATGTATAAATATAAATACTTGTAAATCATCAGACAAATTCATGTTTATAAATAAAATTTTATTTTATTTTAATCATGAATGATAGTACATGATTTTAAGGAAGATCACTATCATCCTTCTCTACATTCGGACGCGGACCGCTGCCGTCCTTCTCGAAAATGCGATCAGTAAAAGAGCTGAGAACTTCTTTGCTGGAGCCCACGAGAAACTTGCAAGCAGCCATCCTCATGGCTTCCTCTTCTTCAGTCCTTCCTGGATCAAGCAGAAAATCTAGAATGTCTCGTGGTGGCTTGGGTGCAGACGAACCTTCGCCTGCATCTACCTCCTTCGACTGAACTGGATCGGCAGGGCGTTCTTCAGTGCCCTTCTGAACCTTCAAGGCGATTTCAGCCTTCTTGGATGCTTCTTCAGACGACATTTTTATGTTGAAGAGTAGAAGTGTTCGTTCTTGTCAGATTTCTGCTATATTTATAGACAGAAGTTCCTCAAATAACGAAGCGACACATTCATCCGACGGTTCGCCCGTTCATTAATGTCTGACGGTTCATCCGTTCATTTATTACATTCATCTGACGGTTCGTCCGTTCATTAATGCCTGACGGTTCATCAGTTCATTTATCACATTTATCCGACAGTTCGCCCGTTCGTTATAATCTGACGGTTAACTCGTTCGTTCATCATCATCTGACGGTTCATCCGTTCATTATTATCCAAAAATCATAAAAAATTGAGTTCAAAGATATTTTTATGTCTGAATTCTATTTTTTAATTAGTATTAAACTAAGATCATTTCTGGTTTAATATTATCTGATAGAATTACAAAGTTCGTTTGTATATTCTATTCTATGGAAACGTGTCATGTATTATCTACCTCTGAACATGTTTTCTATAAATATATCATTACCAAAACAGCAAAATCAAAAATCAGATCAAGAATTTTCATTTATTTTCATTCAGAATCAAAACATTGAATACAAGTGAAAATGAAAAAGATTCACTTATTAGGAGTTATCAACTCCCTGATACATTCAAGAACAGCATTCAGTTTCTCTTCATGAGCTTTTTGAACTCTTTCAGCTGCTTCAACTGTGATATTTTGTTCATCAAAAATAATGATAGCAGATTGGATGCGGTTAACTTCTTCAATCTGTTCCGCCTGCATCTGCTCTCGCTCCTTTTGAAGAGTTTCACAGCGTTCGGCTTCAGAAATATAAGCAGCAGTAACCTCAGCTTGCTCTGTTTCTATGACAGCAATTCGCTCTTGAAGGCGAGCCAACTTTTCTTTCAATTTCTTCAGCTCTTCATCTTTGGATGCTTTATCTTTCTCCAGAAGCTCTGCTCTCTGACGAGTAGTTAATATTTCTTTGCCCTTTTCTACTAATTTCTCAGAAGAAGAGGCAAAAAATGCTTCTAATACAGCTTGCTGGGACTGGGCTTCATGTTCTAGTTGACTGATCTCAGCCGCAGTTAAAGATTGAATGTCTTCCTTCTTAGTCTCCTAGTATTTTCGGATAGTTATTTCCAGCTCATCCAGGAGATGTTCGAAGAAGATGCACTGAGATTTGCAACCAGCATGTCGCAACGCCATGAGCGGAAATTTGACCATAGTTCGAAGATCAGAAAAGGGCATAGCTTCATCCTTCAAGAAACGTCTGGAATATGTATCTAGATATGAGTAAATGATCTCTGAATACATTCCCAGAGTTCTTGCTAGTCCAGTCTCGAATCCAGGAGTCGCTGTCATCATGGAAGAAGAAGCTTGAATATTCTGTATCCTGGGAACAGAAGTGTGTGCGACTGGAGAAGTTGGCAAGTGTGAACTCCCTTCATCAGTATCAGCCTGGATAAGCGGAGCATGAGTCGAGCTCATTGCTACAGCAGTTCCTATAAATCAAAGAAAAAAATAATCAGCATCTAAAAGAAAAAGAAACAGTAAAAACAGAATTTGAAATAAAATTCTACCAGGCTGAGGTTCATATTCGATATGTTGAGGGAGTCTTGCGTCTTCTCGTAGCCGGTCCATGATAGTATCCGACACTTGCTTCATATGGCTACTTCCAGCTCCAGAATTACTAGGTGCTGGAGCGTTGTCTGGAGATTGAGCAGGTTCGGGGCTGAGTTCCATTCTGTTTCCCCTGACTTTATCCTCATCATAAGGAGTAGAAGTGTCAGCATGCCAATCATCACCTTCTTCAGCTTCTTCTTCTTCTTTAAATTCTTTTTCATCCTTGGCTTCAAGATGAGTCTCTGATCCGGAGTCCATGATGTTCACATCTTCATCTATTCCTTGAGATGGATGAATCTCAGGAACAGTGACGATAGCAAGTTCAGTATTGACTGCCGGTTCAGTCTTCCCTGGAATATCAGTTCGAAGAATGTTGTCTGTACAAACATTCTTCAACAAGTCATCAGCAGCTGGTAGCTCGGACGTTTGCACGTCTTCATCGCCTCTGGCCGAAGAAATGTCTTCTTCAACATGAGTTTCAGGAACTTCCGGCTGTTCTGTAACTTTTGCTGGGGCAGATTCTTCTTCAGAATAATCAATTTGGTCATCCAGTGCCTGGATGACGCCTTCTGTCCTATGCTCAAATGGGATCATCCTCATCTCTGAGGGTTCAATAGCTACTCCACTTGTTGTAGGAGCAGTCATTTCCTGAGCTTGAATAGACTCTACCTCAGTATGTTCAGTTGAAGCTGCCGGTAGGTGAACATCATCAGACTCTGTCTTCTAAGTAGAAGCCGCTTCATTGATTTCTGGCAAAACTCCTCCACTCATAATCGTTTCTAGGAGTTCATTGCCCTTCATTTTGCTGACGGACTTCTTAACATACTTGCTTCTCGACCTCCTTGTTATCAAAGGAGCATCGTCTTCATCTTCGTCTTTATCAGTGGTGTCATCTTCATCAACTGAGATGCCACCTAAAGACGAAGTGGCAGTTACTGAGACCCCCTTTTTCTTCTTCTTAGATGTTGGAGACTTAGTACTCTTCTTGGAGACTGTCTCAGACTCATCACTTCTCTTTCTCTTAGACAGGGATACAAATATGGGCGGAAGAACTTCATCAGGAAAATTTCCCTCCTGAAATAATTCATATAGGGGCTCAACCTCCGTTGTCTCATCTTCGGGTTCCGGAGGAAATTGTTGAATAACAGTTTTCTTCTTTGACCTCTTCGATGGAACTGGGTCGTCCTCCGCAACAAAAGTCTTCAGATTGAACTCGGCTTGAAGGTGCTTGATGAAACATAAAAGCGAGCATATGTGTAAAGCATCTTCGTCCCCGAGCTAGATAAAGGATTAGGCATAGAGAATACAGCTTTTGTATCTCTAGCCGCAAAGTATCTCCAGGCTCGAGCTCCGTCAATAAGCCCTCTACGAGCAGAAAGGCAAGTGGTGGCGTTCCCAACGTGAAGTTGGTCATATCCGAATTGCCTGGTAAATCGGCTTGGTAGATACGGCTCTAGATACGTCATTTCTTCATGACGGTATACTAGATGAGAGGGCCAAATTCTCTGCAACCACTGAAAGGCTACGTCATCTAGCCTGTTTCCCATATCTCCGTCCATCATATTCAAGGGCATGCTTTCATAACCCAATAGTGGAGGGACACATTGAATGGACCAATGTGAAGCTCGATTCAAGATATTTCTGCATTCTGGAAGAGTGTGAACCTTCCAGAAAGTCTCTCCAGAGTACCTCTCCAGGAAAAGACTGCCACTCCCTCCTGCCCCTGGAGGTATCAGACCATCATGATGGAGGAGAAGCCAACCATATAGATAGGTGAAGGGCATCTCTATCCGTTGGAATTCCTCAGTCATCCTCCTCTGATCAGATAGCATGTTGGTTACAAAATTTCGAAGACCTGCATTCAGCCTACAGGTCATCGCTGATAATAAGTCTAGCTTGTAACCATACATAAGGCGCACCGCTGCAAAGATAACGCCTCTATGTATCCTGTCCAGAGAGCTGGAGCCAGGAACAATGAATCTTCTTAACCACAGAGATAGGAATCCGGCCAAATGACCATTCTTTGACAGAATCTTTCCGCTCTGTCTCACATACGAGCTAAAGGTAGTTCCAGCTTTAAACTCGTACCAGTCTTCAGTGATCGTGAAATCCTTGCAGTTATATTTCTCCAGCAGATAAATGATTTCACTCTCAGAGAGAGGCTTGAAGTTGTTAATCTTGTACCATCTCTTCTCGTTTATTTTCTTCTCATCCTTTTCACGGTTCATGAAAAGGTAGGACATCCACTTTTGGATGTGGTTGCCAGCTTCATCTTTAGAACTCTTGTAATATAGAGTACATGCGCCAAAATGGCACATCATCTCTTCAAATAGATGTACCATCTCTGGGTTCTTCTCTGACAGAAAATTCAGTTATTCTGTCGTAGGCACGTACTCCTCATACGGCAGCGAGCCTGAAGGTAGGTGTGAGATGTATTCCATCTCATGAAGGGCAAAGCCCATCTCCCCTTTCGGAGTCATAAATGTCCCTGTCCTGTGGTTATACCTCTCAACCAAAGCCAGGAACAGAAAGGGGTTGGGCCTGAAGCCGTAGGATGAATTAACGATTGCGTCATAAAGGTTTATCTTCTTTAGCTCAGTCTCAAAATTCTTCAAAGCCCAGTGGACCAAAGTCCTCCATCTCACATTCTCCTGATTCATTAAGCCGTTCATCCTCGGCGTTGAATCGGTGGGGTAGAATGCATTCTTGTTTGCCATGAATTCGTTTATGAAAACGGGCATTCTGAATGGCATCAATATTGATGAGTCTTCAGGTGGTATGCATCCAGGCTTCAAACCCCGAAACACGGATACATGATTCTCAGGGGCACTGAAGAATCCCTCCTTCCTATAAATGATACGGCTCGCCTTCGCCTGCTGATATTCTGTTAAATGCCAGGACATCTTCCTGGGATAGCTGGCATGCATGAATCTCATGATTGATAAGCCCCTGGAAACCTTCGGCCAGTACATGGGCTGTTTTACATCACCTTCGAAGTAGAAGCACACTTTTTCTCTGATGCCCTTTGGCTGAGATTTCTGTGCTATGGCATCTTCGAACAAAAATGCTGGTTTCTTGTGGGACACCAAATCTAGACTCTAAAAGGGTTGTCCATTCATTAAGCAGAGTAGGGTTGTATGGTCTTGATTGGCCAACAATGATAGTCTGGTTTCTGGAAGATCAAATTGGGGAAATTGCACATGAGATAAATCATGTTGAAATGAGAAACTCAAGTACCCTTCATAGTCTGCTTCTTCGCTTCGGATGTTCACTACAAAAAATAAAAGAAGACAAGGTCAGATATGTTTCAGTAAAATCTATGTTTATGCGTGTATAGCAGTGTTTGAAGAAAATTTCATAAGTCACGCAGACTTCAGACAGATATATTACCAAGACATGCTGAGTGATTTATTCACGCAGATGATTAATTCATGCAAAGTTCAGACAGATTAGGATGAAAGTCACGCATCATTGCCAGAATCACATTTAAGTGAAAATGACAAAAACATGCTGACAGATCAAGACTAATCTATCCAGAGGATAACTCTCAAAAGTCTGCGTGACTATTTCAACATGGACATTTCTGCCAACATGTGAAAAATCACGCAGAGTCATCATGAAAGCTGCATGAATAATTCAACATTGACATCTCTGCCAACATGTGAAAAATTACGCAGAGTCATTATGAAAGCTGCGTGACTATTTCAACATGGACATTTCTGCCAACATGAAAAATCACGCAGAGTCATGAGAGCCATGCTCCTTTGCGTGAAACACGGAGCTTCGTAAACACGAAGATGTGAAGTATGGCCGACCCTAAAGAGGGGGCATACTTTATTAATATCCTTTGCCCTAAGAAGGGGGGATATATTTCTGAAGTTCATTACTTATCTTAAGATCCTGAAAATTCTATGTGGAGTTCATCTTCATCGAAGTCATCTTCAAACAGTTCGTATCCCCCATCACTTACGCTGCATAGGAGGATGCGTGATTTCGCGTCGAGGGAGCCTGTCGGTTGTGGCACGCGAGGAAGTCGCAGGGGCTTTCCCCTTGGCCTGAGCATCGGCTTTCTTGGGAGCCATTTCTGCTGGGAAAGGGAAGAAGAAGTCGGAGAAGAAGAAGTTCGTCGGGGAAGATGAAGTTCTCTTCTGTGGATTCTCTCTCTCTAAAGCAAGTAAAGAAGGAAAGAAGTGATCTATGGCTTATTTATAGGCTCATGAAGAATTCCAAACGACAATATCATTATTTGCCTCGATTTAGGAGCTTGATACGGGATCCTAACTGCACAGAATCCCAACAGTCCAATCATTTAGGAGTAAATATCTCTTTAAAGTCATCTCAGCGTGACTAAATTCATTTTATCATCTTGATTTCAAAGTATTTCGAAATAATTTATCATTTTTTCGAAAACTTTGAAGGGGGTTTTGTAGGCCTTAAAAATGAAAGTCACGCTGAGTTGATCAGGACAAAGTCCAAAAGTCACGCTGAGTTGATCAGGACAAAGTCCAAAAGTCACGCTGAGTTGATCAGGACAGAGTCTAAAAGTCACGCTGAGTTGATCAGGACAATATTTAAAAAGTTACGCTGAGAGACAGCTCATCATTTGTCAGAAGTGTCATTATGACTGACAGCACGACAGTCAAAGAATGTCTCCTCGTATGCCACGTATGCACGGAACTCGAGAGATCACAGCCGACTATTGCGTGACTTTTGAAATCTTCTTCAGCAAGACTCAGCCTTCGTTAAGTTGGCGTACCAAAAGAGCTTATTGTCATTTAATGTGACTGACAAAGCAATCACTGTCAGAGATTTTGTGTCAGTCGAGGCACGTCGAATCAAGACAGATGGCAGTCCTGCCTCAATCTTGCGTATATTTTGAGCCTTCTGGCTCAAGTCTGCGTATATTTTGAACTTATATGTTCCTTCCTCAAATCTGCGTGTATTTTAAGCTTTTTGTCTCAAGTTTGCGTGGATTCTGAAGCTTCATGCCCCACGTCTGCGTGGATTTTAAAGCTTTCTGCCCCAAGTCTGCGTGGATTTTGAAGCTTTTTGCCCCCAAGTCTGCGTAGATTCTGAAGCTTCTTGTCCCAAGTCTGCGTAGATTTTGAAGCTTTCTGACCCAAGTCTGCGTGGATTTCGTCTTCAACAAGTCTGCGTGGATTTCATCAAATTAGAGTACGTGGCAGCCATGCCACTGATCTCTCACCTGCGTGTCCTGTAACTTGCACACGACTCATGCATGATTGCCATGTGTCTAACAGTTACAGGCCACGTCCAGTAACTGCTCATGACTTTGCGTATGTTAAATCCTGCATGATTTTCAACTATGCACAGGCTGTGAAGACAGTTATCTTTTCAGTTATTTTTGACTCTATAAATAGAGTTCTTTTTCTCATTCATTGTACAGATACATAGTTATCTAAATTACTATCAAAATTTTGAGAGCTTTTCTTCTTCGCATCGTCCAAGGGATAAAGCGATCGTCTTCTAGATCGGATTCCTACAGTTGTAATTTTCCCAGAAACACAATTAAAGTGAATTTATTTATGGAAAACAGACAAGTCTTTAAAAAACTATAAACTAGACTTGCTTTTATGATACGTATAGACTTGTATAAACTGGGCTTTCTTTTATAGGATACCTACATACTTCCTATAAACTAGACAAGAAGAGGTGATTACACGAACTCGAACCCAAGCTTCGTTGGTCTTGCTTTAGTTACATGGATGCATTCGAGTACTGTGTATCTTGAAGTAACTCAAATTAAAGTCATTTCACAACCAACATAACCAATATTGATACACATTTGTGTATAACCAAATGAAGATCTAATAGTTATCTCTACTAGAGAGACTACATATATAGTAATACACCAAAACTTTATTCAAATGACAGTCCAGTTAATAGTAATAGCAATACACAATGTATATCAATATACATAATAAAAATCTAAAGTAGCTAACATGAACCAAGTGGAGAACACTGTTCTGATAAGAGTACACAAACTTTATTCAAATATATATGGCTTGCTAGTGGAGAATATAGTTCTGATAAGAGTTGCATAGCTATGATAAACAAATAGAAATGCTCACATTTTAGACACATCTTTATGTAGTTGCAGATACGTCTACAATATGAACGTGTCTTGTCTGACACTTCAACGTAGCATGAATCAGCCGAAACCTTCAGTTTTGGATGTCCCCCCACATAATCCAACATAATATAGTAATTTTAGAATCTATAAAAACCAAAATTCTTTATAACCTACACATAAAAACCTGTATAGGATTTATAAAGAAATTTTTTTCTTTATAGTCCTTAAGAAAACTGATGGAAAAAAAATGATAGGCAATTAAACATACACATACAGATGATCAAAGCATAGGATCAGAGGATGTAGTCACGTAAGAAACAGAAAAAATGATAGGCTATTAAACATAGTCAACAAAAAATTCTTCCAAACCTACACATAAAAATTTGCACATTCAAAGCATACGATCCAAAAAAATAAAAATAAAGAACAAAATAGAGAGAGAACGATACCTAGGTAGGTTGCTCGTGGGAGGTGGTCTGCTCGAAATCAGAGAGGACAAAACCTTAAAACCCTATGGGAATGACCAAAATCAGAGAAGACTCGAAACCCTAACGAAATAGGCACTGATTGGAGGGAAGTACCTGATTCTCTTGACCAAACCCCTAAAATTGGAGGGAAGTACCTGATTCTCCTGACCAAACAAAAATTAAACAATAATTATAAAAAAACACAATAAAAATGCTCTGTATCCGTATCTAAGTCGATGTTTACCGATTGTTATAGTATCGTTTACAGATTTTCTAACGTTCTTAGAAAATCGGTACTTCTCTGATTCTCATCGACTTAGGTACTTCTTCGAGGGTTGAGAGAGAGGGAAAGAAGAAGCAGCGAAAGAGGGAAGTACCTCTTCGGGGGTTGAGAGAGGGTGTCCTCTTCGTCAGGCAATCGAGAGTTGGAAGGAAGAACAGGCGATCGAGAGTTGGGAGGAACTTTCGAGCCAAAAGTGAGAAGCAGGAGGGAAACTCTCGATCGTTTTGTTGGGAGGGAGAAACGGGAGGGAAAGGGAAAACTTTCGAGCCAAAAGTGAAAGTGTGAAAATTTTAGAGGGAAATAAAAGGGGATTAGGTTTTATCACACTTTCTCCATGTCACTGATTTCGTAGAAAAAATAATTGTCCTCGCGGTTATTAGTGTGACTATAATAAAAATAATAATAAAATATAAAATTTGATTTTTAGTAACAGTGTTTTAGCTATTGTAACAGTTATAACTATTACTATTTTGTCACGGTAATAACCGTTACAAATTATTAAAAAAACTGTTACTAATTATATGATTTGCCGGTAGAGAGAGAACTTTACTCATTCTTCGCAATCTCAATCTCTTTTACTCTCTTCTTCTTCGAAATCTCAGTTCAACTCAATGGCCCCCAAAAGTAAGACCATCGCCGGCGCCAAGGGCAAGAAGCCCGTCGTTGCTACCTCGTCGGCAGCTGATCGTGCAGAGACCACCATCCCATCATCAGTGGCAACCCTGAGGCCTAATCTCGCTGTGGCTCCGGCCATGATAGGTAAAATCCTATCTAGTTCGGCCGTGAGTTCGTCGGAGAAGAAGAAGAGCCGAACCCCAAATTTACGCCCACGTTTATACGTGTCAGCGTAAAACTCACCAAATACGCCCACGTCTATACGTGCCAGCGTAAAAAAATAGAAACAACAAAATATGCCCACGTTATACGTGTCAGCATAAAATGTAAAAATATGCTCACGTCAATACGTGCCAGCGTAAAAAAATTACTTGCCCGCGTAAAAATAACATACGCTCACGTCTATACGTGCCAGCATAAAATATGCTCACGTCAATACGTGTCTGCGTAAAAATGTTAAACATTAAATATGCCCACATTCATATGTGCCAGCGTAAAAACAACATACGATCACGTCTTTACGTGCCAGCGTAAAGCATAAAATACGCTCACATCTATATGTGCCAGCGTAAAATACGCAAGTGATAAGACTTTGCATAAAAGTCAATTCTAAAAACAGAGAACTTTTGCACTTAAATTTTAATTTTAATCAACTTAACTTCTACGCATAAGCGTAGAGTTTGCATAGTCAAGCTCTCTAGTACAAAGTCTTTAATTTTTATGCGTAAAATTCAGATTAAGTCATCTGCGTAAGTTTTAGTATGGATCTCAACTAAGAGATTCATTTCTGTATTAGAGCTCGGCGTGGCAGCAAGGTCTACCAAATCCCTCTTCTGAAGACTGGGAGCAGGTGTTGTTGTTGCCTTAGTAGCAAGTTGAGTTAAAGCCATTGTTGATGTTGCTATCATGGCTGATTGATCCCCAGGAGCTTTAGAAACAATATCTTCAGCACTTTTTTGGATCATTGCTCTAGTCATTTCTGGAACTGAAACTACTTGAGTTTCGGTAGCGGTGATTGTTGCGGGAGGAATGGTGACTGTTGTAAATGATTCAGGTTCAGACATTATCGTCTAAAGAACTTGTGTCAGATCAGTAGCAACAACTGATGATGTTATTACTACATCTCCGATTTCGGTTGATAGGTTGACAATATCTTCATCATCTTCGTTGGTTGCGGGCTCCTCAAGTTCTGGGAGTATTTCAGTGGCAGTTAGTTCTTCTACAACTGTTTCTTCATCTGCAGCTGGTATTTTTGCAGCCGGTTCTTCTTCTATTTCTTAAGTAAAAGAAGGCAATTCTTATTGAGCCTCTACTGCAGGCTCTTGTTGTACCTCTGTGGATGGGGAACATTCTTCTTGGACAGTATCTTCTTTTGAAGAAGAACTCTCTCCTTCATACTCCGTTGAATAGTTTTCTGAGGAGGAGGAGGAGCCACAGGCTTTACTGTAATGATGACACCTACAAAGATTAAGCAAAATAAGTTAATATACGAAATCATAATACCTAATTTTGTATAGATTTGGTGTAAATTATATTTACCTGGAGTAGGTACAGGACGTGCCAAGAGTGAGTGATAGTCTTGATCCCAGTCATCATCATCAAAATCAAGAGCCGATTTATCCGAGGGGATGGGTTCCGGATCATTAACATGAGTCGTGGCGGTGTCTTCAACAGCTTTTACCTTTTGTGGCCAAGTCAGATGTAGTGAAGAGCTAAGGCGACCAGGAGACAAGACTCCTACCACTTCTGTTGATGCTGCGGTTTGGGATGCTGAAGACCCTTCTCCAGGTTGAGCTGAAGAAGATATAATATTTTGAGGCTCCTCGATAGGAGTTTCGCTCTCTGGAGTAGCGGCTCTCTGTCTAGAAGGCCCTTTAACGGTGACTTTTTTCTTCTTCTCCTGGAAGGTAACAGCTGCGTTTGATTTTCGCTTCCGAGTTTTGGAAATGATAATTGGTCCTGCAGCTGGTTCCCCAACTCCCGTAGGGATCACTTCTAGATACTCGTCTGGAACAGCAACATCATCGGGTATGTCCGAAGGTACCCTGACTGGTTCTTTGATGTTTCCTTCTTTGGCCCATCGAAGACTCCCCTTCATGTTGTAATCATTCGCGAAGGAGCGAATGGATGCATAAAAATGAGCATACGTATGAAGCATTCGTAGCTCAGTTGTACTTGTAGCAGTTGATACCCGGAATCTAGTACCGGTACATGCAGTGCTAAAGTACCTCCATGCTCTTGCACCATCAATTAATTTTCCATAATGATGGAAGCTGGTTGAGGGATTACCAACATGAAGTTGGTCATATCCAAACTGACGAGCGAACCGACTGGGTAGATACGGTTCGAACGCACGGTTATCTTTATTCCTATATATCAGATGTGAGGGTCTGATGCACATTACCCATTTAAAAACTGGCGCAGGTAATAAAGTCCTCCCTTCACCTATATCTTCAAATTACATGCCAAAATAGTCAGCTGGGGCTGGTGGTCTTGTGCAGAAAAAATTCTACCCGTGGGAATAGTTGAGTGTTGCCTGGGTATCCGCCACTGAAGTTGCAGTCCACGTGGCTTTATTAAATTTCTAAAGGAATACCTCCGTATCATTCCCAGGGCCTGGTGGCAACAAACTACAGTTGTGATGTAACAACCAGCCCATCAAATATGTGTAGGGCATCTCCACCCTAGGGAAATCTTTTCGGTGAGGAGCATTGTTGATCAGTTCATCACCAAATGCTCGTAAACCAGCATTTATACGGCATACCATTGCCGATAACAGGTTGATTCTGACTTTGAATACCAAACGTACTGTTGGCTATAGTACGTTTCGGTGAATCCTGTCAGCTGTGCCAATCCCTGGTATGACCCATCTTCGTAGCCAGAGGGAAAGGAAGCCCGCTAGAAAGGCTTTTTTTGAGAGCTTTCGGCTGTTGTGTCTCAAAAAGCTCAATGCTTCGGTCCCAGCAGGAAATTCTCCAGCCTTGGTAGCCAAATATTTATCCGGAGACTTATAGGTGGCCATCCAAGTATTTATTGAATCAGGAGGGATGATTGAACAAGGGTTGATAGATTGAGCCTTGCTATCTTGAAATTTCTCTTTGTCATCCTTGGATATTCTATTCTTATGATAGAATAGATATGTTGTACATTTATTGATGTATGCGATCCACTTTCATATATAGTGGTGCAAGTCAGATAGTGGCACATCAATTTTTGGTATACCTCAACTAACCGAGGATTTTTCTCTCTGATCTCTGCTAGTTCCTGGTTGGAGGGAACATATTCTTCATACGAAGCTTCACCCATTGGAAGCTTGGACATAAACTGCATCTCATACAGTACAAAACCCATTTCACCTATCGGAGTTGCAAAAGTCCCTGTTGAACTAATATACAACTCCATTAAAGCCAAGAACATGTTATTGTTCATTGGTATACCCTGACTCGTGGAGGCTACTGCTTTATATAGTCCAATGGCCTGCAGTTCTATTTTGAAATTCTTTATGATCCAGGTACTAAGTTGAATCCAGTTCTGATTATGAGGGGTCATCCACCCTGGCAGCCTAGGGTTGGCCTGGGGATATAATACTGAGGCCTTCATAAGTTTGTTTATGAACATTAGGATCTGCACTGGTTGAATCAAAGCTAAATCTTTACTTGGTGTGAATCCAGGCAGTAGACCGGCGAAAGGAATGATACCACCACTGGGAGTGCTGATATGGTAACCCATTTGGTTGGCCCCATCTCTCTTGAAAATAATTCTACCTGGTCTACCATGACTGCTTGGAGTCAGGTTCTATAGCATCTGTCTTGGATGGGTGGTGTGTATAAATGAAGATAGGGGATAATCCTTTGCCATGTCTGGGAGATACATCGCGCTCTCTTCAAATTTAAACACCCAAGCCTCCTTCTTGGGGTTGGTTTGTGATTGGAAATCTATAGCATCCCCAAACATGAAGGTAGGCTTCAAAAATTGCTGGCCATCTAGCGACACCAGCAATTCTCTATTTATCAATGATAGCAACATCCTGTCTTCCTGAGCAGCTATTATTTGTTGTCTCTCTTCAGGGTATTGCTTGTCACTTTGTGGGAATTCGACATATGACATATTTTCCAAATAGTTTGAGCCCACCATACCAGCTGGTGAGCCGAATACCTCTGCGAGAGGATGAATTTGCAAGTCCACTGCCAAAAGAAAAAGAAGAATCAAGTTAGTAAAAATCTAAATTGAATTTTACGCAAATGACTTATTCTAAATTTTATGCATAAAAATTAAAGACTTTGTACTAGAGAGCTTGACTATGCAAACTCCACGCTTACGCATAGAAGTTAAGTTGATTAAAATTAAAATTTAAGTGCAAAAGTTCTCTGTTTTCAGAATTGACTTTTACGCAAAGTCTTATCACTTGCGTATTTTTTTATGCTGGCACGTATAGACGTGTGCGTATTTGGTGAGTTTTACGCTGACATGTATAAACGTGGGCATAAATTTGGGGTTCGGTTCTTCTTCTTCTCTGATGAACTCACGGCCGAACTAGATAGGATTTTACCTAACATGGCCGTAGCCACAGCGGGATTAGGCCTCGGGGTCGCCACTGATGATGGGATGGTGGTCTTTGTACGATCAGCCGTCGATGAGGCAGCAACGGCGGGCTTATTGCCCTTGGCGCCGGCGGTGGTCTTACTCTTGGGGGCCATTGAGTTGAACTGAGATTTTGAAGAAGAAGAGAGTAAAAGAGATTGAGATTGCGAAGAATGAGTAAAGTTCTATCTCTGCCGGCAAAGCTCTATTTATAGAAAATTTTGAAATCGGTTCAAATTCCCAAAATTTACGCTGACTGTTGGATATCCCGAACATTACACGGACTGTTGGGTATCCCGGACTTTACGCAGATGACCGTTGGGTATCCTGAATTCTACGTGGATGACTGTTGGATACCCCGAATTTTACGCTTCTGTTCAAAGTATTTCAAATTATAGAAAATTTGAAAACTTTGAAGGGGTTCTTGTAGAAGCATAAATTAAACTTCATAGACCAAGTCAAAGAAGTTAAAAACTTTATGCAAAGTCAGACTCTACGCAAGGCTCATTAAAAGACTCTATTGAGTTAGATTCAAAATTCTACACGAGCTCTTTTACGCGAGAGCCATTCTCAGCTTTTTACGTGAGAGACAGGCTGTCAGACTGCATTTAATGCGCGTGATATGGATCTGACAATATGATTTTCTGACAGAACATTGCACAGCAGCCGAGAAGATTTTTATACCAAACCCAACACTTGTCGTTTAGCGTGCAGATAGGCTACTTTACGCTCAAGAGACTATTTCCTTTACACATGAAAGCTATTTGAGTCTTTACGCTCAAGGCTGTCGTGTGCGTAAAGTTTATTTGAGCTAATTATACGCTCAAGGCTACTTTTCAGCCACTTTACGCAGGAAGTCTATTTTGAGTTATTTTACGTCCAGTCTGCTACTTTATGCAGGAAGTCTATTTTGGGTTATTTTTACGCCCAATCTTTTCTGGCTATGTGAGAACGTGGTCTGCATACGTGGCTTTCATGCCTCACTTATCGAGGAACGTGTGTACGTGCTCTCCCCATATTGTTGAAGTTGTGGGACATGTGTCACCATGCGTAAAGATCACAACTCTATATGGGATACGTGTCATCACATGTAAAGATTGATTTTCAATCGTGGGTGACAGTTACTTGCGTAGAGACCCAATGTTGTTGCTTTTTACGCACAGAGGGTCTAGTCTATAAATAGACTTATTTTTAACACAAGAAGACATCATCAAGAGAGATACAGAGGAGGAGATTATGAGAAGACTCATACTTTAAGAGTGATATTCCTAGAAGCATTTCTTCAACTTTTTCTCAAGAACAGGTTGAAGCAAAGCAGGAAAGCATTCGACTGTGCCATCAATGTCGTTGTGTCGATACCTTTCTGGTGACTTAGTTCTTCCAATTGTTCATCTTCTTTAAGCAGCTCTCTTCATCATCATCGTGTGGTCCAAGGAACAAAGTGATCGCTCTCAGATCAGACTTTCATAGCAATACTTCCTAGAAACAATTTTTACTTTTGTACTTTTTCTCAGTTTTCTTTCAAGAGCCAATTTTAGGCATTTTGTTAAGTGAAACAGCCATTAGCCCAGCGTCTTTCGACGCAGGCTCAGATATTTCGTCAAGCGGAGAATTAGGGAGGCCAGCAGAGGTCGCAGGAACAGCAGGGTCAAGGAGGACACAACAGGGACCTGAGCATGGCCAGGGTCAGGTGTTCACTTTGTCTCTGGAGGAGGCACTAGCATCAGGCGTCATAGTTACCGGTACTATTTTTGTTACCTCTTTTCCTGCAGTAGCATTATTCGATTCGGGGGCTACCCATTCTTTTATATCTGTACGATTTACGACACTCATTGGATAGGAGTTCGAGGTATTGACATAGAGGATGAATATACTCATTGGTAATAGGCTCATAGGAGTTAGCAGAGTGTGCTTTGCGTGTCTGGTCTTTGTGTGTGGGCATTTATTGTTCGCATCTTTGATTGAGTTCCCTATGGGCAACTTCGACGTAGTTTTAGGCATGGAATAGCTGAGAGACAGTCATACAACGATAGATTGTTGAGGAGGTAGTGTGGTGTTTAACATTCCAGGCATTAAAGAGTTCACCTTTATGCGATCACTGGAGGATCATTCGAAGGGCATAGTTGCAGCGACAGCGGCAGTAGCAACGGAGGAGAAGTCTGAGGGTGGTCTAAGGGTTTTTTGATGTTTTTTCCAAGTAAGCTTTCGGTTATACCACCAATAAGAGATGTGGAGTTCTGTATTGAGTTGAATCCTGGAACGAAGCCTATATCAAGCAGGGTTTATAGAATGTCGGAGTCAAAGTTAGACAAGCTATATCAGCAGGTGGAAGAATTGAACGCGAAGAAGTTTATTTGAGATAGTGAATTGCCCTGGAGAGCACCGGTAATTCTAGTACCCAAGAAGGATGGGACGACACGAATGTGTATTGATTATAGGCATTTGAATACAGTGACAGTGAAGAACAAGTACCTGCTTCCAAGGATTAATGATTTGTTTGATCAACTGAGTAGAGCCAGAGTCTTCTCGAAGATTGACCTTCGGTCTGGGAATCATCAAGTGAGAGCCCGGGAGCAGGACATAACAAAGACAGCCGTTAGATTGCGATATAGACATTATGAGTTTCTGGTGATGCTAATTGGATTAACTAATGCCCCAGCAGTATTCACGGACTTGATGAATGACATCTTTATGCCATATTTGGATAAGTTTGTGGTAGTGTTCATAGATGACATCCTTATCTATTCCAGTAGTGAGGATAAGCATGAGAAACATCTTTAGACAATTTTCCAGACCTTCAGGGAGCATCAACTTTATACGAAGCTTAGAAAATACGAGTTTTGGTTGGATCGCATATCTTTTCTGGGACATATCACTTCTTAAGCAGGAGTGTCAGTAGATCCGAAGAAGCTTGAGGCAGTAGGGAATTGGCTAGTTCCGAATACAGTAGCAGATGTGCGTAGTTTCCTGGGACTGGAAGGTTACTACAGGAGGTTCGTAGCAGACTTTGCCAGGATTTTAGCTCCCTTGACACATTTAATGCGTAAGGAGGTAGAGTTTGTTTGGTCAGCAGAGTGTCAGGCATCATTTGAAGAATTGAAGAAGAGATTGATCATAGCCCCGATCTTGACGCTTCCCATAGGATTTGGAGAGTCTACAGTATATTGTGATGCATTCGGAAAGGGACTCGGTGCGTATTAATGCAACATGGAAGGGTGATAGCATATGCGTCTTAACAACTTTCGGATTATGAGTTGAACTGAGATTTCGAAGAAGAAGAGAGTAAAAGAGATTGAGATTGCGAAGATTGAGTAAAGTTCTCTCTCTACCGGCAATGCTCTATTTATAGAAAATTTATGCTGACTATTGGATATCCCGAACTTTACGCGGACTGTTGTGTATCCTGGACTTTACGCGGATGACCGTTGGGTATCCCGAATTCTACGCGGATGACTGTTGGATACCCCAGATTTTACGCTTCTGTTCAAAGTATTTCAAATTATCGAAAATTTGAAAACTTTGAAGGGGGTCTTGTAGAAGCATAAAATAAACTTCATAGACCAAGTCAAAGAAGTTAAAAACTTTACGCAAAGTCAGACTCTACGCAAGGCTCATTAAAAGACTCTATTGAGTTAGATTCAAAATTTTATGCGAGCTCTTTTACGCGAGAGCCATTCTCAGTTTTTTACGCGAGAGACAGGCTGTCAGACTGTATTTAATGCACGTGATATAGATCTGACAATATGATTTTCTGACAGAACATTGCACAGTAACCGAGATGATTTTTACACCAAACCCAACACGGGTCGTTTAGCGTGCAGATAGGCTACTTTACGCTCAAGAGACTATTTCCTTTACGCATGAAAGCTATTTGAGTCTTTACACTCAAGGCTTTCGTGTGCGTAAAGTTTATTTGATCTAATTATACGCTCAAGGCTACTTTTCAGCCACTTTACGCAGGAAGTCTATTTTGAGTTATTTTATGCCCAGTCTGCTACTTTACGCAGGAAGTCTATTTTTGGTTATTTTTACGCCCAATCTTTTCTGGCTATGTGAGAACGTGGTCTGCATACGTGGCTTTCATGCCTCACTTATCGAGGAACGTGTGTACGTGCTCTCTCCATATTGTTGAAGTTGTGGGACACGTGTCACCGTGCGTAAAGATCACAACTCTAAATGGGACACGTGTCATCACATGTAAAGGTTGATTTTCAATCGTGGGTGATAGTTACTTGCGTAGAGACCCAATTTTGTTACTTTTTACGCACAGAGGGTCTAGTCTATAAATAGACTTATTTTTAACACAAGAAGACATCATCAAGAGAGATACAGAGGAGGAGATTTTGAGAAAACTTATACTTTCCGAGTGATATTCCCAAAAGCATTTCTTCAACTTTTTCTCAAGAACAGGGTGAAGCAAAGCAGAAAAGCATTCGACTGTGCCATCAGTGCCATTGTGTCGATTCCTTTCTGGTGACTTAGTTCTTTCGATTGTTCATCTTCTTCAAGCAGTTCTTTTTATCATCATCGTGTGGTCCAAGGAACAAAGTGATCGCTCTCAGATCAGACTTCCATAGCAATACTTCCCAGAAACAATTTATACTTTTGTACTTTTTCTCAATTTTCTTTCAAAAGCCAATTTTAGGCATTTTTTTAAGTGAAACAATGGCCTCACTGCCAATGTTGGTCCTCTGATCGGTGCTGCCCCTGGAGCTGGCAACACCAAAAATTGCTAAACTGGCCCTCTGGCCTCTGCATTATCGGGTAATTGGCGATCATGTGTTCTGGTCTACCACACCTCTGAAGAACAGTTTGGCAACTCTAGAGGGGGGTGAATAGAGTTTATATAGAAAAATAGCTAATTAAAAATAACTCTTTTACCAACAATAAAAAATCAGAGTAAAGTGCGGAAAATAAATGAAGAGCAGAAGAGCATACGCAAACACAACAATTTTAACCTGGTTTCCCTCGTGGAGGACTAGTCCAGGCCTGAGAACTCTAGCTCAGGATTAAATCCACTATTTGTGAAATAGTAGCTTATAACCCGTGCCTTTTCTTCAGAAGAGCACGTCAACTTCTAACAGAGGATCGCAGTGGCGATTTGCTTGGAATTGTCCAAGCGACTTCTTCACTCTTGCACAAGAATCCTAACTGAGAGATGCTGAGCACTCGAGACTTAGGAGGCTTGTGGCTAGTAGATAGGAAGGGTATGGCTTATTGAGCTTGTAGGAGAGAAGAGAAGAGAAGATTGAGTGAATTGAAATGTGAGAATTCATGCCCTATTTATAGTGTTTTTAGAGGCAGAATTCGGCCAGAATTCGGGTAGGAAAATTCAAAAATTTGGCCGTTGGACAGCTAGCAACCAGCTTACCCTAAAATTAGGGTTCCTGATTTCTAGGGGACAGAGTTCGGCCCAAACTCTGTGTGGAGGCAGAGTTCGGCCCGAACTCTGTCTCCAGAGCACAGAGTGGTCCTAAGTGGGACTTGTGGGCAATTTTTGTTTTGGTGGAGCTTGGGATTTTGGGTAGGCTTATAGACTAAGTTCCAAGAGCTCAGCATAACTCAGAGTACATACTTCTAGACTCAATAAAATGTAAAAGTACAGACTCAAAAATACACTGAGAGTCGGAAACTGAGCTGTTGTCTGTTCTGAACTGAATGCAGACGTCGTGTGTCGTATTGAATTTTATACAGATATTATTTAGTCAATGTAGTCAATATTTGGTTGACTGTGACTTTGTGTCAACAATCTCCCCCATATTGATAATTGACAAAATAATAAATGTATATTTCAATATTCATACATGGACACAGTTGGTTAAAACACAGCTCCCCCATAAACAATGCCGAGCTAGAATAAGATAGCTCCCCCGTAATCAGTGAACGGTGCCGAGCTAGAATCAATAGCTCTCCCCCGTAAATAATGCATAGAACCTGTGGCCTGATAAAAATATTTTCCCAAAAGCAAACACAAGCACAGACAAATATACATATTTCTCCCCCTTTTGGCAGTTAGCAATATAAAGGATCATATAGACTGCATAAGGAAAAGCATGGGAATAGCAGTATAGACACTGAAAAGTAATCCAACCACACCAAGCAGAGAAGAAACAGTATAATACTAATAAAACAAGTCACTGACATAAAGTAGAACTACGAAAAATAGCATAAAATGTTATCCACCAACCAGCACATCATCAGGGTTTGAAGACATAAATCCAGTACAGAAATCCATAACAAACTGAAATAACTAAAATCAAAAAAAAACAACTAAGACCATCAGCAGTGTCAGCAGCATATCAAGCCAATCTCCATCATGGAGCACGAGAAGGTCCTGGAACATCTGAAGGACCAGGGAATGGGCGACGAGGGTCCACAAAAGCATCATCAGGATCCATATACCTCATGACCCACGGATCGTCTATACGATGACCCGCGCGATCTGGATCCCGCTCAATAGGCACATGCAGATCAGGATGACGAGCAAGTGAATACCGCATATCATGCAGAGAGTTCCCAAGGGCACTGATCTGCAAGGTGGTACGGTAATCCTGCTGCGTCCAGCGATCATCCTCAATAGCAAAGCGATCGCGAAGCATAGTCTGAAGAGACTCAAGAGTGGCAGGAGGAGGAGGTGCATCCTGACCAAAAGGAGGGGCGTCAGGCTCCTCATCAGCAGAATGCTCAGATGACTCAGAAGCAGCGACAGGCTGAAGGCGTCGTGCTTTGGATAGAAAGACAGGTGCAGGCATAAACGGACAATCATGGATAGGAATGATGAAAGCACGAAAAACTAAAGGAAGATAGAGAGGATAAACCAAAGCTCTTGGTTTCTTCCGACAGTTGATCATCCAATCCATCATAGTCCGTGGAAAGTTGAATGGAATACGAAAGTGGAGATGATATAAGGCGGAGATCTCAAGATAAGTGACTTCATCTGTTGAGCCAGCCTTGGGCAAGATAGTATTGAACACGATGCGATGAAGTTCATAAAAGTAGGGGGTGAGATGCTTGGCCTTTAGCTTGCGAGGACTTACGTTAGGAGCACATAAATCCTCCTTAAATCCTTCAAGGGAAGTGTCGCCAACAAATTGAAGTTGACGTGCCTCTACAAGCTTGTTCCACACATCAAGATCCGGGAGAGCAAGAAAATCTCCCAACTCAGAATCATTAAAGGCAATGGTAATGCCAGCAACCCGAGAATAGATGTGGGTTGCATCGTGAGTCAAATTGCAGTAAAACATTTGAATTGCACTATGGTAGATGACAGAATTTGAAGCAACAAGTTCATCCAAACAAAGATCACGGAATAAAGACTCATATTGTGAAAATATAGTGAAATTTATGGGATGGCCCCCAAACACCGGACGAGTTCTAAAATCGCTAAACCATTCATTAGAGGCTTCTAGCGATACAAATAAATGGTCGTCGTAAGTGTTAGGGTCATCGGGACGCGGGGATTGAACAACGGATGAATGGGGTGTTGTTCAACTACTTATTCAATCGGAGAAGGAGGAACCGAAGAGGAAGCACCCTCATGTCGAGTCCTTCTCCCTCGTTTGGACAAGCGAGATGCCATTTGAAATAAAAGAGGAGAACTTGAAAATGATAGAAAAAAAGAGATATACCTGAAAAGAATACCAAACAGTTGAAGAGAATGTTGAAAAACCCCTTTCCCTTGATTTTGAGAAGAAATAGAGCCCTCTATATCAAGAACTAGGGTTAGGGTTTGGAAGGAAGAAGATGGAAGAGGTGGAGAAGAAGGAAATATGGGAGGAAAGAGAGGGAATCCCGAAATAAGTAGGGCTTGGTCTTTGGTCGGGTGAAATATTGACCATTGGATTAGAATTGATCCAACGGCAGAGCCAGATCCCGACCCTGGAACCTAAGAACCAAACTCGGCCCGAACTCTGATAGGGGCAGAGTTCGGCCCGAGTTCTAGATCAATGGTCCAGAATTGAAAACAGGCAAAGAACATGAAGAAAAAGTTTAAGAGTTAAACAAAAGATAGTTGAGGACAACAAAGAGTGTAAAAAATAGATAGAGAGGTACTCAGAAAACAGAATGAACTTTAGAAAATCTCAATTAGGCAACATTAAATCGAAAATGAGCCATATAATAAATAAGGACATATACTGTGGTTCAATAGTCCAAATTTGCCATGGGTTAGCTGCAGGGGCCGGATCCCAGCTAGCGGTAGTCCTGAGGACTAGTGCACCGTGTCGCTTAGGCTTTTACGCCTTATTGTCAGAAGGACCCTTTCGGCTTGTACCCATACCAAATTCTTCGAAAAAGAATCACAATATACTCGATATTTACGCAGGTGAGTTTCAATTTATAACTGCTTCATCTAAAATTCCAAGTTCACGACAAAGAAAATTGAAGCGCTCTTCGGATAGTGGCTTAGTAAAGAAATCTGCCAGCTGATGATCAGTGTCAATAAATTCTAAGTTAATCGTGCCATTTTGCTGATGATCACGCAAAAAGTGGTGTCTGATCTCAATGTGTTTAGTGCGTGAGTGGCAGACAGGGTTCTTAGTCAAATTGATTGCACTAGTATTGTCACAGAATATAGGAATGTGCATGAAAGATAACTTATAGTCTTCAAGGGTTTGCTTCATCCACAGAATTTGTGCACAACAACGCCCAGCTGCTATGTATTCAGCTTCTGTTGTGGATAGTGCGACAGAGTTCTACTTCTTGCTAAACCATGAGACTAAAGCCTTTCCTAATAAATGACACGTGCCGCTCGTACTTTTACGGTCGATCTTGCATCCAGCAAAGTCAGCATCAGAGTAACCGATGAGGTCAAATGATGTTGACTTGGGATACCATAGACCCACTGTAACCGTACCCTTAAGGTATCGAAAGATACGCTTAACCGCGGTCATGTGAGATTCCTTGGGATTTGCTTGATATCTAGCACATAGGCAAACACTAAACATGATATCGGGGTGACTAGCAGTTAAATAAAGTAAGCTGCCTATCATACCTCGATACTTACGTTGATCAACGGGTTTGCCGCTCTCATCTGGTTCGAGTTTGGTTGAAGTAGCCATTGGGGTGCTGATTGGTTTGATGTTGTCAAGATCGAACTTCTTCAGCATGTCCTTGGTATACTTCGATTGACAGATAAAAGTTCCATTAGCCAGTTGTTTTACTTGCAGACCAAGAAAGTAGTTGAGCTCTCCCATCATGCTCATCTCAAATTCCGTCTGCATACACTTGGCAAATTCTTGACAAAAAGTTTCATCAGTAGACCCAAAAATAATATCATCAACATAAATCTGAATTAATAGAATGGTGTCTTTGAAAGATTTGATAAACAGTGTGGTGTCAATTTTCCCTTTTGAAAAACCTTTCTCAAGCAAGAAACTGCTTAGCCTTTCATACCAAGCTCTGGGGGCTTGTTTAAGGCCATAAAGTGCTTTCTTCAGCTTGAACACGTGGTCGGGAAATTTGTGATTTTCAAAGCCAGGGGGTTGTTTGACATAAACTTCCTCCTTAATAAAGCCATTCAAGAAAGCACTTTTAACATCCATTTGAAATAATTTAAAGTTTTGAAAATTAGCAAAAGCACAAAGCATCCGAATGGATTCTAGTCTAGCAACAGGAGCATACGTCTCATCGTAGTCGATACCTTCCTCTTGGTTGTATCCTTGAGCTACTAGACGAGCTTTGTTACGTGTGACTGAACCATCTTCATTTACTTTGTTTCTAAACACCCATTTGGTACCAATTATTGAGTGATTAGCCGGTCTAGGAACTAGTTCCCATACTTGGCTCCTCTCAAATTGGTTGAGTTCTTCTTGCATAGCAGAAATCCAAAATTCATCATTAAAAGCTTCAGAAATGTTTTTAGGCTCTACTTGTGAAATGAAGGCAGTGCTAGCAACGGAGTCTCTTAATGATGATCTAGTAGTTACTCCACGTGAAACTTCTCCTATAACTAAATTTTCTGGATGAGAAGGTTTGAAAGAGAATTTCTTAGGCAAACCCTCCAGAGAATTAGTTTCGGTTAAAGTATTCATTGGAGTAGAAGTTGATGGCTCAACGTCATCATCAAGAGTACTTGCTGCACTGTTATCTTCATCAAAAGTCACATTTGTTGACTCTTCCACAATAAGTGAGCATTTATTAAAAACTCTATATCCCTTACTCTTAGCGGCATAACCAAGAAAGATACCATCGTCAGCTTTGGCATCAAATTTGCCTAAGTTGTCTTTGGTGTTAAGGATAAAACATCTACAGCCAAAAACTTTAAAATAAGAAACATTGGGGGTTCTCCCAAACCAAAGCTCATAGGGTGTTTTCTTCGTAATGGGACGAATAAGCACCCTATTCAAAATGTGGCATGCTGTACTTACAGCCTCTGCCTAAAAATATTTCGGAAGAGAAAATTTATTCAATGACTCTAGCCATATCGCCAAGAGTCCTATTCTTCCGCTCCACAACACCATTTTGTTGAGGAGTTCTAGGACAAGAAAATTCATGATCAAAACCATTTGCATTACAAAAACTTTCAAAATCATAATTTACGAATTCGCCTCCATGATCACTTCGGATTCGAGTAATCATGTAGCCTTTTTCGTTTTGAACTTTCTTTACAAAAATTTTGAAAGCAGAAATAGCATCGCTCTTATTAGCGAGAAAGAAAACCTATGTAAATCGAAAAATCATCAACAATAACAAATGCATAAAGTTTGCCTCCAAGGCTAGCTATTCTACTAGGACCAAATAAATCCATATGAAGTAGTTGCAAGGGTCTAGTAGTACTTACAGAGTTGATAGAATGAAATGAGGATTTAGTTGCCTTGTTTAGTTCACATTCGGCACATACCGTGTCCTTTTTGAACGTGATTTCAGGTAATCCTCTCACTAGCTTCTTGGTGGAAAGCCTGGATATAGCATCCATGTTGGCATGACCAAGATGCTGGTGCCAAAGTAGTCGTTCGTCTTTGTGGGCATATAGACATCTACCTGCATTGTTAGTATTTATAGAAAGATAGAAAATGTAGATGTTGTCCTCTCTTTTCCCTTCAAAAGCAATGTCTTCTGTTGACCTATCATAGATGTAGCAACTGTTTTGTCCAAAGTTAATATCATATCCATGATCAGCAAGATGACTAATGCTGAGCAGGTTATGCTTTAACTCGGTCACTAGGCAGACATCCTTTATTACAGGAGAAGGAGGATGACCAATGATACCATTACCTATAATGTGCCCTTTGAGATTGTTACCGAAGGATACGTATCCTTCTCTCTTCATCGATAGTGATGCAAAAAGATTTGTGTCTCCCGTCATATGTCGCGAGCATCCACTATCGAGAATCCACTTACTTTCAGTTGAGGAGGGAAGGTCCACCTACATCAAGAGTAGATGTGACCTTTGGTACCCGAGTTCTTGAGGGTCCTGAAAAGTTAGTCTTTGGGAACCAAGCATATATCCTTTTATCTACAAGTCTTCTAACTCTGCACTGTGGTGAGATGTGTCCATGTAATCCACAATAAGTATAGATAGCATTCTTATTTATACTAGGAGCATGAGAATAATATCTATAAGCAACAGGATGAGGATGGACATGATGTGAAGAGTTAGCATGGTGAAGATGATTATGCATGGAATAAGTGGCATGTTGATGGTGTCTATGAGGCATAGAATGATGGTATTGTCTATGATGTGTGACATGCTGATATTGTCTAGATGGCATGGCATGATGATTTTGTCTATATGGTTTATGAGGACCTTGTCTATATGGCATTGCATGATGATTTTGTCTATATGGCATGGCATGATGAATTTTATGTGTGGAGTGATGTTGATTATGTCTTTGTGCATGATGAGTGTGTACTGAGTGAGAATTGTTCTTACGTGCACGTGGTTTGTGAAAGTTTGTGTATATAAAAGCATGGTTATGTGCTGCATGAGAATGACGTGGTTGACTAGCATGAGTGGTATTGTGCCCATGTGATTGGGTTTGAGGTTGAACAACCTGTTTACCCAATTTGGTTTCTAATCTTTTAGAAACAGCTTGCAGTTCATCAACCTTAATATTTAAGCCATAAATCTTAGTCATGGAAATCTTGTGTCTATTCTTTTCTTCAGCAAGCAACGTGTTGAGAGTAGTGATTTCTTGAGTTTGTTGCTCAATACGTGCTTCAGCATCATGTAAGCTTAATTTAAGCTTGGATGCTTCATCAGTGTCATTTGTGGGTGATGTGTTTCTAACATTCTCAAGAAGTAAAGAAATTCTTTGTATCTCATCTTCTAGACTTTTAATTTTGTCCTTGGCATATTTATATTTACCGATGACCTTTTTATGATCATCGAGTAAATCAGTGAAAGCATCGCCAAGTTCATCAAAAGAGAAGTCATCCAGAGTTTCGTTAGATACCTTGTTGGAAGTTGCCATCAGGCACACATTTGCTGTATCTTGAGGAGAGTCCTTTTCTTCCTCAGAGTCACTCGCTTCACTTTCATGCCAGATACCTGTGTTGGCATATTTCTTTGATGAGTTCTTTTTGTATGGCTTCTCATAGCGATTGCTTTTCTTCAGGAATGGGCAGTCTTTTCGGACATGTCCAGTTTTCTTGCAACCATAACAAGTTGGTTCTTCTTCATCGTCTTCTTGAGATTTCTTCTTCCTTCGATTGAAGCGAAGGAATTTCCTGAAGTTGCGAACCATGAGAGCTTGGTCTTCATCATCCGAATTATCTTCTTCGGTCTCATCATGATTAGCTCTTCGTTGATGAGCTTTGAGTGCGATCTCCCTGGTCTTCGGAGCAGGCTCTTCGAAGTCCTTGAGGTCAAGCTCGTGAGTCATAAGCTTACCCATCAAGGTCTCCATTGACATTGTTGTGAGATCGTTTCCTTCTATGATGGCTGTCACCTTAGGGTTCCAAATCTTTGGTAGCCCTCTGAGCAGCTTACGAATCTTCTCGTGGTTTGAGTACTGCTTTCCAAGCGAAGATAGAGGATTGATGATGTCGAGGAATCTTGTGATCATTTGAGTGATCGTCTCACTTGGCTTCATCTTGAAGGCTTCATATTCTTGAGTGAGACGGCTTATTTTAGATTCCTTGACCTGTGTGGTTCCTTCATGCGTCACTTCTAGAAATCTCCATACTTCATGAGCAGTGGTGCATGTAGAGACCCTGTTGAACTCATTCCTGTCTATAGCACAGAATAAAGCATTAATAGCCCTAGCATCTAGACTTGCCTGTTTCTTCTCCTCGACAGAATATTTGTCGTGTGGTTTCTCAATGAGGTCACCATCGACAACTATCCTGGCGGGCTTTTTGTAACCGTCAGTGACGACAGTCCACAGGTCAAAGTCTAGAGACTTAAGATAGAAGCTCATCCTTGTTTTCCAATATGTGTAGTTAGTCCCATCAAATAGGGGAGGCCTATGAGTGGACTGACCTTCACCATGATTGGAAATCAAGGATTGTGTGGTTGCCATGGATCAGCTCTTAGGATGTTAGTCCTTGTAAAGAGAACAGAGCTCTGATACCAATTGAAGAACAGTTTGGCAACTCTAGAGGGGGGTGAATAGAGTTTATATAGAAAAATAGCCAATTAAAAATAACTCTTTTACCAACAATAAAAAATCAGAGTAAAGTGCGGAAAATAAATGAAGAGCAGAAGAGCATACGCAAACACAACAATTTTAACCTGGTTTCCCTCGTGGAGGACTAGTCCAGGCCTGAGAACTCTAGCTCAGGATTAAATCCACTATTTGTGAAATAGTAGCTTACAACCCGTGCCTTTTCTTCAGAAGAGCACGTCAACTTCTAACAGAGGATCGCAGTGGCGATTTGCTTGAAATTGTCCAAGCGACTTCTTCACTCTTGCACAAGAATCCTAACTGAGAGATGCTGAGCACTCGAGACTTAGGAGGCTTGTGGCTAGTAGATAGGAAGGGTATGGCTTATTGAGCTTGTAGGAGAGAAGAGAAGAGAAGATTGAGTGAATTGAAATGAGAGAATTCATGCCCTATTTATAGTATTTTTAGAGGCAGAATTCGGCCAGAATTCGGGTAGGAAAATTCAAAAATTTGGCCGTTGGACAGCTAGCAACCAGCTAACCCTAAAATTAGGGTTCCTGATTTCTAGGGGACAGAGTTCGGCCCGAACTCTGTGTGGAGGCAGAGTTCGGCCCGAACTCTGTCTCCAGAGCACAGAGTGGTCCTAAGTGGGACTTGTGGGCAATTTTTGTTTTGGTGGAGCTTGGGATTTTGGGTAGGCTTATAGACTAAGTTCCAAGAGCTCAGCATAACTCAGAGTACATACTTCTAGACTCAATAAAATGTAAAAGTACAGACTCGAAAATATACTGAGAGTCGGAAACTGAGCTGTTGTCTGTCCTGAACTGAATGCAGACGTCGTGTGTCGTATTGAATTTTATACAGATATTATTTAGTCAATGTAGTCAATATTTGGTTGACTGTGACTTTGTGTCAACAACCTCATGCATAATCCATTAGCTGCCGACAAATATCCCTACTGTGCCCTCCCTAATCACAATAAGTACATCTTATGGGCACCCCCTGGTGCTACTGCTGGTTCCTTAGCTGCTGATGCTGAACTGGTATTGTTAACATAGGTACCGTCGGCCTCCGCGGTGCTTCTTGATCATGAATAGTAATGCCCGGTGCTGGTGCAGATGTTCGCTGCGCTGCTCCCCCACCCCCACTCTGGGCATGAGACATCTTCTGGCCCTCAGTCCTCGTCTCTAACCTTTGTTGGGTAAGTTCGTGCCTCCGAGCTGCCGTTAAGACTGTATCAAAAGTCTGGTAGTCGTGCCCCTCTACCAGCTGTAGAATCTCTAGATAAAATCCCTGCTGGAACCTCATATCCTTCTCCGGCTCCATAGCAACCAACGTCAGTACAAACCGACTCAGTATGCTAAATTCTGCTGTATATCTATCTACCATCTTACCAGCCTGTTTGAGACTGATAAAACCTCTGCTGAAGCTCATACCGCGCTACCAAGCCAAAGTACTTGGCCTTGAACCTAGTACTGAAGCTATTCCAAAGTACAGGATGCCACATTCTAGGCTCTTCTAACGCCCACCAGTCGCAGGCGAGATCCTGAAGTAATAATCTAACCTGGTCAACCTTCTGCTGGAACCTTTGCTGTTGTCAAAATGGCCTCAATATCCTAAAGTCAAGCATCCACCCTAATGGCATCCTCTGTGCCGTCAAAGTATCTCGGGTTAAGTCGAAAAAATCTTCCCGATGCTCCTGAGTCAGTTTGACACTCCTCTCAAGGGCTAACAGTAACCCCTGATTCAGTAGCACATTTTGTTCCTGCTGCTAGGTCTACTGTTGCTGATGTGATGCCACCTGACGCTACTGAGTGGCCAAAAATCCTCGAATAACCTCCAGGAATGCTGTAGCATCGGGTACTGCCGTCGCAGTCGGCACTGTTAGTAGTGCATGAGTTTCTGGAACCTGCTGCTCCACTGGCTCTGACATAATCTCTACCCGAATCTGAACAGAGAAGGTATTCCTTCCTGATGTTGCCCTGTCGAGCCACATACTGCTGGACATTTTTCCACGTTGGCATCACAGCTATTGAGAAAAAAGCACCCCTATAGGAAAAGATAGAGGATATCAAATGATAGAACGAGCAAGATTCGAAGATGCAATTCAAATTAGCAATCAATACGAGGGAAGAAAAGACGAGGCAAGTGTTCAAAGGGAACAGGTTTTGATTGAGACTCATATAATAATAATACCCCACATGTCTAAAAAATCAGACCTGCATGGGCCACCACTAAAACCTTATCATGCCCCAATACTGAAATACGGGGATGGATATGGCCAGCTACACCGTATAAGGTACATAGACGTCACACAGCGGTTACAGCTATCAAGAGACAAAGGGGTCCATAATACAATCAAGTCGCCTAGGGTCATATATTACATCTGTCTCAATCATTCAAAACAAGGAAACAACTATTAATGAACATATAGGATAAAGCAGTAAGGCATCCCCGACGCTTTATCAAAATGATCATAAAGAGCTAGGTTTATAAGTCAGCTAGCCCAGAGAGTCATAAGTACATAATTATATTCAGCTATAGTCTGATTTAATTACAATTATACATGGAAACTAAATATCCAGAATAACCGACTAAACAGGTACCGATGGCTAAACACTAGAACAAAATTAATGATACTAGAGTGGTGGAGAAAAAACCCACTCGAGTCCTTCGACGACCTTTCTCATAGTATGTACCATTGCTGTTAGGGAAGAAGACTGGATCCTCAGGCTCTGCTACGAGATCTTGCCAAATAAAACCAGCAGGGTCAGCCCCAAATAGCAAGTACCACAAGAGAGCACATAAGAGAGAGACAAAATCCAGGCATAATTATAATAATAGGTCTTGGCTCAGGATTTATAGGCTTATAACGTATCTTCGACACCATACGACACCCTTACAACCAAACAAGGACAAACGGTGCCAATATCGTACCGAGATAAGATACATCGTATAACCATGGTCAATTTAGGGAGTTCTGGTTGTAACTTTGGTCCATAGCCTGCCATAGCGCGATAGCCCAACCCAACAACCAAATAAGGACATGAGTTGGACCACGCTCCATGATAGTCTATATTCCTCGGCTACTGACAGAAGATATAGATCACAAGCAAGTCATTTTGCGAACGACCAATCATTCCTACGACTTTCTATATTTGGCGAAGTTATCCCCACAATATTGTTTATAGGAATCTTCATATCGTGTCGTTTCCAGCAGGGTTAGCCAATCCATCATATATCGCGTAGCACATTGATTATGCACCGGTCCCATGAAGGTCTACTGTGCGAAACATATAACTCATATCACATAGGAGTCAGATATTATCATCCACTATAGACAGATTAATGAATATTCGTGGCGGCCAACACGACACGTCAGGACGGGACCTAGGGTGGCTACTATAACACGATCTCGAGATTCTTTCCCTTCCCAATGCATCTACCAGATTGAGTTCCTTAGTTAAGCCCTATGTTGGTCTTGGATTCATACGTCGTGGTCACATGTTTATCCCCTTAAATATCATACCTAGTACGGGTACCCTAACTATGAATCCATACTGGCTCATGGAGTCCCACATATGGATCCATTCTTAGTGTAATGCATCAATCAAACAAGCAATACCACATCATTTCCTCCGACCATTTATCGTGTATGTGCTAGAGGCTCTGAATGTACTAATATATAATGCATAGGATTCGCTTAGCACGTATGATAGAATCTCAGTTTACACATAGATTGTACCTCAGTACACACATAGGATATACTAGCACATGCACAAGTAATCAGGTCAGGAACATAGTCAAGTTGCTTAGTCATATGAGAGCTACTAGGCACATAAGTCAGTTGGGCACACAGGCACATGGGTCAAACACACGAAGCGTACGGGCGCATGAAGCGTGCAGGCATGCAGCACGCGCAGAAGGCAGCGCACGAAAGGCGTACGCTGAAGGATGGCATAGCGCGCAAAATGCACGCTGAATATTAAGCATACATATGAAACATACTCCAATATACAGAACATATCTATGAAGCATACATATGAAGTATACTCCAAAATACTTAGGACCAAATATGTAGACATGCCAGCTGCGTACATACGAAGCATACTCCAATATACGAAAACCTCGTATGTATACATAAGCTGTAAAATACAGTAACCATGAAAATAATCTCATCCACAAACCAATATATCATAAAATCAACTTATTAACGTCATTTGTACAAAACGTTGGGCGAAGACAGATCTACTACCAACAAAAAGAGAGAATACATAGCAACGATGGAAGAATCGAGCGAAGCGAAAGACGATCCAAAAGCTAGTATCGCGAAGGTAGATTGTAAACTATGTCCTTGACTAGAGAACCGACAAAAATCAGAAACGCACCTGGAGAAATCACCAGGTCCTCAGAGGGACGTAACAAGATACAGGAAGAACATGTTAATATGAACTGTCAAAATAATAAAATAATATACAAAAGACTAACCTAGACACAAATATGCAAGGGTATTCTAACCGTCTAATGTACAATTTAGAGGACAAATTTCATGCACATGGGTAGGATTTAGGCTATAAGTACGTAACTAGCATCCAGTTATACGTATCCGGCCGTAACGCCTAAAACATCAGAGGGTATCTACAAATATAATCTCACCATAGTTCCTTTCAAAAACTATGGTTTACCTGTTTGGCTTCCCATACGCACTAGTGACTGTCCTCCTCCAATATTTCCCACACTGACCAAGTCATGTCCATGACCCGCCCAGTTTTGTAACTGCTCGAGTCTCTATACCTTAATCATAGCAGTTACGATCTATCCGTCACACGACAATAGAGATGGCCAGTCAATAAGTCATGCCCCTAGCAAAATGTCTCAAACCAGGTAGTGTGAGTGTCATGGCCAACGGAGATATAAGCATATCTTCCAACAAGAAGGTAGTCCGCTAAAACTAAGTCAACATGCATCAAATAAAATAAAACAACGAAAACGACTAATAGAGTCGCTTGCACCCAAGTATGGCTTGGACGCACAGTTTATAACAATTAAAACTAACAAATATGAAACAAAGTAAATAAATGCTGAAAATAAATAATATGACAGTAAATATAGCAAAGTATACTTGCCTGGTGTGACGCCTGGTGGAGTACAATCATTAAGGTGGCATAAAGCATGGCTTCGGTGTTACAACTGCGTAAAGGGGCCTCTGATGATGGCATGGTATGTTCCATCGGGTCCAGAATAATCAAATTAGCTAGGGTTGCTAGGAGGAAGAACAAAATTGGCGAGAGAATAGGAAGATTGGGGTTGGTCGTGGACATGAGGATAATCAAAAGAAATTTGGATAAATGCATTTTTTTAGAAAATATTTTATAATACTTGAAAAATAAATTTTATTAACCCAAATATTTTTATAAGTAGTAAAATCATTTTAAGTCAAAAATTATAGTTTACCTAGCAACCTATTTTATATAAATTCTTGAATATATATTTTATTAGTCGAATTAGTTTTTGGATAATTACCTGAAAATATGAAAATCATTTTTGGGCTAATACTTTAAGATTTGTAAAAATATGGTTTTTGGTACAAACTATGTTTTTAATATTAAAAGATTTTAGGTGGATATTTCGTAATACAAAAAAAAAATCATTTGGAAGTCACTTCGTAGGAGTCAAAAATATTTTAGTTAATACTAAAAAAATATAAAAATCATCTTTAAGCAAACACTCTGGATTTGTGAAATATATATATATATATATATATATATATATATATATATATATATATATATATATATATATATATATATATATATATATAAACTATATTTGTTAAATAAAAAATATTTAACTAATTACTTAAAGAGTACAAAAAATATTTCATGGTTGAAAATTCTATTTTTTTTGAAGTAAAAATAATATGGTAATATTATTATTTTCTTTTTTTCTCCAAAACTTTTATTCACTAAACATAAACAGAAATACATAGGTTTTTGCAAACTAATAATAATAGTAATAATACTAATAATTTACCAAAAGTATAACATAGTTGCTATTGATAAAATAAAAAAAGAAAAGTATTAAGCACAGTTGTTTCTCTCTTAGGAGAGAGAAACATCATAAGGGGAAATAAAAACGGGAAGTGAATAGGGAAGGGAGAGTGAGAGATCCCCAAAATTTGAAAGGGACAGAGAGGAGGGGTTCGAGAGCTACAGCTTACCAAAGGGGCTTTGGTGCGAGGCTGCCGAGTGTGACGAAGGAGGAGGCTTGCGGCTCCAGTGACCAGGTAGTTGAGCGCGTGGTGGAGGTAGGGGTTCTCCTGGTGGTCGGCTTCCACCGGAGAAGCACGGCGCATGCGGTGGTTCGGCAAGGGAGGCCTCCGGTCGCGAAGGAGGCGTGGCTACCTGGAGACGGAGGCGCAGCGATGGGAGTCCCACGACGATGGAAGGGATTTTAGATGGCAAGCGGGGGGGTTCGGCCCCGCACGCACTGCCAGATGCGGCGCCCGACGGAGGCGCGGACAGGTGAGTAAGGGTGGTGGTTGTTTGTTTTAATTTGGGGTTTTGGTGGTTTTTTTAGTGTCCCGTCCCAACATCGTGCCCCGTTCTCCGTCTACGGGGTGCGCAAGAATGGAACACTGTCGATATCGACTCGGTCGGGACCGATCGGTCGGGATCGATCGAATCGATCGAATGGGAACGGTTGAATTAAGATCCATTCCACGTTAAGGAATGGCTTCATTGGAACCAAGTCCCATATTCAGCGAATACCGCCTCGAGGATTGACTCCACGGCTGAGTCGGGAGAGACCTCCCGTTGCTCTGTTTTTCATGCCGCTTGCGTTGGTTTTGGCTTTGGTTTTTTGAGTGCGTTTTCGTGAATGTTTTCGACCGTTTTTATGGTTTACATTTCGAACTAGCATTTCCTATTGAACTTCTTGCCTAATACAGTGTTCTAATCGATTGCTTGTGCGATTTCAGGTATCGCGTAGGCGACGTCTAGCGCGCCAACCAGTCTCTCGCCTCAAGCAAAAACTCAAGGTGAGTGGCTGACCTCCTTCATCTCGACCCTCTATTTCAAAAATGATAACTCGGGTAACGATATCTAATTTGAATGATTCGCTTGAAGAATACAAGTCCTATATGCTAGAAAAGAAAAGTGATGAGATGTGTAGAAAGGAGATAGAATTATTTTAGGCCTGCAAAACAACCAAGTAAATGAATCGATTATGTAACAAGCCCCAACGGCACCCTAAAATATACCTTGTTAACATATCACGGTCATGGACAACTTGTTGACAAGGGCGATGGTTTCTTCGAGCGGCAACCTGGGGCCACGGGACCGACTCGGTCTAGGAAGAAACAGGTTATAGCCGAGCTGGGTATGAAGCAACCAGTAACACGAAAACTTGCATCGGAGCTCGCTACTTGCGTTGTAAGGGTCCCGTTTACCAGGCTATGTCCAGGATGGCTAGTTAATGCCAGTGACCTCCATATCAAATACTTAATATAAACCATTATCAACTAACAGGGAAGGTGATGGTAAGTTTTTGTTGCACGGCACGCTCTGCCGAGGGAAATTCTGGTGTAACTTACTTGCTTTATGTTTCGTCAAAATGCTTCGTATGAAAATACCTAGGATGGTTAGAAAGATCACAAAATGCAAGTTGTGTAACTTATATCTAAATTCTTGAACCAAATGAGAGCCTGGAAATTAATTAGCCATTCGCCAGTACATGTTGATTGTACTGATCCTTGCTCTCTCTACAGGTACGATAAATTGGAGAAGTGTGCCGCGTGAAGGGAGGCAACACTCGTGTGTTTTGAAGCTTCGTCCGGGCGGTCGAAGCTTAGATCCAAGCCCTTTTGAAGATCCGCTGTTGAAGGCCAAAAGACAGATGGAGCGACTTTCTGCCATCCCAGGTGGTTTTGTAATACTGGTTGTAATCAAGGGATGAAATTGTCACGACTCGCACCCACTGTGAGGGTACGAGAGCGTAACAACGCCCAGCCTACGCCGCAGTGTCGGCGGTAGAACGCTGTTCTAGGTCATGAACTATAACTAACATAATATGAATGCTCTCCATAAGGAGGCCAACACAGAGGTACAACTCAATCACAATCTAGAGATAGAATATGGCACGATAAAATAGATAAGAGAATCCTTAACCGAGGTACAAAAGAAATAAAATACAAGTCTTAACATCTCTACAATATACAAACTCTGAATCAAGAACAACAACTAAACATAAAAGGAAAATAGTCTAAACTATCTATACTAAGCAAGGTATCGTCCTCAGCAGCTGCCTGAACCTCCCCTGGGGTCCAGGTCGCGAGTGTCAACTAGGCAAACTCCAAGTAAGGGTGCAGGGTGCCTCATCATCCTCTGTAAAATTTTCAACAGGTCCAGTCAGGACGGGAGCGAGCACAAAACATCTCACGCAGTTCATATCATGTTAGGAAATATAAAGCATGCAATAGAGTAAGGTACATGAAACGCTGAAAGTAAGAAGTATATGAAAAATAGTAGAGATTTGATAACAGAAAATATCTAAATATGATAAATAAGAACTGTAAGCCTACTGTGATTTAGAGTACAATATGGTTATGTAAACGGTCTAGGAAAATGCAATGGTAACTCCATTGTACGTGGGTGTACAATAGACATATACAATAGTTATACAATATTGTACAATAGAATTTGATTACATAACCAATTCTACTCCCCCTCCCCAAATTAATACACAAGGATCTACTCCGGTTACGTTATCTTGCACAATAGTGTACAATGTTATACAATAGATGTATAATATTATACAATAGATGTACAATATTATACAATGGATGTACAATATTATACAATAGATGTACAATATTATACAATAGATGTACAATGTTATACAATAGTTGTACAATAGTCTATCCCTGGGACTCATGTGATACTGAAAGTACAATATGCACAAGGAGTATACAAGGATATGGGTATTCAATAAATACAATATGTAAGTGAAACGCACATCACAATATGTATTTAGTAAATACAAGGAGATAACATCTCAGAAGAAGATCCGTATAGTACCAATCCGTGATAATGATCGTGTCAGCATCAAGTACAGTAATCTAGAGCAAGAATATAAATCCAGACAAGTATAAAACGGTCAGAGAATGTACTCGCCTCGTATCTGAATGTCTAAAGTAAATATACTGTCCGAGATGAGGTACCTGACTCCTAGTTAGAGCAACACAAGTCAAGATGTACACAGGAAATGATAAATATAATCTACAATGCATCTGCATGCTGTCTAGGTCAAGCTAGACTAAATCCACACTTGGTCAACTCCAGTCAACTAGACTAGTCAAACTAGGTCAACTAGGTCAAATCCTAGCCCAACAAGTCTAAAAAGTCTCACTTGGCCTAACCAAGCCTAGTCTAGCAATCACACACCAATCACAAGGCTATACAAGCCAAACACAAGCCATCACATTCAATATTATACATAAGAGAAAGGAAGCTAACATGTAAAGCTATGTGTGTGTGTGTGAACATGGAGGTGTACATGAAAAGAGAATTCAACACTAGGCCCTATATCACATATATGTATATATAACTATAGGAAAACTCTTTTTACCACATTAACACATTTAGCCATGTATAGTATATATATATATATATAGAGAGAGAGAGAGAGAGAAGAGCATGTGTATGTGTTCATGGGTGTGTGTGTGTCATGAAAGTGCACAAGAACATGTGTGTGTTATCATGGAATGAGTGTTAGGCAATGTGTGAGTAAGAGTGTCAATGAGTGAGGGTGTGAGGGTTATATAGTGTAGTGTGCATTGTGTGTGGAGTGATAGTGAGGCATGACAGTTGTGTAGCAAAGTGTCAATAGGAAGTTAATATTCACATATATGAGTTCTCATGTATCTCTTATTTAGTGAAACAAAACTAAATTTCAGTTTTATTCCTAACAAGGCTACATATATTATATCTATTATTACATTACATTCATGCTTGCATTTATTCATCATTCATTTATTCTTTTGTACCACTATATACACCATACATTACATACTATGGAACCTACATATTCATTACAAGCCATACTTATACATGCTTACATTAGATAGGATACTTACACCTCATACATCATTTATTTAAACATTTACTCATGCTTGCATTCTCTATTTAATTACATAATGTATATACATTAACATGGGTTAAAATCAAATAGAACATTATATTACACACAAGGGTACACAAAATGCATATGTCGAATAGTAACTCCTACTAATAATCAATATTGTACCATCTCAGCATGAATTAAAATCTAGGATTAAAGTATGTTATAGATCTATGTGTTAGCTTTCTGAAACTTCAAACGGATCGCATTTTCGTTTCCGGAAACTCCCGGAATCGCGAAAAAACCGAGAACGCGTTTGTCTTTCGTACAGCTGACACTCAAATAATTCTCCAGAAAGTTACAGAAAGAATTAGGCCTATTAATACATGTTTTTCGAAATCTAACTTCAATACACTTCTTTTAAAAAAAACGGGAGATTAAACCGAGCTTTGAGCTAGAAGTTATGACATTTCTAAGTTAGGGCTGAAATTAAAAACGTGGATAAAAATTATGATGGATTTGGGTAGTTTGAGACAAAAGAACACAAGTATATAACATAATATATCAAGAACTCACTCTCTACAATAATATATATATGAGACACTATAGAACACATCTCCAATACAAAAATATGAGATTAAACATGTAATAATTCATTCATACATAACAACAACACATAGTGTGTCCAAATTTGGGATTTTTCCACATGGACACAACCACAACACAAAGGACACTCCTATGACCTCCAAATAGACACGAAATAGACACAAATGGAGATGCAACCATGGGAGTCATTCCTATGGGTTCAAAATAGACCTATATGCATGAGGAAATGAAAAGGAGAAGGGATTTATACCTTCCAGTAGATCGAATCGAAGAGAAGCCTTCCCGGAGCGACACCGACACGTAGAGATTCCAAAAGGACACGAACGAGCTCCGAATCCTCCCAAACTTGGGTAGCTTCCTCCTTGGCTAGAATGGAGAAGGAAAGAAGAAGATTTGGTGGCGAAATGGAAGGATTTGGTGGAGAAATTGCTAGGGATTGCTCTCTAGGAATTTGGGGAAGAACAAGAGAGAGAGTGTGGATGAGAATAATGAAATAAACTTGAGCCTATCCTCTCCCAAAGTGGCTGGCCATATGGGGCTATTTGTCCTATTATGGTAAGGTCCAAAATGCCCCTACTAACCTATTCTATGAGTATTAGGAAAGGGCTAATTGGTTGGGGCTAAATTAGTCATTCTAAAGTCTCTAATCACACTAACCTTATCCATAATAATTAGTCTAACCTCTAACTAAAATATTTCTATCATGTGGACTAAATTTAATATCATGTGGGCCATGCCTAACTAGTGTGTGGGTCCCACAAGAGTCTAACTACCCTCGGGTCCCCGTTTCAAGTCGGATTGAGTTAAAATTCGAACCCGACTCAAATAACCCCAAAATAATATCATAAATAATAAAATGATATCAAAATAATTCAAAGAGCTCAAATGCAAAAATATCCTTAGGCCAAAAATGACATTAAAATATCATAATCACATGGTTAGGCTCTAGGTCAAACAGTCTCTAGGGTTTCACTAGCAAAACGTCAAAACCACAAGTCATGAATTTAAATAGTTTAAAATAATTTAAAAATCACTAAAAATCATAATATGAAATAAATATTATTAAATAATAATTATAATTATAAAATTTCAAAATTACCCTCATCTGGAAAACTGGGTGTTACAGAAATGTATGAAATGGCTATCTCATCGATGTTTATTTTGTAATGGAGTCAGTTTGTAAAAAGCTCGCACGACGCCCTTGTATCGAGTCTGTAAAATGATGTTCATTATCAATAAAGCTTAAGTTTCCTTCTTTATAATGTGTGTTCAATTTTACTCTGCGCATTCTCTTGTTGTTGTGTTTCGGATAACCTTATGACTATGCCTTGTGCGAGTGCAATTTAGGTTCGCACGGCATCACGCCCGGGGGACGACTATCGATTCTACGAAATTGGGACGTGACATAATGGTATCAGAGCACGACTTTACGTCCTTGGCCTCCAGTATCGAGTTTCTAGTCTCAAAACCGTTGGTCTCGTGTCGATGAGATATGTCGTTCCATACGAGTGAGTCCGTAATAAGTTTTGTGACTAATGTGTTTTGCCTTCAAAAATCCTAGAAGGCACAGTGGTGAACGTGGCGACGAACGAAGAAAGTACTTCGAGCGGCTCGAGAAGCTCGAGGCCCGGACCTTCTAACGATGCCATGGAGCGGATGTTGTATATTTTGGAAGCACAACAACGACAGGCCGAAGAGAGTCAACTCCAGAATGAGCAACATCGGCGGCAGATAGAGGCACGCCAAAATCAGTTCGAGGCCTGATTCGATGCACAATTCAAGTTACAGCAGAAGCAGCTTGATACTCTTCAGCAGATTGTTCAGACAGTTATGGCCAACAACAACTCTGCGACAACCCATGCCATAACCGAGCCTGCATCCAGACAAAATAAAGTCGAACCGGAGGTACTCGAGCCTACACCTGCAGCACCGAGAAGTTCCAACTTTGAGGTGTCAAAATTCAGCAAAAGTTTTTGCACTTCCTTCTGCGGTACTGAAGACCCTTCTGTGTCGATCGATTGGTTGGAGGAGTTGGAAGACCAGTTTGAGCTTCTGGGCATCGATGAGTCCAAGAAAGTCATATACGCTCAACTTCTACTCCGATTGAACGCGCACGACTGGTGGGCCGTACAAAAGCGAGCGATCAGACGCGATGGCGAGACAGCGGTAATTTCTTGGGCCATCTTCCGAGAGGCGTTCGAGATCGAGTACCTCTCCGAAGCCGTTCGACAAGAGAAGGTAAATGAATTTATGTAGTTAAGGCAAGGGAATATGACGGTACGGCAGTATGTAGCAGAGTTCAACAAGTTAGCCAAATTTACTGGAGAATTCCTGCCCTCCCTGGCGAGTCGTGCTCGACGGTTCAAAGTGGGTCTACGACCATCTATTTACACCCACGTGTCTGTTCTGCAATACAAAATGATGGGGGAGTCTCTCAACCACGCCTCTGCCTTGAATGCCAATACCCTCCAGGTGCTGTCAGCGCTGTACATACAAACAATCACGAACGCCCTAGCCACGTGGGAGGAAACAATATGACCATGCGTCCAAACAATAGGCAACAAGGCAGATATCAAGGGCGTAATCCATGGCCTTACTGCATCCGTTGTCGCCAGTCAGGTCATACTATCGTCGATTACCGAATACCAGAAGATGAATGCTGGAACTGTGGCAAGAGGGGACACGTTCGTGCTGATTGTCCGACCAGAAGGTCGAACCCAATAGCGCCCCAATATCATCGTCTGATGGTACGCCAACAGCACCGTCCAGGGAATCAAGGTCCAGCACCTCAACCCGGACCGCGGAATGGCCAAGATCGTCGCCCCAATGCCCAGGGCCACGTCTATGCCATGACTCGAGATGAAGTACTTGCATCAGATACGATCGTGACAGATATACTAAATTTCAATAATGTGTCTGCTCGTGTACTATTTGATTCAGGTGCTTCACATAGTTTTATATCGGCGGACTTTGCCGCCGAGCACAAATTTTCTGTAATATTATTAGATCTCGACCTTAGCATAAGTACACCTTTGGGCACACCAATACTCACAAACTTAGCCTGTACTGACGGGATTATCTGTATCGACGGTCAAAAGATCGATCTTGACGTGATAGTTCTAGACATGAAGGACTTTGATATCATTCTGGGAATGGATTGGCTCGGGCCGTGCAACACAACCATAGATTGCGCCGAAAAGATGATCACCTTCCACATACCAGGAGTACCTAAATTCGGCTTTTCGTGTGGTGAGGTATCGTCGACCTGCATGCTGATCTCGACAATTTCTGTTCGAAGGATGCTATATTCTGGGTACGAAGGCTATTTGGTGTCCGTCCGAGACATGCGACAGGATAGTGCAAACGCGGGTCAGACCGACATTGTGGCAGAATTCCTCGATGTGTTCCCGGATGAGCTACTCGACATGCCCTCCGACCGAGAAATCGAGTTCAGCATCGATATATTCCCCGATACTCGACCGATTTCTAAGGCCCCGTACAGAATGGTCCCCGTCGAGCTGAAAGAACTCAAGGTCCAGTTACAAGAGTTACTCGACAGAGGATTTATTTGGCCTAGTGTTTCACCGTGGGGAGCGCCCATATTGTTCGTGATGAAAAATGATGGGTCCATGCGTCTGTGCATCGATTACCGAGAGCTGAACAAGGCCACCATCCGGAACAAGTATACATCATCCCGCATAGACGACTTATTCGATCAGCTGTAAGGCGCCTCAATATTTTCGAAGATTGATCTTCGCTCGAGCTATCATCAACTCAAGATCAAGTCAGACGATATGCAAAAGTTAGCCTTTCGTACTCGGTACGGCCACTACGAGTTCCTGGTGATGCCATTCCGCCTGACGAACGCCCCTGCCGCCTTCATGGATCTGATGAATCAGGTATTTCGACCCTTTCTTGATAAATTTGTGGTAGTCTTTATTGACGATATTATCGTCTACTCGAAGGACAGGGTGCAGCATGCAGAACATCTACGGGTCATGCTCCAGACACTTCGAGAGAATGAGTTGTATGCATAGCAGAGTAAGTGCGAATTTTGGCTAAGCAGCATATCCTTTCTTGGTCACATCATTTTGTTCGAAGGTATTACAGTCGATCCGAAGAAAGTGGAAGCTGTTGCTGATTGGAAGCGGCCTGAGTCTGCTAGTAAGATTCGAAGCTTTCTTAGTTTGGCGGGATACTATCGACGCTTCATGAAAGACTTCGTGAAGATTGCATCACCATTGACTCGCCTCACTCAAAAGGGAGTCGTGTATGAGTGGTCGAATGACTGTGAAGCTTCCTTCTAGGAGCTAAAACAGTGACTAATTTCGGCACCTATACTCACACTTCCGGATGGGCTAGAGGGTTTTTAGATATTCAGCGATGCTTCAGGCCAGGGCTTGGGATGTGTGCTCATACAGCGAAACAAGGTGATATCCTTTGCCTCCAGATAGTTGAAGCCGTACGAGAAGAACTATCCTACGCACGACTTGGAGTTAGCAGCAATTGTGTTCGCGTTAAAATTGTGGCGTCACTATCTATATGGCATGGCGTGCGCGATCTATGCCAACCACAAGAGCCTCAAGTATCTCTTCACCCAGAAGGAATTGAACTTACGACAGAGGTGCTGGCTCGAACTGATCAGACTATGACTTGACGATCGACTACACTCCAGGCAAAAGAAATGTTGTGGCGGATGCTCTGAGTCAAAAAAATTTTGCCTCGCTATCCATCAACAGCAGACTACTATAAGATCTAGAAGAAATGGGTATCGACCTTCGGGTTCGATTCAGGGACGTACGGTTGGCACAGCTGCAGTTACAGCCGAGTTTGCTGGAAAAGATCATGACCGCTCAGAAGGACGATCCGTACCTGAAGAAAATGCGTAAGTGAATTTCAACAGGTAGTGCAACCGACTTTGCGGAAGATAAGATCGGCGTGCTGAGATTGAATGGCCGACTATGTTGTCCGGATGATTCAGAACTACAAAAGAAGATAATGTTGGAGGCGCATTATGCGAAATATACCTTGCATACAGGCAGTACCAAAATGTATAAGGACCTCCGTATGACCTTCCGGTGGCACAGGATGAAGAGAGATGTGGCGCTCTTCGTGTCACAATGCATGGCCTGTCAGCAGATAAAAGCTGAGCATCAGCGACCGGGCGAGGAGATGCAGAACCTTGTTATTCCAGAGTGGAAATGGGATCACATCACTATGGACTTTATTATTGGCCTGCCGGAGACACCACGGGGGAATGACGCCATCTGGGTCATCGTCGATCGATTAACCAAGTCAGCGCACTTTATTGCCATCAAAGTTACTTGGAGCGTTGATCGTCTGACGCAGATTTACCTTGACGAGATAGAATGGCTGCACGGAGTTCCAGTATCCATCGTCTCTGATCGGGATTCACGGTTCATGTCACAATTCTGGAGTAGCCTTCAGTCAGTACTGGGTACCAAGTTACAGTTCAGCTCAGCTTACCATCCTCAGATCGACGGCTAAACGGAGCACGTTAATCAGATTCTCGAAGACAGGCTACGACTTTGCACAATTTACTTCAAATCAAGCTGGGACGTCCATCTACCGCTGGCAGAATCTGTATACAACAATAGCTACCAGTCCAGCATCCAAATGGTGCCGTATGAAGCTTTGTACGGTCGGAAGTGTAGATCACCCATTTGCTGGAATGAAGTCGGGGAACGACAGATACTCGGCCCGGAGCTAGTGGAATAGACTGTGGAAAAGGTCAAGCTAATTCGGAAAAGACTAAACATTGGACAGAGTCGACAAAAGAGCTACGCCGACACCCATCAAAGACCGTTTGAGTTCCAGGTGGGCGATTACGTGTTCCTGAAGGTGTCGTCCATGCGAGAAGTTACTCGGTTCGGCACGAAGGGAAAGCTGAGTCCGAGATTCATTGGGCCGTTCGAAATACTCGAGCGGGTTACCCCAGTGGCCTATAAAATTGCCCTACCGCCGGTGCTTGAAGGTGTGCACAATATCTTATGTAACTCATCTGTAATGCATGTTGTTCGTATTACGTATTTTAGAATACGTGTACGTATTTTATCTTGTATTGCATGTCTCCTTGCTTAGTTTAGTGGGTATTTTATTGTTTGGTTCATCTTGCTTAGGGTTGGCTTGGTTCGATTTGGGGTTGCTTTTGGTTCAATATGGACCAAGGAGAGAACCCATGCCTACCACCAACATCCCCATTTATTAACCCATTCTCCTTTCTTCTCCTTATTACTCTTCTTCTTCCCCACCATTTACTTATTCACCTACCAGAGATAGAGGGAGAGCTTAGGCAAGTGTATCTTGCTTCATGGAGGAACTCAAGATTTATTGTTCCATTTTCTTCCTTGTAATATTCTAAGACTCTTTAGTGCTTGGCATTTTCAATTTCCATGGCTAAATTCTTATAGATCTAAGTTTATTGTATTTTTGGATTTTTTTTTGGATTTTGATCTATTTAATCTTGTTATTATTAAGTTTTGATGGTTCCACATTATAGAGAATTTTGTTCTACCCTATTTTGACCTATGGAAGTTCGGATTTGGACTCTGGATGAAGGATTTATGGAGCTTGGAAGCAAGGCTTCATAGTGTTCTTCTTCTCGAAAATTGGAGAAGAAGAACAGTACTTGACCGCATTTCATGCGGCAAGTGTTCTTCTTCAGCCGCATGAGACCATGAGCTCTTCTAGCCGCATGAACATTGACTCCCTGCCGCATGCCCTTCCGCCGTATGGAATTCAGACCTCAGTCGCATGACTGGGACGAATTCTTGGCCGCATGCGCCTTGTGAACCTGAGCCGCATAGAACCCAGTGATTCCCAGCCGCATAACCTGGGTAATTCCCAGCCGCATAGGACTTCATGATTCCCAGCCGCATAAGCCAGGGTAATTCCCAGCCGCATAGGACTGCATGATTCCCAGCCACATAAGCCTGTGTAATTCCCAGCCGCATAGGACTTCATGATTCCCAGCTGCATAAGCTCCTGCAGCCGCATAGCGTTGCTCCCCACCAGCCGCATATGCCTCTTTTTCTGCGAGCCACATGGGCTTTCGATCCCGAGCCGCATAAGACCCGATTTTGGGCCGCATGAACCGCTTCAATCTAGACGCATAGACTCATTCCTCTGAGCATCATGGCTCCTCCCTGTGCCTTACCCTTTTTATTTATTTATTATTATGGTTTTATTATTATTGCTAACTCATGTCTTGTGTCTCTCAGTATAACTTGGGTCTCTTGATGGAATGCTTATGCTGTGTTATCCTACACTTGTACCATGACATGATGGTGGCCCGTCGTGGCACACTTCTGACAAGTAACTTGACATAATATATCTCGAATTGCTGTTGCGACGGCTAATATGACATGACATGACATGACAAATATGAATGACATGGACACCGTGGGCTATTGTGCTTGTATAAATGAACCAGTCTTGTCTTGCATCATGTTTAAGATGGGACTCCTAAGTACCACGGTCAGGAGTATCTAGTGAAATGGACTAATTCCAGCTACAGGCAATCACGTTACCTGGATGCGCCTGGGATCTGTAGCCTGCCGTCGAGTAGGGCATATTTTCAGTACACTGTCATGTGTTGCACCCTTCAAGCTACTTAAGGGTACATTCATTTTTTGGACGACGTACCCACCAGAATTTAACCCCTAATTTTCGACCTGGGTAACTTGGATGGTCTGCAGGGCTTGTGGCTGTAGAATAATCTCGCTGCATCTTGTTAGTAACTAGGCCTGTGATAACCCTAGTTAGTTAAAGTATCAAACCGTACTCATTGCTTGGCCGTGATTGATTGGATGGAACAACCAGTCTAGTCTTGTCTTGATCATGTACAATATTGTTACATGTCCCAATTTCTTATGTTAACTGCCGATAAATGGTGGGAAGCCAAGTTCCATTCAGATAAAGGGTTATAACCCCGGTCCTTGTTTGGTTTACGGGTTGTAACCTGGTTATCTGAATAGTTCCATGGTTATCTCGTCGTATATCATCCTGATATATTTTTCCTTATTTCTAGTTCTTATTATTTATTATTATTCTGTGTTAATTACTGGTTTTAGTTCCTAAGTGAAGCTTCCTTTGTGGTACTTGCTCTTTCTGGGGTCTAACCTAGCTGGTTTGTATGGCCAGATTTCGGAGCAGCTCCAGAGGATCTACCGACTTTCCAGCCCGATGGTGACTATCAGGCGTAACCAGGCAACGAGTGGGTTTATTTTTGATCTTCCACTTTATTGTAAAAATATTCTTTTGAGGCGTTTAGCCGACGAGCACCTGTTTAGCTCGATTGTACCTTTACTTACTGTCTGCCTACGGACTGTAACATAATTGATAAATCCTAGGGTTGATCATGTATGACTAAACTCTTGCTAGTCCTCACATTTTGTAATGACTAGCTTCATGATCAGTTGAATATGTAATGTTTGGACGCCTTATTATTGTATATTTGGTGGTCTTACATCTTGTAACATTTACTTACTTGCTTGTGATTGAGACACTAGGCTTGTTCATGACCATAAGAGACTGTTGGCTTGTAGTTAAACCCTCATGTATCTAGACAGCCATGATCGTATAGCGAGGTAGGTTGCACTCCAATATACGTAGCTGTCTATGTCTGTCCCCGCTCTCCAGTATTCTGGTTCTGGGGTGTGATATGGTTTAAGTGGTGGCCCATGCAGGACTTGTAAATCAAGATATGTGAGGGTTTACCGAATAGATGTCTCAATCAGTACTCGCCCTTGATCTCTGCTCGTATCTTCTAAATTTCTGAAATTCTTGTCCTGATCGCATGCTTGTATCGTTGATCTGTCCTGGTCCTTCCTTATTGTTCCCTATGTCGTCTTCTTCAGCGGCATTGTACCTGGCCCTGCCGATCAGCAAGACGGAGCACCCCTGTGGACCAGCAGCAACCTGGAGATCAAGCCCAGCATTCTAGAGTAGCCTCCAGAGTCGTGTCTATTGAAGAAGAGCCACCAGTCCAGCCAGTTCATCCTGCAGAGCCTGACGATGGCACTTTGGTGGGTCTCATCAGGACCTTGATAACTTTCCAAGATCGTCGAGGAGATGCCTTGCACCAGGCAGTGATGGATGCTCTGACCAGAGGAGGTCATCAGGGTAACAGCGCGGCCGACAGCTTCAAGCGCTTGGACCCTCCATTCTTTGATGGTAGCGAAGATGCGATCGCCGCAGATGCTTGGCTTCAGGACACAGAGGTAATTCTAGAAGCAGTCCGAACCCCAGAAGCCGAAAAGGTGGTCGTGGTGTGCCTGCAGTTCTTGGATCTTGCCCGCAGCTGGTGGGCGGCACAGGCCGTTGGATTAGTGGCACCCATTGCTTAGGCAGTATTCAGAGAGAGATTCTAGACCAAGTATTTTGATACTGTAGCTCGGTACGATCTACAGACGAGGTTCACCAATCTGAAGCAGATGGGCAGGACGGTCGATGGATATGCGGTCGAGTTCTCCAGGCTTAGTCGGTTTGCTCCCACCTTGGTAGCGACCGAGTTTGATAGAGCCAAACGATTCCAGCAGGGACTTCATCTGGAGATTTTATTGGCGGTTGAGCAATTCGAGCATCAAACTTTTGATGCAGTCTTGAGAGCAGCTAGGAGGCATGAGTATACCTCCCAGAGGATCATGGATAGGGCCGGAGGTCGGAAGAGATCTCACGGCCAGATGAATCAGTCTTCAGCACCAGCCCCGGCGGCCAGGGCTTTGACTATTGGAGCTCCGAAGCGGGCGGCCTCAGTGACGTCGGTTCAACATTCAGCCCCGATGTACCCTCAACAGCAGAAGCAGAAGCAGTCTTCCGCAGTAGGATGTTCTCATTGCGGGAAGCCAGGACATGTGGTAGCAGAATATCGTAGGGCACAGGGATTATGCCTGGCTTGTGGAGCAGCAGATCATAAGGTTGGATCCTGCCCAAATAGGGGTGATTCATCATCGTCCAACCTTTCTAGTTCTTCAGTGAGAGGACCAGCTACAGTCCAGCAGCAGCAGTATCAGCCTCATAGGCCCTTGTCGCCTCAGTCCCAAGCATTCCAGCAACAACACCCCCAGCAATATACACAAGCCCAAGCCCTGAATCAGAACAGACAGCAAAGATTTCAGCAGCAGGACCAGCACCCCGAGGGCATGGTCAGGCTATGGTGATGACCGTAGAGGAAGGATTGGCACCAGGAGAGGTAGTGGCAGGTACTATTCTCGTCAACTCCTTTCCAGCTTTAGCTTTATTTGATTCTGGTGTATCGTATTCATTCATGTCTGCAAGATTTGCGACACGGATAAGATTGGAGCCCAAGTCATTATCAGTAAGGCTCAATATACTTAATGGTAATGGGCTTGTGGGAGTAGATAGAGTATTTTTATCATGTCGGATCGTAGTTAGCGGTGGAGAATTCCCCGCTAGATTGATAGAGTTCCCGATGGCCGATTATGATGTGGTCTTAGGGACGGATTGGTTGAGGAACTAGTATGCTAGAATAGACTGCCATATCGGCAGGGTTGTTTTTAGCATTCCAGGTGAGCCAGAGTTTTCCTTTTTCTGAAGCAAAGTTGAACCTTCTTCTCCAGTATTGCGGATGGCAGTAGCAGCAGTACAGTTACCTCGAATAGTTGAAGAATTTCCAGATGTTTTCTCAGAGGAGCTTATAGGGATGCCGCCAGAATGGGAGATCGAGTTCACCATTGACTTGATTCCCGGGACAGCCCCAGTGTCAGAGAGAGTCTACACGATGGCACCATCAGAGTTGGAGATATTGTACAAGATGATTGAAGAACTTAGAACCAGGGGATTCATTCGTGCTAGTGGATCGCCTTGGGGAGCCCCGATGCTTCTTGTGAAAAAGAAGGATAGTACGTCAAGATTATGTGTTGATTATCGTACCTTGAACTCAGTGACAATTAGGAACAGATACCCTCTCCCGAGGATAGATGACTTGTTTGATCAACTCAAGGGGGCAGCAGTATTCTCGAAGATCGACTTGCGGTCAGGATATCATCATATCAGAGTCAGAGAGCAGGACATCCCGAAGACAGCTTTTAGATCGAGATATGGAGATTGGGAGTTCCTTATTATGCTATTTGGAGCAACCAATGCGCCGGGTGTATTCATGGACCTCATGAATCATATTTTTATGTCCTACTTGGATCAGTTCGTGATTGTGTTCCTAGAAGACATCCTAGTCTACAGCAAGAGTGAGGTGGAGCATGAGCAGCATCTCAGAGTTGTTCTTCAGATTCTTAGAGAGCACCAGTTGTACGCCAAGTTCAGTAAATGCAAGTTCTGGCTCGATCGTATTTTGTACTTGGGTCATATCATCACCAGAGGAGGAGTAGAAGTGTACCCCCAGAAGATCGTAGCTATAGAATCATGACCAGTACCCAGTACAGTTGCAGAAGTTCACAGTTTTTTTGGATTGGCCGGCTACTACTGGCAATTTATTTCAGACTTTGCTCGGATTTCAGCGCCATTAACCCAGTTGACCCGCAATGATGTGCCGTTTGCCTGGACAGCAGAGTGCCAGGATTCTTTTGAGAAGTTGAAGTGAGGCTTGATGACGGCTCCTATTCTCACACTTCCAGATGGGACCGAAGAATTCTCAGTGTATTGTGATGCTTCAGGCAGAGGCCTAGGATGTGTTCTGATACAACATGGGAAGGTAATAGCTTATGCGTCATGACAACTCCGTGATCATGAGAGGAATTGCCCAACCCATGACTTGGAGCTGGCAGCAGTAGTGTTTGCACTTAAGTTGTGAAGGCACTAGTTGTATGGAGATAGGATGGAGATTTTCACCGACCACAAGAGCCTGAAGTATGTTTTCACCCAGAAGGATCTTAACATGCGTCAGAGGAGGTGGCTGGAGCTACTTGTGGATTATGATGTCAACTTACAGTATCATCCTGGGAAGGCCAACGTTGTTGCAGATGCATTGAGTAGGAGAGCCGAAGTTTATTTTCTAACAGCACAACCGGAGCTGTTAGCAGACCTTCAGAAGATGGGTATAGAAGTTGTCCTTCCTTCCAATGTGGCATTGATGGCCAGTATGCAGGTTCAGTCCACTATAGTCGAAAGGATTCGGATGGCACAGTCAGCAGATTCCAAGCTTCAGCGACTCAGAGCAGAGTGTGAGGCAAGACGAAGACCAGAGTTATGTATCCATGAAGACGGTACACTTAGGCACGGTAATCGTCTTTGTGTACCCAGTGGAGATATCAGACATGAGATCATGACAGAGGCCCACAGTTCTCAGTATTCCATTCATCCCGGTGGCACGAAGATGTACCATGATATTCGTCAGCACTTTTGGTGGAATGGCATAAAGAGGGAGATAGCCCAATTTGTCTCTCGGTGTTTGGTTTGCCAACAGGTTAAAGGTGAAAATCAGAGGCCAGCAGGACTTTTTCAGCCCTTGTCGATTCCAGAATGGAAGTGGACACATGTGACCATGAATTTCGTGACTGGATTGCCTAGATCCCCAGCTGGTCGAGATGCTATTTGGGTTATAGTTGACCGGCTCACGAAGGTGGCCCACTTTCTTCCGTTCAGAGTTGGTCAGTCGACGGCTCAGCTGGCAGAGATGTATCTTAGGCAGATCGTCAGATTGCATGGTGTACCTATCAGTATTACTTCGAACCGAGATTCCAGATTTATGTCACACTTTTGGCGTAGCCTACAAGAGAGTTTGGGAACTCACCTCTATTTCAGCTCAGCTTATCATCCGCAGACTGATGGCCAGTCGAAGCGCACGATCCAGACTCTTGAAGATATGTTGCGATCCTGTACACTCGACTTCGGTGGTTCATGGGAAGATCACCTGCACCTGGTGGAGTTCTCATACAATAATAGTTTCTAGGCCAGTATCCAGATGGCACCGTTCGAGACACTGTATGGTAGGAAGTGCAGATCTCCGCTAGCCTGGGATGATGTTGGAGAAAGGCTGATAGTTGGTCCAGAAATGATTGTTCAGACCGTTGAAGTGGTCAGGAGAGTCAGAGATCATCTTCGAGTTGCCCAAGATCGCCAGCGTCATTGGGCCGATTCTCATCGACGTCCTCTTGAGTTTTCTGTCGGCGACCATGTATTCCTAAGGATTTCGCTTAACCGTAGTGTCATTCGTTTCGGCGTACATGAAAAGCTTAGTCCTAGGTATATAGGACCATTCGATATTCTAGAGCGAGTAGGTGATGTATCCTATTATCTCGCTCTCCCGCCATCGCTACCTGAGGTACATGACGTGTTCCATGTATCCCAATTGCGACGGTATATCCCAGACTCGAGCCATATCTTGGATTATTCGGAATTGGTTGTTGGTACCAACCTTTCGTACGAGGAGAGGCCCATGTCTATATTGGACCGGAGAGAGAAGATGCTCAAGAACAAGACTATCAAATTAGTCCGAGTTGCTTGGGATCATCACTCTTTGGGTGAGTCAACGTGGGAGCGTGAGGATGATATCTGATCGCGATATCCCGACCTGCTTGACTCGTAAGGTATAATATCTTTCTTATGCCTTACGCTCTAAAGTTCCTTGCTTGAATGAATGATTGATTACCTAGTTATAGCTTGCTTGTGATAGCTTATCCTTGTCCCTCTAGCCTCTTAATTAAATTTCAAGGACAGAATTTTTTAAGGTAGGTAGAGTTGTAATGCCTGTTGTTCGTATTACGTATTTTGGAATACGTATACGTATTTTATCTTGTATTACATGTCTCCTTGCTTGGTTTAGTGGGTATTTTATTGTTCGGTTCATCTTGGTTAGGGTTGGCTTGGTTCGGTTTGGGGTTGCTTTTGGTTCAATATGGACCAAAGAAAGAACCCCTACCTACCACCAACATCCTCATTTATTAACCCATTCTCCTTTCTCTCTCCTCATTACTCTTCTTCTTCCCCACCATTTACTTCTTCACCTACCAGAGAGAGAGGGAGAGCTTAGGCAAGTGCATCTTGCTTCATGGAGGAACTCAAGATTTATTGTTCCATTTTCTTCCTTGCAACATTCTAAGACTCTTTAGTGCTTGGCATTTTCAATTTCCATGGCTAAATTCTTGTAGATCTAAGTTTATTATATTTTTGGATTTCTTGGGTTTTGATCTATTTAATCTTATTATTATTAAGTTCTGATGGTTCCATGTTGTAGAAAATTTCGTTCTACCCCATTTTGACCTATAGAAGTTCGGATTTGGACTCTGGATTAAGGATTTATGGAGCTTGGAAGCAAGGCTTCATGGTGTTCTTCTTCTCGAAAATTGGAGAAGAAGAACAGTACTTGACCGCATTTCATGTGGCAAGTGTTCTTCTCCAGCCGCATGAGACCCTGAGCTCTTCTAGCCGCATGAACATTGACTCCCTATCGCATGCCCTTTCACCGCATGGAATTCAGTACTCAGCCGCATGACTGGGACGAATTCTTGGCCGCATGCACCTTATGAACCCGAGCCGCATAGAACCCAGTGATTCCCAACCGCATAAGCCTGGGTAATTCCCAGCCGCATAGGACTTCATGATTCCCAGCCGCATAAGCCTGGGTAATTCCCAGCCGCATAGGACTTCATGATTTCCAGCTGCATAAGCCTGGATAATTTCCAGCCGCATAGGAATACATGATTCCCAGCCGCGTAAGCTCCTGCATCCGCAAAGCATTTCTCCCCACCAGCCGCATATGCCTCTTTCACTACGAGCTGCATGGGCTTCCGATCCCGAGCCGCATAAGACCCGATTTTGGGTCGCATGAACCGCTTCAATCTAGCCGCATGGACTCATTCCTCTGAGCAGCATGGCTCCTCCCTGTGCCTTACCCTTGTTATTTATTTATTATTATGGTTTTATTATTATTGCTAACTCATGTCTTGTGTCTCTCAGTATAACTTGGGTCTCTTGATGGAATGCTTATGCTGTGTTATCCTATACTTGTACCATGACATGATAGTGGCCCGCCGTGGCACACTCCTGACAAGTAACCTGACATGATATATCTCGAATTGCTATTGCGACGCCTAACATGACATGATATGACATGACAAGTATGAATGACATGGACACCGTGGGCTATTATGCTTGTATAAATGAACCTGTCTTGTCTTGAATCATGTTTAGGATGGGACTCCTGAGTACCACGGTCAGGAGTACCTACTGAAATGGACTAAGGCTAATAACTAGAATAACACAGTAGTCATGAAGAGATTTCCCAGCTATATGCAATCTCGTTACCTGGGCGCGCCTGGGATCTGTAGCCTGCCGTCGAGTAGGGCACATTTTCAGCACACTGTCATGTGTTGCACCCTTCAAGCTACTTAAGGGTACATGCATTTCCTGGACGATGTACCCTCCTGAATTCAACCCCTAATCTTTGACCTGGGTAACCTGGATGGTCTGCAGGGTTTGTGGCTGTGGAATAATCTCGCTGCATCTTGTTAGTAACTAGGCATGTGATAACCCTAGTTAGTTAAAGTACAAGCCGTACTCATTGCTTTGCCATGATTGATTGGATGGAAAAACCAGTCTAGTCTTGTCTTGATCATGTACAAGATTGTTACTTGTCCCGATTTCTTATGTTAACTGCCGATAAATGGTGGGAAGCCTAGTTCCGTTCAGATGAAGGGTTACAACCCCGATCCTTGTTTGGTTTACGGGTTATAACCTGGTTATCTGAATAGTTCCGTGGTTATCTCGTCGTATATCATCCTGATATGTTTTCCCTTATTTCCAGTTCTTACTATTTATTATTATTCTCTGTTAATTACTGGTTTTAGTTCCTAAGTGAAGCTTCCTTTGTGGCACTTGTTCTTTCTGGGATCTGACCCAGCTGGTTTTGTATGGCCAAATTTTAGAGCAGCTCCAGAGGATCTATCGACTTTCCAGCCCGATAGTGACCACCAGGCGTAACCGGGGCAACGAGTGGGTTTATTTTTGATCTCCCACTTTATTGTAAAAATATTCTTTTGAGGCATTTAGCCGACGAGCACCTGTTTAGCTCGATTTCACCTTTACTTACTGTCTGCCTACGGGCTGTAACATGATTGACAAATCCTAGGGTTGATCATGTATGTCTAAACTCTTGCTAGTCCTCACATTTTTTAATGACTAGCTTCATGATCAGATGAATATGTAATGTTTGGGATGCCTTATTATTGTATATTTGGTGATCTTACATCTTGTAACATTTACTTACTTGCTTGTGATTGAGACACTCGGCTTGTTCATGACCATAAGAGACTGTTGGCTTGTAGTTAAACCCTCATGTATCTAGACAGCCATGACCGTATAGCGAGGTGGGTTGCACTTCAATATACATAGCTGGCTATGTCTGCCCCCGCTCTCCAGTATTTTGGTTCTGGGGCGTGACATCCTCTTTCCAAAAAATTTAGATTTTATTGTTATTTATTTTACTGATTGTGTTCAAAATAAAAAAATTTACCAGAACTTATTCCATCACAACAACAAGCCTCACGTCCCTAATTCTCGAAAATCCCCAATCCCAAAATTCTCCCAAATCCCTAACCCTAACCCTAACAACTAACTCTAAACCTATATGTCCGAGGACATGGACTCAGTACTCCTATCAAAATCGCCAGCACCTCCGCCACATCGCGGTTGAGACTATCCGAATGATATTTCTTTTTTATTAAACTAATTGTTAAACTAAGTATTATGAGAGTACTAAATTATTGAAATACTTTATTATTAAAAATATGTTGATTTTTAATTTAGGCTGGCTTGGACACGTCTCGTATCCGAAAAGCGGGTGCGGGTCGTGACAAGTTTTTGTGGTGGCCCATGCAGGTCGGTCTTCGCAAACTGTGCAAACTCGTGGTAGTACCATATTAGTCGTACTACTGCGAGCCTACGACTAGGAAATGCTCATTCACAATTAGGAGTAAATCAATTTTAAGAGAGTGGTTAAGACTAGGAGTCCCAATTTAATTTGACATTTGGGTAGATAACGTTGCTACATAGGTCTCACTAGACGGCTTTCATAGAAGGATACACTATCGCATTTTGATTCGGCGATATTTCTAAGGAGGGTAGATTCATAACCGTCTTTCTGAAATTTTGAAAATATCCTTTTATTTACTTATTTGAATTAAATGTGATTTTTAGAATTTTAGAAATATTTAATTTAATTAATTATTATTATGGAATATCTTAGTCATGGTTAAAATTTGGAGTGTAAAATGACTAGAAACTATGGCACGAATAATGCAATGGCATGCTTTAATTAGTGTATTACCATGGTAGAAAAGGCTGAGCCATAAGTGTGTCCCAAATAGGAAAACCAGGCCAAGTTGTGACTTAACCCAAAATATGTATATATATTTATTTATTTATTATTAGGATTATTGGCTTTTAGAAATTTCGATCGTTCCAAACTAGCCCGAGCCCAACCCAAGCCACGGTAGTCATGTATTGCGACCAACGACGTCCATGTAGATATATGGATGTGTATACATATTGGTAGTCCATTTTGGTCTTGTAAATAATTTCTATAAATTGTATATTGAATAAAATAGATGTGTTATTGCTATTTAAATTCGTATTTTACTTGGGAATGTGGTAACCTTCCCTTAAATGATATTTCATGATTTATTCAGACCATACTTGTGTATAAATATATTCGTAATAAGTAGGCATAGTGCTTTACACATATTTTCCTCAATCTTGAATATTAAAAAAATAGAGATTAAAGTTTATATTTCTTTTGCCTTCGGTCCTTCCTTCCTGATCTTATCATTTGTACAACTTTATCTTAGGTCTTCTTTAAACATCGCCATGTCATGGGTTTGTATCACTTATATTTTCTTGGACCCAAGGGATTTATCTTTTAAATAATTTCTCACTCAATTTTCTATACCTTAATCTTAAGTTAAGTTTTTGGATTCAAGAGTTATCCTTCCTAACTAATTATTTTCTTTTCAAGACTTGATATTCATACTTAAAGGACAGACTCTCATGTGTGAACACACAAACATATTATTTGTGTTTAAGTATGTGAGAGTGTCACATGAGTGTGGACAGTGTAGGTAATATGTTTGTGTGTTCACACATGAGAGTGTGTCTACATGTATGTGTTGAATAGGTTGTGTGAGTGTCCTATTTGATGTAATAGAGAGTGTGACGTGTGTGTATCTATTAGGAATAGATACACATGGGTGGCCATTGTGTATATGTGTGAGAGTGAGGTGAACATGTGTGTGTATGTGTGTGTGTGTTTCCTATGTTGCATATGTGTGTGTATATTTAGATATAGGTGTGTGTGCCTATACATAGAGGCATATGTGTATGAGGGACATGAGAGTGTCTGTCCAGGGAGCAGAATAGTGAAGAGGGAATGTGGAGGGGTTTTAAGCATAGCAATGAGATTAAGAAAAAGAGAAGTAGAGCAGTGGCAGCAGCATTGCAATGCTTGCAGGCAGTAAGCAGCGTTGCCTTTCACACCAGCAACAATAACACATGCACCAGCATTGCTTTGCCTATGCATCAGCAATGAACTTCCCAGGTTAGCAGCAACCTTTGTGGATTTAAAACCAGCATGGAGAATGAGTAGTGTATTTTTTGAGTGTATCAATGCATCTAGGGACTACCTGTGCAGGAAACTGCATTAGTGTTTGAATAAGTGTCTAGTGTGCAGTAGCAAGAGTAGGAACCTGTGTGTACTTAGAGCAGTAGTACAGGTATATAGAAATTATATGTGTGTGTTGTTGTCTTGTGTGCAGCAGGTCAGTAAAGGAGGCAGACATTAGGGAAAACTCTGTGAACTTGTAGGTGCATAGCAGTAGGAGATATGATGTTTGCAGGGTCTAGGAGTGCAAGAGGAATACTGTAACCTGTGTGCAGATTTTGGTGCAAGCCTAATCAAGTACAGTTGCTAGAGGAATTGGATAAACGTGGATGAGTAGTGAGCAGGTGCTAGAAAGTGAGTGTGTTGTGTGCTTGTGTGTGTAATTGAGATAGAGGGCTACTGCAGGACAATAGGTTGTGTAAGGGAATAGGGTCTATGTTTAGCAACAGTTTGGAAGATAGAGATTGCATACATGTGTGCAATCTGTCCACAGGTTGGGACAGGGCTGGTTTGGGGGTTCTACAGAGTAATAGGTGTGATGGTGTGTGTTTTTATATAGATATGTGAATAGGTGGTTTGGTTTATATGTGAATATACTTGTGTGTGTTTGTGTCTCTATAGATAGATAGGTAAGTGTACAGTAGTTTGTGTAATGGCAATAGGTAATAAATGTGTTCCTGGGTACAGAGATAGAAAGGGGGACTGAACCAGAAAATTGTGTATGGGTGTGTGCCTTATGGCATAGGGCGATTCAAGAGAAGGGATAGCAGTAGCAGCACATACTGCTACCTTGTTCTTATTCCTGCACTTGTCTACAGGTTTGCATAATAGGAAGTAAAAGGGGGAGCAAGCATGTGCACACAAGTGCACATTTGCTGCAAGCTTGGTTGTCCTGCTTGCAACAGCAGCAAGCAAGGGTTATGTAGGAACGAAATGTAAAACGATATACTCTAAAGGGGGTGAATAGTGTAGGCAGCGGAATATTAGCTATTAAAAAATGTTAGCATCAAGATCACAAAAATATATCACAATTATGAGTAAGTAAAAGTAAAGTGCAAAGAGCAAACACAAAGACGATGATGTATACTGGTCTCCCTCTTATGAGGACTAATCTAGTCGAGAGAACTCTAGCTTCCAGTTGAAATCCACTATGGAAAGATCGCAAGTTTTATACGAAGTCCTTACAACTTCTACAAATACGAGCTTTGATCCGAAGTACTCGACCAACTTCAATTGTGAAGTGTCTCACTTCTATCAAGTCTCTTGATTACAATCATTCTGAACTTCTAGACCGTACCGTATTGGCAAATCGACTAGAAAATTATAACTGGCTTGGAATTTGAAATTGAAAGCTTAGTGAGGCTTTGAAGATCGTAGTAAGCTTAGAGAGAAGAGATATGAAAGTGAATGAGAGAGTTGAAATGGTAGAATTTCTTTACTATTTATAGGATTTTCAAAGGGAGAATTCGGACAGAATTCGGACACATTCTACGAGAAAATCTTGACATATAGTCGTTGCATCCGTAACTACGGAAGACTGAGTTTAAAATCCAACTTTCATGTAGCCGAACTCGGGCCGAATTCGGAGTGAATTCGTACCGTATTCTGCTAGTCCAGAATTGGTTTGGTTTTGGGTTTGTAACTCAGGTTTTTGGGCTTTCAAGTTTTCAAGCAGTTAGGAAGTAGTTTTGGGCTTTGTGAGTGGGCTTGTTGTCAAAATGAAAGGGTATTTTGAAAATATTTCTTGGGTAGCCTATTTGCCAGTACGACGCAGTTTATAATGTATTCCTAGACTCAATAAAATACAAAAGTACATTAAAAATATAAATACAGATGCGATGACAAAATATACTCCAAATTCCAAAGTCTTGAACGGTAGCAGGCACAGGTTGTCGCTGTTCGTCCAAGTAGCCCTTATATCGAGACAGGGTTAGATCAATTATTAAAATCCGGTTGGACCATGACCAATGGACCAACAATCTCCCCTATTTTGATAATTGACAAATCTTGACCGATATAACACCTTGGTCTTGATTTGAAAGTTCTCAAAACGTGTTTCATTATCTTGGTACTGTCTCCCCTTGGCAGATATTATCCTGAAAAAGATGTTAGATCCTTTTCTCCCACGTTGTCACTTAGCAAAACAATTACAAAGAGATAAGCTCCCCCACAATTTATGCGTATGAAACAAACAGTGAAGAAACGCAGAGATAATATAAAGAAAATAACATAAATTTCATAGCCAGTTTATGATTTGAAGCAGTAGCTAAAAGATAATGCTAAGCATAAGTGCATACCAAAAGAGACAATAAATACTAAAATAAAAATGCATAATTTTCAAAAGGAGTTTGAAACAACAAACTCAGCATCTCAAACTGTCATACATAGAAGTGCATAAAAAATAATACTATCTTGAAATATAGGAGCATTTCCAAGAAAACATAGACATAAGCAGAGTCTAAAATAAGATAACATCTAGACAAAAAGACTGTAGCATCTAGATCAAATCCTCGGCTACTCTGACTCATCATAAGCATGAGCTGCAACAACAACACCATGTCCAGAAGGTCCAGCACCAGAATTACCAGCTCCATGAGATGGATGTGGAGTGGCTCTAGAACCACGGTACCAATCATATGCGTTACCGGGGTCAAAAAATAATAAATAAATAAAAATAATGGACCGCCTCATCCTCATAGCGGTAACCAGAAACAGAGGATATCATGGAAGAGAACTGGCATGCTGACCAGTTTGAGCAAAACACAGATCCGCAAAAAAGTTTGCAAGGGCCTGAAACTGACTGGCATTTCGGAACTCTTATTCCTTCAATGTCTCGGTCACAAATGCTCGCAAAGAGTTGTGCTCATCCAGTTGAGCACGTCGCAACTCATCCAAATATTGGTGGTTGCCCTCAAAGGACATAGGATAAGTCTGAGGTGGTGCAGTAGGAGGAACAGGAGGGACAGAGGCACTACAACGTGAAAGTGCAGATGCTTGGACTCAGAGTCACGAGCATAAGATGAAAGATCAATCTCAAAATTCTGAAAGATGATAGGTAGGATCATCGCGTAGAGAAAATTCATGTTCATCTCGCGACCTAGCCATCATCCGGATAATAGTCTTAAGGACAGAAAAGGGAATCCTATGACAAATGTGGTAGATAGCAGACAATTCAAGACTAGTTACATCGCCTTTTGAAGTACTCTTAGGTAAAATGGTGGAAAAGATGATCCGATGTAACTCATAGAAAAACAAACTCAAGTTCATAGCTTTGAATTTGCCGGGACGGACGGGATCAGGAGCACAAAGTTGATTCTTGAAATTGGTTAAAGTCATGTCATTGGAAAATTCAAAATTAGTGATATCGATTAGTGGCTCACCTACATTTGGAATTTGTAGGATCGTCACTAGATCTTTATCATTGAATTGAATATCAATACCGGTGACACGGCTTTTCACAAGATACTCATCAACAGCAAGAGAAAAGTTGTAATAAAATAACTTAATTGCATTAGTGGCAATAGGAAATGAATGTGTAACATGAACATATAATCCCAAAGATTCAAAGTATGGTTTAATATATGGAAAGATCGTCCATTTTATTGGTACATCGGGGCAAATGTTGCGAAAAGAAAAATCCGCATACCATAACAACGATTATTCTAGAGTTTCAAAGAAACACTCATTGAACGCCCCGTCGTCCGTTTGGACGGGCGAAAAGAGAGATCCTTGGATAGGATCAGAAGATGAGGCTCCTCCACTAGCCGTGTTCTTTCTCTTGAAGGGTTTGTTTACTCTAGGCATGATCTCAATAGAAAAAAAAAGAAAATTTCTATGAAATTGAAAATTTGAGAGATGGAGAGATAAAGGAGATTATACCTTCTCATATTAGAGTATGTGGAAGAGGAGGAGATTCCACGCCCGAATCCAAAATTTCAACGTAAAAATCCAGAGGAATGGAGAGAAATCAAGGATTGAAAATCTAGGGTTTTGAAGGAGGAAGAAGAAATAAAAGTGGGGACCATTCAGATTCTGTTTAAAAACCTGACGACAACCGAATTTGGGCCGAATTCGGTCCGAGTTTTCCTTGAACTCTGTTGAGGTATTTTTGAACAAAATTCTAAATGTCACTATGTATTTATTATTCCTTTTCAATTATTTAATTCCAAAATTAGTAGTTTTAAATTTTAATTAAAATTATTTTATCAATTAAAATTTTGTTACACAGCGACTGTCTCAGATTAGCTGTAGGAATACTGTCCCAGCTAACGGAGGCCCACCGGGGGACGCTTAAGTACTGTTTTATTTTAGCCGTAGCCGTGTTGACAGACAGACCCTTTGTAGGCTTGTCTCAAAAATAATTTTTGCATATTGAAAAAATAATTAATAAGATAAAATTAATTAATATTATTAATATCCAAAATTTCTATTTCTTGACGTAAATAATTGAAGCGATATTCCGCTAAAGATTTTGTAAAGATGCCAGCCAATTGTTTCTCTGTGTCTACATATTCTAAATTGATTTCTCCATTTGTTTGATGGTCTCTAAGAAAATGATGTTGAATCTCAATATGCTTAGTACGAGAGTGACATACAGGATCCACTTGCGAATAGAGAAACATCACTGGTCATGTGCCATGAGCAACCGCTGTCGAGGATCCACTTGCTCTTAGCATGACTAGGGTGTTCCACCTACAAAAATGTTTACAGATGAAACTTTTGGTACCCATATCTTATAGGGTCCAGATGTGTTAGTCTTTGGTATCCATGCATATATATTTAAATCAACTAATTTTCTTACTCTATATGAACGTGAAATATGATCGCTAGTGCCACAATTCTGATATCTAGCATGATGAGTGTTAGGTGCAGTATGTTATGCATGATTGGTAGTTCTTGGTGTTCTAGTTGGATACTTGTAGTAGAATGCATGTCGGTTAGTCGTCTTGGGCAAAAGTTTGGCTATGTTTGGTCTGACAATATTGAATTCGACTGTGTTCCGATGTTTCGGTAATTGACACGTGTTAGGGTAGGAAGCAGCAACTTCAGACTATTTTTCTAACCTAATTTTCAACTTTTTGGAGGTGTCATAAAGTGTGTTATAGTCAGTTGTAAGTGCATCATTTCTAACTAGTGCACAATGATGGCTCATCTTCCCTTTGAGTAATTCTTCCTCAAATATAGCAATGGTCTTGTCTTTTTCTTCGGATAATCGTGTAGTCTCGTGTAGTTGCAGTTTGACAGAAGAAAGCTTACCAGTCTTACTAGGGTTTTCACTATTTCTAACCTCAGCTAGTAAGTCTGTAAGTCTTCCCTTCTTAGAGTTTTGGTATTTGCCAAGTAGTTTTCTGTAGTCATCTAAGAGGTCACTAAAAGCTTCGCCTAACTGATCAAAGGTAAAATCATCATATGTATCAAACAGGAGATTTGAGTTTACCTCATCATATGCCATCAAGCATACATTTGCAGCGTCGTCTAATTGTTCATCTTCTGAATCGCTGGCTTCACTTTTATGCCAAATGCTTGTGTTGGCATATATTCTGGAAGCAGATTTATTCAAGTAACTCTTTTCATACTTGTTGCCTTTCCTAGTTGACGATGATGCCATTGGACAATCCTTCTTGATGTGTCTTTTTTTCTTGCAACCGTAGCAGATTGGATCTTCTTCAATGTTGTTGTTATTGATGTTGTGTTCCTTCGTTCTTCGGTTGAACCTCATGAACTCCTTCACTATGAGAGCTTGATCCTCAGTGTCGGAGTAGTTGTCGTTAGAATCTTCTTCGATTGAAGGCTATTAATTTTTCCTTCGGTGCGGCATCTTAAAAGTCTTGAAGTTCCAGCTCATGAGTGAGTAGCTTTCCCATGAGCATTTCAAGACATGGTAGTGAGGTCGTTTCCTTCAACGATCGCCGTAGCCTTCGAAATCCAGTTCTTTGTGAGAGCTCGCAGCACCTTGCGAATCTTCTCATGGTTATTGTATTCCTTGCCTGAGGAGGACAAAAGATTTACAATATCCAGAAATCTTGTGAACATTTGTGTAACGGACTCGTTCAATTTCATCTTGAACACCTCATACTCTAGAGTAAGTCTACTGATCTTGGACTCCTTGACTTGCGTCGTGCCTTCATGAGTGACTTCGAGAAGTTTCTATACCTCATTAGATGTTGTGCATGTAGACACCCTGTTGAATTCAGTCATGTCTAAAGCACAAAATAAAGCATTAATAGCACGTGTGCTAAGACTTGCGTTTTTCGAAATTAGTATACTTGTCATGTGGCTTTTCAACCAAATTTCTATCAATAAGAACACGTGGAGGCTTTTTATAGCCGTCAACTACAATTGACTATAAGTCAAAATCTAGAGATTTTAAAAAAAAACTCATACGTGTTTTCCAGTACGTGTAGTTGGTACCATCAAACAGTGGAGGTCTGTTTTTGGCTTCGCCTTCAGTTGTGAATTTCACAGTTGTCATATGTGATATAGTGATATATGTAACAGCAGAAAAATAATAACAATATTACCTCGCTTTACTTGTATAATCCGCTATGATACCAATTGTACGAACGAAATGTAAAGCGATATACTCTAGAGGGGGTGAATAGAGTATGCAGTAGAATATTAGCTATTAAAAAATGTTAGCAGTAAGATCACAGAAATATATCATAGTTATGAGTAAGTAAAAGTAAAGTGAAAAGAGCAAACGCAAAGACGGCGATGTATACTAGTCTCCCTCTTGTGAGGACTAATCCAGTCGAGAGAACTCTAGCTCCCAGTTAAATCCACTATAGAAAGATCATAAGTTTTCATACAAAGTCCTTGCAACTTCTACAAACGCGAGCTTTGATCCAAAGTACTCGACCAACTTCAATTGTGAAGTGTCTCACTTCTATCAAGCCTCTTGATTATAATTACTCTGAACTTCTAGACCGTACCACACTGGCAAATCGACTAAAAAATTGTAACTGGCTTGGGATTTGAAATTGAAAGCTTAGTGGGGCTTTGGAAGATCATAATAAGCTTAGAGAGAAGAGATATGAAGTGAATGAGTGAGTTAAAATGATAGATTTTCTTCTCTATTTATAGGATTTCCAAAGAGAGAATTCGAACAAAATTCAGACAGAATTCTATTAGATAATCTCGGCATATAGCCGTTGCATCCGTAACTGCAGGAAGACTGAGTTTAAAATCCAACGTTCAGGTAGCCGAACTCTGTCCAAATTCGGGGCAAATTTGTACCGAATTCTTCTAGTACAGAATTGGTTTGGTTTTGGATTTGCAACTAAGGTTTTTGGGCTTTCGAGTTTTCAAACAGTTAGGAAGTAGTTTTGGGCTTTGTGAGTAGGCTTGTTTTTATAATAAAATAGTATTTTAAAAATATTTTTTTGGTGGCCTATTTGCCAGTACGATGCGATTTACCATATATTTCTAGACTCAATAAAATGCAAAAGTACATTGATAATAGAAATACAGACGCAACGACAAAAACAGCTCCAAGTTCCAAAGTCTTGAACGGTAGCAGGTACAGGCTGTCGTTGTTCGTCCAAGTAGCCCTTATATCGAGACGGGTTAGATCAATTATTAAAATTCGGTTCGACCATAACCAATGGGCCAACAGGTTAGAGGGGAGGAATGGGAGGCAGTGCTCTGTGCACACATATGCATGACTACAGGGGCACTTGGCCTTTGTGCACAGGTTGCTATAGGGGTTCCTGCCTAAGCGGAGGCAGCAGCAGGTTGGTCCTGCTATAGGATAGCAGTAGGCTGCATCAAGCAGCCAGTGTGTGTGTTGACAGTGTCATGTGTGATGGTTTGTGTGTGCAAGTGTGTGAGCAAGTGAAATGTGAGAGTGTGTTGGGAGTGTTGTGTATTGGGATGTGTGTGTGTGAGTGCTTGTGTATGTGTGTGCGTGACCCACACACATGTGAGGGGATTAAGTGATAGTTGTGTGAGTGTGTGATAGGTAGTGTAACAAATGGTAGGTAATGTGAAGTAGGAATGTTAGGATATATGTGAGTAGGTAATAGGGAATATTGTATGGATAAGGTAATAGGAAATTACCTATGTGTAGGTAATAAGGTAATTACCTATATGTAGGTAATATAGGATATATGTTTACATGTGTAGGAAATGTGAGTTAGGGTATTAAGATAGGGTAATATGGGTAGGTAACGTAAGTATAGGATGTTACCTACATGATAGGTAATGGGTATAGTAAATAGGGTATTTCAGGATACCCTATAGGTATCATAGGTAGGTAAATACCTAGGTAAAGTCTAGGATAGCCTAGTATAGGTTAGTTTACCTTGGTATGACAAGGCATTGGCCTAGAAACCTAGGTTTGACCTAGAGTTGACTGATGTTAACTCGTTTGACCCTAAAAGTCAACCCTTTAGTCAAATTGACCCATTTTGACCAGGGAGACCTAGTATTGACCTAAATTTGATCTAGAAATTATGTTTCATCTTAGATATCCATGTTTGACACACCAAAACACCAATTAATATTAATATTTCATCTTTAAGACTGTGTGACACTACTTTGGATATCGATCCTCACTCGTTCATCAGGACCACAGGCAAGTGCATTTCATGACCTCTTTCATTTCTTGATAGTTTCTCTATTTTATTGATTAGATATGTGTTCTTGCTTATTGATACACTGGATACACGTGATTAGTATTTATGGATTCTATCTATGTTTATCATGTTTCATGATTTTTCGTGCTTATCGTGATTATCGTGGTTATCTTGTTTATCATGATTACATGTTACGTGTTGTGACTTGAGTCCGTGATTACTAGTTGGGCGGGAAGAAAATGTCTTAGTATATATGCGATCAAACCTAATAGTTCGTGATTATTGTAGTTCATGATAGACCGTGGATAATGTAGACAGTGGTTAATAGTTGGATCATGCACAGCCGATCATATATGGAACATGGCATTTCCAAAACACTTAGTGGTAGTTGGTTTACTCCTTCACATGTTCCTCTTACTCATATGATGTTTATCTCGTTTACTGCCTACTTTTCATTTATTATTTCGTACTTCATGATTACCATGTTCATTGTATCCACACATTCTTTTCATTGTTATATAGTTTCTATCATGTTATGAATAGTTATCATGTTTGTACTTGCTCCAATCCTGACTGGATATATTTTTTAGTTGACGAGCTCGAGGATACATGTCCTACCTATTATGGTGCTCCGAAAACCCCAGGAGTGGATCCCCCGGCATAGTAGCTTAGTCTTCCTAGATGGATGCTAGTTAGATAGCATCGTTATTACTGGATTTTGTCACCGGTTTATGAGATTGAGATGTTATATTTTATTCAGGATATGTACTATTTGACATAGACTTCTATTTGTATTTGACTTATGCTATTCTGACCTCTATTTTGTCATTTTATTATCTGATATCTCATCATGCTATCTTCTTTCCATAGATATCTGTGATTGAGTATATGTTTCTAGATAATATATTATTCCTCCGTACGGAGATGAGTTATACTGTTGACAGGTTATTATTCATAGTTGTTATACTGTTTAGATATTACTATTGACTTATACAGCGTTCACCGTCGATATTGCGGCGTAGGCTGGACATACCCACGTACTCCTGCCCCTAAACCGGGTGCGGTTCGTGACATATATATTACATGGATTTAAATTTATATGGGGGGCCGAATATTATTGGGAATAGGGAGAGGGGCACACCAAAAAAGAGGGAAAGGGGGTCGACCAACTGGTTAGGTAGTTAGGTAAGTTAGTTAAGTTGGTTAGGCATTGGGAAGTCCCATTTTGGAAACATGCATATATGCTTGTATATATATAAAATCTCTTTTAAATATGATTTTATCTAAAATATATAATTGTATATATATGGAAACTATAAATATATGGATATGTATTTTCATGCATTCATATTTGGGTTAGACATGATTTGGGCTTTGATTAAATAGGTTTTATGCAAGCGAATTTATATAGAAAGTCCTTATATATATATATATATATATATATATATATATATATATATATATATATATATATATATATATATATATATATATATATAACCATATTTTTTTGAAATAACTACAAGTTAACTTATTTCCATATATGTGACATAGATATGGCTATACAATCCATATCATGCTTAATACGCTAGTTATGGATATGAAATACTAGCCATATCATATTTCATAATCAATATGCATATCAAATCTTAACCATAACTAATGATAATCATATATAATCAAATAGTTTTTTTTTAATAAAAAAATTCATAAAATATATTATTTAAGCTAAAATAAAAAAAAAATTAAAATTTTTGAGGGGTTTACAGAACACGACGACCAAGTAGGCTAAGTACCTCTTTGGCGATATAAAGGAGGGATTTTATCTTTTGGGTGTTTCTCCTGTGGAGGATTTGAAGTGGAGCATCCACAAGCACAAGGAAAAGGATACAGAGATAGGGTTTCAAACTGCAGAATTCCCCGTAGGGATATTTAGGAGTTCTCATTATCAAGCATGTTATCACCTCTCGAGAAAGGTCACTTTTGTTGGGTTTTTATCGATTTGGTTAAGAAAATGTGTGGTCCCGAGCCGTGGGTTCGGCTATATCCACCTAAATGTATTATCCCCGACCGTTAGATCAGCATTTGGCCATCGTTTAGCTCTCCTTCTGGTGATGGTGTGCCGAATACACCAAGGCCTTCATCTACTCGCCAATCAGTTCGTCATCCTTGAGAAAGGAGCGTCATCAAAGAAGGGTCCATGTCCTAGTGTGGAACTTTCCTATACTTATTTGATGGCGTGGTTCGTCATGCACTACTCTTCTCTCATCTCTTTCGGATTTAACACGGATGCTCATTATGACAAGGATTTTCTATATCATCTAGCAGGTTTGACTTAGCCAGCAAAAAAACCTTGTAGGCGCCCAACACATACTTAGGAAGGAGAACAATTATAGGTTCCTTTGCTCAATCCTTGTATCGTCGATATTGAATTATGAAGATGTCTAGTCAAGGTCTTATCCTCAAATATGGCGGTAAGAAGGTGGCAAATTATGAGCTATGTGCTCATACAAAGATTGTAAGAACGTTGTTCAAGCGGTTGAACCGAAGTACATATCTTCTGGAGTTGGTGTGCCCAAATATCTATGACTTCAAGCACTTATCCAGGAAGACTAGGATGAAGTACTTTATTACTTTCATATCTCTAAGTTCTCTTTCATCTATCTCCTCAAGTCGAAATATGAAGCGTTCAAAAACTCGAAAGAGTTCAAGGTAGAAGTCGGACGACAATCAGGTCAAAAACTCAAGAAACTCAAAAGTAATCGAGGCGGAGAGTATCGTTCTCTTGAATTCACATCATTCTGTACAGAACATGAAATTATCGATTAGACTATTGCTCCTTGGTCACCTTATTCAAATGATATAGCAAAGAGGATGAACCATACTCTGCTAGAGTGATCAACTCCATGCTCTTAATAACAGATCTTTCAAACTACTTCTTGGAAAAGTTGCACTACGAACTATTTTGTTCTAAACAGGGTGTCGTTTGCACAGCCATAAGTAACTCATAAATGTCCAACTTGAATGTTATCCGAGTGTGGGTGTGTCTAGCTTATATCAAGCTTCCAGATCTGAAGATTCAGAAGCTGGGAACAAGGACTAGATCTTTTTGGGTCATGCCGAGAAGAGTGATGTTCGGAGATTCCTTGATCTTGAATCCAATCAGGACATTGAATTTTGTGACATTGAATTCTTCAAGGACAATTTCACTAGAGACGGACATTATTATTGCAGATTTACCAAAGAATATAGCAAGTACCGAGGAGGCTAGTACTTCAAAGAAGTTGTAGTCCAAGAGGAGATTGCTCTTGAAGATACAATTGCAGAACTAGAACTCATGGAGCCACCTTCAAAGCAGGTGAGGAGACAGAAGTATTTCGTAAAAGATTTCATCATCTATCATATAGAAGTTGATCCTCTTACCTATGTTGAGGCAATGAAATTCATAGATGCTATTTTCTGGAAGGAAGCAATCAATGATGAAATTGGCTCTATTATGTCCAATAACACTTGGGTATTGGTCAATCTTCCTGAAAAACAAAATACATTGGATGCAAGTGGATATTTAAGAAGAAGATGAGGGCCGATTGAACAGTTGATAAGTTCAAGGTCATGTTTGTGGCAAAAGGATTTTCTCATAAAATATGGAGTCGACTTCTTCGACACTTATACTTCTTTAGCATGGATGACAACTGTCAAGATGCTGATTGCTCTAGGTGCAATTCATAAATTTATGATTCATCAAATGAATGTCAAAATAATATCCCTGAATGAAGATCTGACCGAAAAGATTTACATGAAACAACCCGATGCCTTTGTCATCAAGGGACTTGAAAAAAAAATGTGCAAATTAGATAAATCTCTTTATGTTCTGAAGCAGACTCCTAAGTTGTGGCACGGGAATTTGATATAGTTATGACTACAGGGTCAGCGAGTCAAATAAGTGTGTTTATACTAAATTCGTTGATGAAAGAAGGGTTAAAGTATGTCTTTATGTGGACAATATGCTGATTCTTGATACAGATGTAGATAAAGTCACAAAGACCAGAAAGTTCTTCTTATCTAAATTCAATATGAAGGACATAGAGATGACGATGTTATCCTCGAGATAATCATCCAGACGAGAGATGTTATCCGCTAGCTGATCTACGTGAATATCAAACAACTGGGGATGGGGGTTAGCTAACAGCGGTCACAGACTTCCTATGGGTGATCAAGAGAGGAGGCTGACGTTGAGAGAGTGATAAGGGAGATGGAGATGGCAGCCAATAGAACGACTCTTTCTTAGTTTCAGGCAGAAAAGGCGAGCTAGCAGTGGGAAAGTCCCTTGGGCATCATCCGAAGTCTTAATCCTCCAGGTAGGCAGAAGAAGAAGTGGGGGTAGAACAGATGGGTCAGAGAAATTCCTAGGATTAGCAAGCACGGCTTAGGCGGAAGCAGAGAATCCCATTCAATCCGGCTTTCTAGTTATATTGATTCAAAGGCACGGCTTAGAACTGGCTATCTGCTTTCGAGCTCGCCAACGGCATCATCCGTCTCGTCAACCGTTCCTCTCTCAAGTAAAGGGTACGAAGTCTCAAGTCTTGAGTCAAAGAAGGATCTTCAAGAAGAGCTCGAGTTAGGGATTATTGACCAATACAGAGGGATTTCCCAGCAGAGAAGGTTTGGAAAAAGAGTGCATTTAGGGCTACTGAACCAGGTGGAAGTCTCTAAAATTTTGAGTGGTTAAGGATGTTCTGCTGCAGTAGTGAGGAGTGGTTAGGGATGTTCTTCTCCAACATATGTTAGGAGACTTGTCTCTGTCTGTGTCCGTGTTGTAGTGTATCGTGTTGTATTTGTATCAGTAGATGCGGAAATAACATAGATGGAACCTTCAAGCTAGAAGTGGTAAAATTGCTCGCCCTACCTGATCATCAATCATATAACCTGCGGCGATGCTAACTTCAACTATTTGTAACTTTCACATAAAGAGTATACAAAGCTATACATAAGTTGAACCGCCATTGCTTCCAATCTAACCACAAAAACACAATAAAACATAAGATTTTTTTTTTTTTCAAAATGTTTGCGTCATTGGAAGTACAAATGTACAATAAATTGAGGTTACTCTGACCAACTCTGTTTCCATCAGTCTTCACTACAATCAGCTCGGAGTTCGTCGACATGAACTGGTAAAGAAGGCTACACTTTGAAGATGCTCAAAGAGCGCTTTGATCAGTTTCTTGCTCTCCTGAATGGTTCGATGTCATTGCTCCTTCTGTTGAGATGGTTCCACATAGGGATATTCGCTTCGACCAATCCAAAGGCCCCACAATATGCATAGATGTATAAAAAGTAATAATAAGGAAGAACACAAGTTTGACGGATAAACATTCCAGCAAAATTCAACCCCAAAGAACAGAAGCAGCCTGCATTAGAAGATTCGAAAGTAAAGAAGTTAAAAGACTAAGCTATAACATAACCCTCACGATTAGAAAACTGAAGCATAGCAGGTATCAGCCACATCCTTTACCTTATCGGAGTTGGGAAAGGAGTCTTCCACAGCATAAAAGGTAAGGAGAAGAAGTACCTGTGACCAGTACAAAAGCCAATTTTAAACTGTAAGCAAAATCTAACACAATCCAAAAAAATAGCTAACAAATATTGATTAGAACCAAAGATTTCAGAATGCAGAGAGCATCGAGCCCACAACTCAAAATCCTACATCGAGCTATGGGATAAAATGATACATATTCTGATTAGCCCATTTCATGAGCTTTTGAATACAAAAAGTGCATGTCCAGAGATATTGCTCTTAAAACATACAAGATAGCATAAGAGAACGAACAGCACCAATCATTGTGGAACTAGACCAACAAACCACATTATGAAGTGCTGTAGTAGTAGAACTGTAAGTTCAAAAAAGAACAGGGCGGTTAGTATGGATCTCCTGAACTCTTTGCAAGTTAAAGCAGAAAGCAAGGACGATCTACTCCCTTACTGTACTTATGGGGCCGACAAAAGTTTCACAGATTAACAATTGGGTGTGAGGTTAAGAAGATCTTGACTAAAATTAGATGATAAATAGGGCATTAATGCTAAAGTTCAGCTTCGTGTCTTATTCCATATTGTTGGGAGCAGCAGAATAGAAGGTCCCTCCAAGAAGGACTAGGGACTAAGGAGAGCTTCAGATATGATCAATCAAATAAAAATTATCCGCTGATTGCTAATTTGCTACTGTCCTTGATGGCCTGCCATTGGTCTATCTTGTTGGTAGTCACGATGTCATCAGTGTTCTCGAAGGACGAGGTCTAGAGCATGAAACGAGAAGATGAGCAGCCGGTTGAATGTGTGAATTGACTTTACGTTTTTCACGTACTACCTTGATTAACATGTACACAATTCTAGTATTTTTCCAACCTATATCTGGTAAACCAAATGCATGTTAACCAATATGTACCTCGTCGGAAGACATTAAGCATATCGAATAACAGTAGATATATAAGACTAGACCAATATGTACCTCGTCGGAAGACATTAAGCATATCGAATAACAGTAGATATATAAGACTAGACCTGATATATTGGTGATTTTGAACATAAAATGACCAACAATATTTAGGTCACATTAGTTCCGATTTTAGGCCAAAAAAGCCTATCGGACCATATTTAGGAGTATCATATGACATTTTAAACAATGATGTTTTTACTGAAATATAAGAGAAAGATCAACCCAAGTTACTTGGGAACAATTTGGAAGATCCAAAACTAGAAACAACAGTATTTGCTAGTAAAAAACATTAATAGACGCAGTCAATGACTAAGGTTGATCCAAATCCAATATAGCACCAAAGGATCATATAATTTCTTAAGAACCCTAATCTCAAAAAAAGAAAGAAGAAAAGAAAGATTAATAAAAAAAGTCATACAAACCAAAAGCCCACCACACAACCAATTTGAGATGTAACTTTGAGAGTGTAGGATTATCAACCATGAGTAAAAACCAAGGTTACCAGTATCGGTATCGATTTCGGAACCTTCTTATGAGCACAAATACCGGTGGTTTTGGATCAGAGTTTTAGAATACTTGGTTTCTGAAAGCAAAAAAATAAATTACTTTTAGAACTTGAAATTTTTTTGGTACATCTAGGAAAAATATTATGTAATATTCATCTATTCCCGGCAGTTTTTGAAATAATATTCAACATTGTTGAATTGTTCACCGAAATAGATATTGTTGTTTATTAGTTTCTTTTATACAAAGTACCTGCACAATAGAAAATCTTGAATGTAATAACATTTAGATGTAAGAGCATGTTGATCTTTGATAGAATCTACTCATTACATCAACATTGTTTTTGTCATATTTCTATGCTTTTATTTTAATTTTTCTTTGTTAAACTGACCAGAAGGAGAGAGACAATTTGGGTACCGCCTGGTAGGGCTGAGTATCAGATCGGACATGCCAAAAACGATTTAATATGGCACACATGTCTGTATCAGCCGATACTGTGAACCTTCATAAAAAGACTAGTTCTCTCACTCATATTTTGCCATGATCTTGTAATTTTAAGCGGAAACCTACCAATGTCAAATTCAATGGTACAAACCAAGATTCCTCACAGAAGCCTGGAGAAATAATACAACGCAATTTTCTCCCTAACAAATCATAGTATGTAGTGTTCATCAACTGTGGAGCATTACACCTAAATAAACACCAAAAAAGGTGTGCTTAAACATGAGAAGCAATTTTATGATAGTCAGTTCATTCATTAACATCTAATAAGAAAAAGTTTTGAGTGAAGATACCCTCATCCCTTGGGCAGGTTACCCTCTAAGAAAAACCTGTTTGCTTCATTATTGAAGTCAAGAAATGAGATGGATCAGGAAAAATATAAGAATATTGTACCTAAGAATACAAAATGGTCATAGTCGTGCAAAAGATCCTCAACAGAAGTCCAGTCAAGATATAGTATGTGCTTACTATAAAGGTCATTTTCTATCTGTTAATCAAATTTAAAAGAAACAAGGAGTCTTAGCTTGGAAATGCTTACCACGAATAGAACTGGTAGTGCAGAGACCGAGCACACACAATGCCAATGAAGTTTCCAACAAACATAACCGTTGTAATATCTGAAGAGAACAAAACCGAATAACATAACCGTTATAAGTTCATAAAAATCACCAAAATAAAATTTGCAGAAGAAAAGTATACGTGGAGATTGAAATTTTATGTAACTTCAAATTACATACGTTCTTTACTGAGAACTTTCAATCTTGATTCAGAAGATATAAATTGACAAATAGAGAAGTGTTTCGGTATAGAATCATGAAGCCTTGAATGCACTAGTCGGAATATCCCGCCTTCATACCTGTCAATGGATGAAACTATCAGTAAAAACATATGTTGCTCAAGGAGTCCAGTGACTGGAAGTTACTTTCTTTATATGTCAAAGACTGCAAGTGACTCAGTACAAGAGTTAAGCTGCCCTTGAAATATATTTAGATACAGAACAGCAGCAGTATATGACAATTGGTAAATAAGTAGAATTTCTAACTCCAATACAGTGCAAAGTAGAAAGAAAGAGTTTAGGTGGCCCAACATTTGCCTAATTCCCTGCAAGGTTTGTCTAATGTCCAATGAGATGTGCTAAATGTTCAATGAAAATAAGGCATAATCTAGAGATGAGTAAAGCCAGAAAACAAAGCAGAAGAAGGAAAAGGTTTGTGTTGCAATTTTCAACTTTCCTATATTGACTTAAGACAACATGATATATCTTGTGTCTGAAATTCAGTATAAATGATAATGGCTTTATATAATTCATTGTAAAGATAAAAGTTACGTTCAGAAAAGTTTGTGACATAAAAACACATTGTCATCTTTAAGCATTAAGGAAACACAAATACTCCAAAATTTGTGTTGTATTCTTGTTGCATATGCAGATACTCCAAAAGTACACTAGAACATGTCAAACTCAGTGGTGTGCCTGCATCGTGGTGTCCTTATCCTGTTGTATCCTATTTTTATCCATGAAATATGACATAAATTAGATTCAAAATGAGAAAATAACGTATTCCAAATAACAAATTACACACTCATATACTTCATATCGGGAAGATCAGAAATAATGATGCATCATGCAGAAGGTTAACTATGAATCATTTTAAGTAAAAAAGCTGCAGAGAAGAGAAGAGGTACACCTCCAATGTATATGCATTCATGGTAAGATATCGAACAAGGCTTGGAATAAGGAACTAATCATGAAAAGGATTAATCAAAAAGTTTTTAAGTACTCACTTAGACCATCTGTAGTGGGCAAACAACATAAGCAACATAAGATGAAGAGCCAGCAAAGCACTTGCAAACGGTTTAGACACAAATACTTCTTCCGGAACAAATTTGAAATTCACTGACCTGACAATGAATAAATGATATGAAACTACTGTCAAGAAGGGTGAAAGATGTATCTATGCCAACCAAAATCCTATTATCTATCTAAACATTAATAATATGCTAAAAAGGGTAAAAGATGTCTATGTCAACCAAAATCCTAGTATTTACATGAGTATCTGTGTTAGATAATGGAATCATTGTATTGGCCCTTCAATTGTATTCAATATTCTAAACCTACCAAAGAAACACAGCCAAAGTCAAATGCTGAAACAGTTAGTACAAAGGTTTGACGCCCTAAAAGTTTATATTTATAACTTTGGAAAGCAGACACATTAGCATGCCAAATGCCACCTTACAGGTTTATCTATTCCCTGATCACAGTGATAAGCGAGAGGGAGGGAGGGAAGGGGGGGTGTCAATTGACTTTTATTTTTATCATGATTTTTTCTAGGGGAAATGGGGTAAAGAACTCTGGATTGCTTGGGTAGTCCTTACATGAGTTTAACTTGAAAGTGTTCAACTTGAAAGGTATTGGAGAGATAGAACTACTCCTGGCAAAGAGCATATTTGAAGTCTAAAAGATGTGGATAAGCAAACAAATAGGTGTGAATGCTTGTCATCTGCATAACCATGAAGGTAGGGAAAAAATACACCACGCATGCAAAGAATGCATTTATATGTGCAGTATATTGAATGAAACAACAGGTGTCAAGAATGCCTGAAACCAATGTTACCAAGATCGTGGGTCGCTTTGGTACGTGGTATGGGTACAGGTACGCGGTACGGTACCTTAGCTGGTACGCGGTACGGTGGGGGTAGGCTTATTCGGTACGCTATTTGGGGTCGATGTTCGTTTTTATCTAGGTCGTCTTTTGTACCATATACAATTATATAAAAGTATACACTATATAAAAATAAAAAAATGATTAATTAACCAACAAATATTAAAAATATATGGCAACATATATAATATAATCAAAAATATATTATATATTAATTTTGTTTATATTACTTAATTTCTGTTAATTTCTGTTTGTTCGATTTTTTACTGTTCCTGATTTTTTTCACTGCTCTTAGGGCCAAAAGGACAGAAAAAAAAAAGACTCAAAAGTCTACAAAGAAGACTCAAAACAAAAAAAAGACTCAAAAGACTCGCGAAATTTGGCGACATGGGTCGCGAACGCAGCCCTTTCGGGGTCGTTCGTCCCAATTCGCTCAGGTCGCGAAATTTGGCGACCTAGATCGCGAATGCACCCCGTTCGGGATCATTCGTCCAAATTCGTAGGACGTGGGGGGTTGGCGAATTAGGCAACACTGCCTGAAACCATGGTAAATCACTATTTCTTGGGTTTGGGTGCTGGGGTTACTATAGAATTCATGTCCTTGCCCCTTGTTAATTTGATTTGATTTGATGTGTGCTTTGCGACGGGAGCCTTTGTTCTCCTGCACATTTAAATTATGTCCAACATCGTCAAATTTCTCCTGTAAGCAAACTAATTTCTACTGGTTCTCTTGCTAACATGTTGTCGTGATAACTTGTCATTTGATTCTCATGTTTCCCTTTGTTGCTCCTGTTTATTAGAGTTGCAATGTTCAGTTATAATCAGATGCACTGGCTATACAGTTTTAATGTCCACCCTTCGATAGAAAGATTGTCATGATTTGTTTATCTTAGAGCATCATTAGTAAGGCCCATCCTATTTTCTAGATTCTAGATTTAGAATGTAGGAGCTCATTTTATAGAATAATAAGTCTCATCCCTAGTCCCAATTTCTACAATTTCGGTCCCAACCCATCCATGGGTGCTAAGGGTTGGGCCTCCCAATTTCTAGGTTCTAGATTGTAGAAACTCGTTTTGTAGAATAGTAAGTTCCAATTTGGAGTCCAACTTTCTAGATTCTAAACTTTATATTATTTTTTTCCTACATTAATTTTTGACCACACAATTTTTGGGACCGGAGCTCACTTTATCATTTCCTACTATTCTCATACAAACCCAACCCATTCTACATTTACCTTTTTTTTGAAATTTTGGACTCCAAATTGCATTGGAGAGTCCCAACTACTAATGATGCTCTTATGGGGGCAAATTAAGTCTTTCTTGGAACTAGGATGCTTGTGGTTCTGTGAACTTGTGTTAATCTAAGAAGTGGATACCGATCTACCAATATCCTTACAGAGATGGGATTGTGATTTTCTCACTCATCAACTTCAGCAGACATACATATAATACTGTTACTTCACATCTATGTTACCCGGACTCTCCACTTTAAGGAGAAGTACCCGTGTCGATCGGGTAGGACATGGGTATGGGTATAGAATCCGTATCTGATCCTCAATGATGACAATCGGATCCTTCATGGTGACAATTAGGAGATTGATAGTGAAGTGGATAGTTTATTTTAATGTGGTAGTGATGTAGATAGTTTATCTTAATATGATAGATTGGTAGTAAAGTCGTAGGGGAGCTAAAGGGACAGTCCTTTAGGGACTTATCCAACTAGTTCAGTAAAGTTTACTAGTAATTTATAATTACAGGTTGTCTTTCTGTGAAACCTTAGTCATATCCCCGTACCCATATCCAAAATTTGGATCCTTTTTAGCGGAGTCCGTGTGTCCTTCAATTATGAGTTTAAAGGACCCGACTCTTGGATATGTACCCGTACCCGACATCCGTACCCGAGTCCAGGTAACAAAGCTTCACATATTAGAATTTGTGGGCGCAAATGATGATTTATTGATAACCATAGACTTATACACCGATATACCAATGTGTGAAGCCTTTCTTTTGTTAACAAATGAACCTTTTTTATTCAAGTAAAAGGTACTTGTTTTTTGAATCTATTTTCAGTTGAAGTCTTGTGTTCAATTTTGATGTTAGCCCTTTTTGTATCCAGGTGTCTTTAACTTATGTCGTTAAATTGAGCTTTGGTTCTCTTCCCTTACTCTTATCATGTTCCATTATCGAGATATTTATGGGGAAAAGAAACCTTACTCCATATTGTTATTATATTATTTCCTTCATGATTACCACTGACCTATATACACCTTTAGCTCCTAACTTTTCTCACAATTAGTAAATATGTGTTATTTGTTCAAATATCACATCCTTTGGCTATTTATAAGCATCGCCTCTTTGCACAATACAGATCATAAACTTGAATCATTTTCAGCTTTATTGTGCTTGCTTCCAAAGTACGACAGGTTTATTCAAATCTATAATTTTTTATAGCTACACATTTGTTGATGCTATTGGAAAGTGACCATTTTCCAAATTTTTAATGACTACATTTCTTGCTATTGATTCATTTTCAGTTACTGATTGCTTCCAGAAAGTGATTATTCACAAAAATTATACACTTTGGATAACAACATATTGCACTATGTTGTCACAAGCGATGCCTAGGCGCACTATGTTGCCACGCAATATGTTGTCACAGGTGACGCCTAGGCGCGCCTAGGCGTGCAGGTAAAAAACCTACCGCCTCGACCTGGGTAATCTTCCCATGGATGGCGATGGTCGCTAGGGCGCCTAGGGTCAAATATCTATATGCAGCTGTGAAAATATATATGCACAGTAGTGAAGTACCCAAGTGGACAACGCCTAGGCGAGGCGGGAGGCATGTCGCCTCGCCTCGCCTCGCCTCGCCTAGCACCCAGAACAACATATATATATATGCCATGCTAAATAGTTATTGGAGTGTAGGGAAATCACTTTGGTATGTGCCTATACCTTTGTGTTTTCCACTCTAGTCAAATAAATAATCGGGAGAAAATTTTGTCCTCCCTAAGTATATCAGAAGTGCAAAATACATGGTGTGTCATCACAATAAATGATCCACACAGTTCATTATGAACTACTGTAATAAAATGCCTATAAAAGAAAACCACAAACATTGAGGACTTTCTCGTTCATGCATCAAGTTCATTTGATGGTTACAGAGGAGAGGTTTATTTGAAAAGCACTTGATGCGTGGGGAAAAATCACCAAATACACGATTTGGAGAACTCTTAGCCCAGAGTTGCACTAATATGCATAGATCAAAATGAACAGTGGACCTTGCTTTAAGCATATGAGGAAGTACGTACATATAAAATTATGTGTATTGGGGGGGATGGGGGTGGTGTGGTGTGTGTGGGTGGGGTGGGGTGGGGGGGGGTGTTGTGCGGTTGGCAAGTCTTGCCTTCTCCCATCAGATTGGGGTCCGCTATGGATCATAGCATGGCTCCATAAAAGAATCGGCAAAGTATTTGTGACCGATATTATCCCTCTAAGTTGGTGCCAAACTCCTAGCCAAGGTTTCTATGAGCACAAGAGAGTCATGTCATAGAACCTACAAGGTCAATTGGGAAGTAGTAGACCAAGTTTTAGCTATGCAGTTTAAGCTCACAACTATATATATATATATATATATATATATATATATATATATATAAAATATATATATATATATAAGGGAAGTACGACATCCTCGATTTCCATGAATTTTCATCATTCGACATGTTGTGGTCATTATAAAGTGAGAATGTCAAACTATAGGTTCTGAGTCGAAAAACGCACCAGAAGTGGATGAAGACACGTCCAAGGTTGAAGGCTCTCGAAATGTAAGCAACTGGATACGATAGCAAAAAGGGAAAACCCAAAAGAATCTGTAATAAATAAGACCAAAGTATATTAAAATCTTGAAGCTTATATGCGTCGAAGCCTCCCAAAATGGTCTCAATTTTTCTATACAACATATGCAGAGGAAAATTAGAAAATAGTGGATAAATAGTAATAAGGCACGCGTAAATTAGAAAAAAGTCGGCAACTGCATAGGATCAGGGTAAATGTGAAGACCTATTTACTGTATGTTTTTTATCTCCAAAAAAAAAACATGCAAATAACCATTCATGTAGTTGAGGACAGCCTAAAGAGTAGTAAAGACCCCTGAAATTTATGGAATTGAGTATTAGTCATTGAATGACAAAAATGAAAAAAGAAAGTATAAGACAGTGAATATATGTTACACGGACACAAATAGGACACGGCACAATATGAGCGCATTGACACCGTGACAGGATACGGCTGATATTTTGGTGTGCCCAAGTGCATTTTGGATTGAGTCATGTCCCTATCCTAGCAGCACGGGTTGAGATTTTCTACAGAATCAATGAAAAATATCGGTCGGGTCGGATGAATTAAAGAATAGGCATAGTCTCTTATGTTGGCATTCCAGCCTTCCTCCTCCTTTCAGGACCTATTCGGAAGAGAATGCAGTACCTCTTGGTACACAAAATTGTCCAAATTCAGGGCTCTATTTGATGACCTCAACATGTATGCAACAGTAACCACTAGATGTCACCAGCAAAAGTTCCATATAAGGATCTACCTCTATATACTCATAAATCGAAGCAGATATTACTTCTCTAGTGAAGGGGCATTTTCCTAGTCCTTAGTTCAATAAATTAGTTAACCATAACCTTTCTTTCCAAATATTCCCAAACCAAACTATAATAGGAATACCATCAAATGCTATAGCTTTTCTAGTTTTCTTTTAAAGTATCGTTAATTTTAGAAGTCCTAATTTTACGACAATATTAACAATCCAATAAATATCTTCTTTCTCCCTCCTTAATTTTTGACCTCTTAATTACTTGCGGAGTGAACCAACTTGTAGAACTTGTAGAAGATGTTAGTCTTACATTTAGTCTCTTTTGTTTGGCCTTAGAGCCTCTTTTGTTTCCTAGTTTTATCCCACATTGAAAAAACTCAAGAAAGGGTATGGAAACTGTAGAATAGAATAATGGGATTAATAGGATAGCTTTCATTGATATGAGTGAATACATATATTTTATTTTATTTTTGGAATAAGGGTAAAATTTTATTCCACGAACATCACAGAAAAAGTATTACAGTACACTATCTCCCATCAATCCTACCCCGGTTAAGGAGCCATTACAGATACATCGAATTCTAAATTATGTAGAATTCCTACAGGGGGGTTATCAGTCCCTCGAAGATATGCCTGTTACGTTCTCGCCAAACGTGCCAGACCGACGCTGCAAGGCGGACTCTTGCTGTCTTGGCCCAACCCTGTTCCATTCCTCGTCGTTCCCTGACCCAGGCGATGATCCCCCAGATATCTCTATCATTGCCTCCTCCGTCCAGCGACCTCCCACACTGCTCAGTCCAAATATGCCAAGACACAGGACACTCAAAGAAGAGGTGTCTCATGGATTTGTTCTCCATACCACACAGGACACATTTGGATCAGAGATCTGCACCCCAAATCTGAAAAGCCTGTCCTTCGTCAGCAACCGGCCTAATAATAGTTTGCAGACACAGAGTTGTATTTTTCGTGCAGTCCCATTTTCCCAAATGAAGTCAAAGTCCGCAATCCTGTCTTAAGGAGTCCGTACCAGGTTGTAGCAGCTTTTGAAGCGGAAATCTCCTGTACCACCATTAGCATCCGGCGGGTCCCACCTCCAGGAATCAGCAGACTGATGAGGATCAATAGTGACCTGGCGGATCTCCTCTTCTAACTGTGCTGTGTACTGGTAGTCCTCTGGCCTCCAAGTCCCATCTCTGAGGATAAGCTTACATTTCAGCCCTCTGTCCGCCTCTCTGCCCATGTGCTCACCTAAGGACTCCAGCAGTGATCTATTGCCAATCCAAGGATCAAGCCAAAGATCAGTGGAGGCCGCATCCTTCATGATCCGACAGATAACAGTCTGGAGAACTGATCTGCATCGGAGGATCGCCTTGAAAGGGACCGAAAAGTTGTTATCTATCTCACATCCCCAGAAATTCCACCGCCTCAGATATCTATTAGCCATCCACTCTGCCCAGAGAGAGGCGCCCTTGATGAACTGCCACGCTATCTTCAACCCAGAGGCCTCCCGAACCGAGATCAGTGGTCGCAGCCCCACCCCTCCTTCCTCCGGAGGCCGGCACAATTGCTCCCAGGAGATCGCATGCATTCCTCCTCGCCAGATAAAATTGGCACATATGCTCTCCACCTTCCGAATAGTGGCTATCGGGATCTTAATCGACCGCAACCAGAACATCGTAATGCCAGATATGATAGACCTTACCAGCTCTATACGACCTCCAAAGGAGAGCCCAGCCGCCTGCCAACCTTCCACCCTCCTCTGTGCAAACTCCACTAGACTATGGCAATCTAGCTCCCGAGCGTAATTTACAGTCAGTGGTACTCCCAGGTATTTAACCGGGAGATCGCCTTTCTCCACTCCCAAAGCCAGGGCCCTTTCCTCCTTGAGGGAACATCGAGCACTGAAATAGACCATATTTTTCTCCCTATTCAGCTGAAGTCCAGACAACTGGCCAAACTCCTCCATAATCTCTGACACCGCACGCACCCTCTCATAGATGGTTGTAAGAGCACCAATAGGTCATCAGCATATATCAAATGGGGCACCACTGGCTGGACCAGCCTGAAAAGAGGGACAATCTTCCTGCTATGTACCGCCAGATCTATCAAGCAAGTGAAGTACTCCATCACAAGAGTAAACAGGTACGGAGAGAGAGGATCTCCCTGCCGAAGGCCCCTGTTGCTCCTGAAGAATCCGTATAGAGTACCCTGGATGAGTACCGAAAAAGTGGAGCAGATGCACTCCCTCACCCTCGCTACCCACACCTCGTCAAAATTCATAGCTAGCATAAGTTGACAAAGGAAGTCTCTGTTGACCGTGTCATAAGCTTTCCTCAGGTCAAGCTTCACACAGGCCTTCATCCCCCCTGGTTTGTTGAATTCTCTCACCATCTCATGGGCCAACAGACTGTGCTCAGCAATAGATCGACCCTTGATGAAGGCCGCCTGGTTGCGGAAAACCAGACCCTGCATAATCCCCTCCATGCGCCGGTACATAAGGTGTGTAATTATCTTATACAGATAATTGCAACACGCAATAGGTCTAAAGTCGGCAAGGGATGTCGCGCCCTCATTCTTAGGGACCAAGGTCAGAAAGGTGTGGTTCAGCTCCTTCAGCAACTTTCCTTCCGAGAAAAACTCTTGCACCGCCTCCAGAACTGGGTGCTTAAGCAAGCCCCAGTGACACTTATAGAACCCACTAGAGAAGCCATCAGGTCCCGGGGCCCTATTTGGATCCGCCTTCATCACAATAGCCTCCACCTCCTCTATACTCACAGGGGCCAGCAGTAGATTATTCCCGTAAGGCGTCACCGGCCTCTTTGTGACCAGATCTGGGAACATGGTGGAATAATCTAACTGATGGTACAAATCTGAGTAGTACCTAACTGCCGCCTCCTGAATCTCCACTGGATCCCCGACAAGTCTGCCCTCACTGTTGAGAAGTCTGGAAATATTGTTCCTGTGCTGTCTTGTACGGATCACATCATAAAAGAACCTAGTGCAGCGGTCCCCATCCTTAAGCCAGGAACACTTAGCCCGTTGGGCCGCACTAATCTCTTGCTGAAGTCTCAGAATGCTGACCTCCCCAATCAGTTCCTTCTCCCTGGCCACTTTGTCACGCCCCGATCCCGCTAGGGTCGTCCGTCTTGCCTGGATCCCTGCGGGATCGTTCGTCCTCGCTAAGGCGTGATGCCGTGCAAGCCTAAGTTGCGTTTGCACAAGGCCATGTACCTGCACAAAACAACTAGTCAAGCAAAAACACACGCACGCACCCATTCATTGCAGAAAACCAAATATTGGACACAGAGATTTGAAATGGAAATACTTCTTTTATTGATAAACTTGATAGGAATACAAGTACAAAGCTTTGTGAACTCAGATTTGCCTTATCATGGCTACATGACTCTCTTTGAAACTCTTTTGAAAATAGTCACAATGCACATACATCATATCCCTTTATTACAAGCTGAAAATGAAAAGACACCTTCAAAGGAAAAGAAACTTACAAATTGACTGGAATTGAAAAGAAGCTTCGAGGCAATCCACGAGCTCTACTGGGCTAGATGAGCTTCGGTGCCTCACTTGAAATCCTTCCGTCTCCTTTTGCTTTCTGAAAAGGATGCCCACAACGTGGGTCAGTACACATCATGTACTGGCGAGCGACTTTTGGCCGAACTCGCAAATCTCTGCACTAAATCAATATGTGGAGCTAACATTTACTAGTGATCTTTCTACTTGTCTAGGTTCTTTTTAACAATTCATAAGAACATGATAGTAGAAATATTTCATAAGCAACTTACCATCGCCGATAGCCATCTCTGCCAAAAACATGTTAGCACAATTTGCATAACGAGTAATTCATGTTTCATTCTTGCAGATAATGAAGTTGTCATTTGGGTCATGCAGGTGGACTATTCTACATGTTGGTCCATGGATTATCCCCATGATTAGCCGATGTGACTCTCCGGTTCAGCTCGTCGCTAAGGACTCAGATATCGACTCCCATTTTCACATGGAGGCCCTAATCTCTCCTAGGCCGAGCGGTTCCAGGTGCCTCCAGATACCACCCGAGAGACAAATATTTTCTTTGTATACAAGTTGTCCGAGACCAAATGCATGCTCTAGCCGTTCTATCAGATGAGACACATTTGAACTTATGCACAGATATATGACACGTTTATTTCGTGCCTTCTTATTCATCTCAACACGTACAAGTTCGTCTGTACATGTCTATATTTGTCAAGCACACTTAGTAACCGAACAGATGATCATTCTTATAGAGCAGATAGAGTAGCAATACATAATCTTGCATTTGATTCAATTCAATTATCTTCTCTTATCTTTTGTTGATGTGGTATCGTTGATCATAGGGACAAAACAACAGAGTGGACTAGAGATCATTTTTATTAGGCGTACAGATCAATGTTTGTTCGGTTGAAGCAACTCACCGAGATGAATCTTAGTTGAGAGAAGGAGAGACTTCACGCGTCGTTCATGAACTGTTCACGCGTCCTACATTGGCACCAACAGTTGATTAGCATACTTCGTCTCTTTCTCTCAAGATTCGGAATGAATGCGAAATGCGATGAAAGTGAACAATGAAAACCAATCATCGAAAACCAACACGAAAACACATTCATCAAAACCAAGCAGTGAAAGAAAACATCCAACAAAACTCTTAGATTCATTTCAAAAGAAGCCAATCCATCAATTGGAAAGGTTCATTGCATTTCATCCGTGATCAATCGATACCGGCAAAGGTTTTCCCAAATACTCAGTTCAAGACTGAGTCAGCAAGCCGTAGGTATTACATAGTGGACCGCGAGGAGCGGGACACTACATAATAACCCACTGAGAAGTTGTCCTCAAAACTTAAGATACAAACTCACCTCTGTAGGAACGAAATCGTAAAGCAGAATACTCTAGAGGGGGGTGAATAGAGTAGGCAGCGGAATATTGCTAATTAAAAACTTGTTAGCAGTTAGATCACAGATATAATAATAATCACAAAAGTAAATGACAAAAATTAAAAAGTGATCAGAAGGCAAACGCAAACACCGAAATTTATACTGGTTTTCCTCTTGTGAGGACTAGTCCAGTCGGAAGAACTCTAGCTTCCAGTTGAATCCACTATTGGAAAATCCCGCAAGTTTTCATACGAAGTCCTTACAACTTCTACATACGCGAGCTTTGATACGAAGAACTCGACCAACTTCAATTGTGAAGAGTTGAATCTTCTATCAAGCCTCTGATTACAATCGCTCTGAAACTTCTAGACCGTACCGCGCTGGCAAATCGACTAGAGGATTGTAACTGGCTTGGGATTTGAAAATAAAAGCTTTTAGAACTCTTTGGAAGAATGTAAGCTCAGGAAGAGAAGAGATTGAAAGTGAATTGGTGATCTGAAATGATCGAAATACTTCTCTATTTATAGTTTTTTCAAAGACAGAACTCTGACAAAATTCGGGCAGAATTCGAACAGAACTCTTTGTAACAAACCGCAACTGAAGGATGACCAAGTTCAAAAATCCAACGTTCACTAACGTTCCAAATGGCCGAACTCTGGCCGAACTCGGGCCGAGTTCTCCTGGGGTTCTGCCAGTTCATTTGAGAAAATAAATTTTGGCTTTTTGAAAAATCCTTCAGAAGCTTTTTGTAATAAGAATGTTTTTCAAAAACGTAGGTAATTTATAAAGAATAGGATGGTTTTGAAAAACGTTTTAGGATAGCCTATTTGTCAGTATGACTCGGTGTACAATGTATTCCTAGACTCAATAAAATGAAAAATTACATAGCATAACAGGAAGTACATTCTGAATGGCAAACAGCTTCAGTCTTGAACAAAGTAGAGATCCATTGTTGAGCAATGTTCAAAACGTCGTAGGTAAACATCTGAGTTGACTTGCAATTATATCGAGACAGAGTTTGATCAATTATTAAAATCAGGTTTGACCATGACCAATGAGCCAACAATCTCCCCTATTTTGATAATTGACAAACCTTGCCGATATAACATCTAAGCTGGAATCAATTCAAAATAGTAATCAAAAGAAATTGTTCATAACCTGTATTTCACTTGAACGAAAAAATGTTAGATCCTTATTTCTCTCCTGTTGTCACTTAGCAAAATAATTGCAAAAGAGAAAGCTCCCCCGCAATCAATGCATAAGTAACATACAGTGAAGAAACATAATAGAAATAAATAATCATGACAGACATGGTATAAACAGTAAATATAGTAAGAGAAAGAGATAGTATTTGTCATAGGCAGTATTTAATAAAGTGCGAGAATAATACTGAAACAAATAAAGTGCTGAAAAATAGACTAAGATGCCAAAACTGAGGCATAATCAAAAACCATGTCTATGAATAGTCACATAATAAAGAAAAGTGTTGATAATAAAAATAAGAGTACTGATAAAATCTTGGAATGTCGGAGCATTTCCAAGTAAACATAAGACAAAGGTAACAGTCTCAATATCTAACATCTCAAAAATCATCATCATCATCAACGTCATCAGCTGCAGCTCCAGCATGTCCAGAAGGACCAGCTCTAAAAGTACCAGCGCCAGAAGTGTGAGGAGTGGCACCAGTGGTACGATACCAATCATAGGCGTTCCCTGGCTGGAACAGAGAGTGGACCGCCTCGTCGTCAATGCGGTAGCCAGAAACAGAAGGGTCTCGAGGTAGAGAGCTAGCAGAATGACCCGTCTGCGCAAACCTCAAATCGGCGAAGGAGTTGGCAATCGCCTGGAACCGAGTCACATCACGGAACTCGTGTTTCCTAGAGGTCTCAACATAACAGGACTGCAGATCTGATAAGTGCTGATGTATACCCTCAAATGTCATAGGATAAGAATGAGGAACAGGTGCTGTGGGTGCTGTGGGAGCTGTGGGAGTAGGTGCAGGAGGAGTAGGTGCAGTAGGTGGAGGAACATTGGCAATGCTGCGACGAGAGAGTTTGAGAAACTTGGGCTCGGGGTCGACAGCACAAGTAGATAGGTCAATATCAAATCTCTGAAAGATGCGTGAAATAAGCATCGCATAAGATAGGTTGCGGTCTCTCCCGCGACATCTACCCATCATCTGGATGATAGTCTTAGGGGCAGAAAAAGGAATCCCCTTAAGAATATAATAAAGAGCAGAAAGCTCAAGTGCAGTGACATCATCTTTAGAAGTGGATTTTGGAAGTAAGGTGGAATAGATGATGCGATGTAATTCGTAGTTAAACAAGTTCAAGTTATTAGCCTTGAACTTTCCAGGACGAGCGCGTGCAGGCTCACAAAGCTCATTCTTGAAACTAACGAGTGTCGTGCCATCGGGGAAATCAAAATCAGTGATGTCATCGAGCGGGGCACCTTCGTTTGGGATACCAAGGATTTCTGCTAACGTTTCATCAGTGAATTTGATATCAATTCCTCCGACACGTGTCCTCGCGGTAAAAGTGTCTAACACGAAATTACAATAGAATAATCTAATGACATTAGTGGCAATGGGGAATTGTAAGGTGACAAAATGTTGTAACCCTAATGCCTCAAAGTAAGGGCGGTGATCCGGAAAGACGGTCCACTTAATCGGCGATCCGGTGCAAATAGTACGCATGATAAAATTGGCATACCACAATAAAGCTTGATCGGAAGTTTTAAAGTAAAACTCATCCGACGCACCATCGTCCGATTGGGCCGGAGAAAATAGGCAATCCGTATGCGGATTTGAAGACGATGCCTCTTCACTGGCATTGGTCTTCTTCCTCTTGAAGGGATTGAACTTAGGCATTCTTTCCTAAAATTTCTAGAAACCCTAAGTATTGAAAAGTGGATGAGAGAAGGAATTATACCTTCCAAGAATTGGATATGTTGTAGAGGATGACGTTCTCCGCACGAATCCAAAGTTTTGACGAGAAACTCCACAAGGATTGGAAGAACAAGGATGGAGAAGAAGCTAGGGTTTTGGAGGCGCGCTGCTGCTGTTATGAGGATGTGGGGAAGAATGAAGAAGAAGGAAGCCTCGGGTTCGTGCTGGTATATATATATACTCAGCCGAACTCTGGCCGAATTCGGACCGAACTCGGGCCGAATTCGCCAAGGGTTGCCTGGCTATATATATAAAAAAAATTCAAATGAGGCCACATTCTTTTTCATTAATTCGTTTCAAATGTTTAATTCAAAGTTTAGTAATTTTAAATCTCAAAATAATATAATTAATATTATTTTATAAATTAATATTCTTTACTCAGCATCTGTCTCAGATTAGCTGTAGGAGTACTGTCCCAGCTAACAGAGGTTCACCGGGGAACTCTTAAGTACCGCTTCGCTTCGACCGTAGTCGTGGTGACAGACAGACTCTTTTTGGACTTGTCTCGAAAACAGTTTTTGAGTATCGAATAAATTAATTAATAAAACAAAATTAATTAATATTATTGACAACTAAAATGCCTAATTCTCGACGTAAATAATTGAAACGATTTTCCACTAAAGGTTTTGTGAGTATGTCAGCTAATTGATTCTGTGTGTCTATGTATACAAGGTCTATATCTCCATTTTGTTGATGATCTCTAAGAAAGTGATGTCGAATCTCGATACGTTTAGTACGAGAATTCTTCGGGAAATACATCTAGAAATTCTTCAACTACCTTCGGAATCTGAACTTCTTCCATTGCCGTTATTACTCCCTGCTCTTACCGAGTTGCCTCTGATCTGACTAAGGTGAACCGCTCCATGCCTGGAATATCAAAAGATACACTCCCTCTACGACAATCTATTGTCGCATGACTGTCTTTCAGCCAGTCCATGCCTAAGATAACGTCGAAATTTCCAACAGGAAATTCTATCAACAGTCAAATTAATAGAACTAGTGTTGTCACAGAAAATGGGTATGTGTGTAAAATGCAATCCATAGTCTTCTAAAGTTTGTTTCATCCACAAAATTTGTGCACAACGTCCTGCGGCGATATACTCAGTCTCGGTTGTTGATAATGCAACAGAATTTTGCTTTTTACTAAACCAAGAGACTAGAGCTTTTCCTAAGAAATGACATGTGCCGCTAGTGCTTTTTCTATCTACTTTGCATCCGGCAAAATCAGCATCGGAATAACCGGTTAGGTCAAACGACGTGGTTTTGGGATACCATAAGCCGACAGAAGAAGTGCCTTTAAGGTATCGGAAGATACGCTTAACTGCGCACAAATGTGATTCCTTAGGATTAGCTAGAAAGCGAGCACATAAGCAAACACTAAACATAATGTCTGGTCGACTAGCAGTTAAATACAGTAAGCTACCGATCATACCTCGATACTTACGTATGTCGACGGGTTTGCCTTGTTCATCAATATCAAGCTTGGTTGAAGTCGCCATTTGAGTGCTGAGTGGTTTTGCTGTTTCCATGTCGAACTTCTTTAATAGATCATTTGTGTACTTTGCTTGATTTATGAACGTCACATTGTTGGTTTGTTTGATTTGCAGTCCGAGAAAGAATTTCAGCTCTCCTATCATGCTCATCTCAAACTCATTCTGCATACACTTAGAAAATTCTTGACAAAGAGATTCATCAGTAGATCCAAAGATAATATCATCTACATAGACTTGAATCAAAAGAATATTATTATTCAAAGATTTTATAAACAAAGTAGTGTCAACATTTCCCTTTGAAAACCCGTTATCAAGTAGAAAAGTGCTTAGACGATCGTACCAAGCACGAGGGGCTTGTTTCAAACCGTATAAAGCTTTCTTCAACTTGAAAACATATTCAGGAAATTTGAAATCAGTAAAACTGGGTGGTTGAGCTACATAAACCTCTTCTTTTATAAAATTATTTAAAAATGCGCTTTTGACATCCATTTGAAATAACTTAAAATTATGAAAACATGCAAATGCACATAACATGCGAATGGATTCTAATCTCGCAACTGGGGCATAAGTCTCATCGTAGTCGATACCTTCTTCCTGATTGTATCCTTGAGCTACGAGTCGAGCCTTATTACGAGTCACTAAACCATTCTCGTTCAATTTATTTCGGAATACCCATCGGGTGCCAATGACCGAATGATCAATAGGCTTGGGAACAAGTTCCCAAACTTGATTCCGTTCGAATTGGTTTAATTTCTCTTGCATAGCATCTAACCAAAAATTATCACTACATGCTTCATCAATATTTTTGGGTTCAAACTGCGTGACAAAAGCAACACAAGAAGCTATATCTTTATTAGAGGAACGAGTACTTACACCCTGGTAATCTCACCAATTACCAAGTCCTTTGGATGACTAGCCAAGAATCTCATCTCTTTTGGTGGTCTCAAGATTGCTAGTTCCGGCTTCTTTGCTTGGAGGTTCATCTGATGCCTGATGTGATGGTTCTGCATCTTTGTGTGAAGGTTTTGCAGTAGCTGTACTTGGTGCGATTATGTCTTCATTGTCATCATCGTCGAAATGTTGATTTAGCTCATCAAACTTGGCATTGATAGATTCTTCAATGATCATGGTTCTTTTGTTGAAGACTATATCCTTTGCTCTTTGCTGCATAACCTAAAAATATACCTTCATCGGCCTTTTCATCAAATTTACTCAAATTATCTTTAGTATTAAGAATAAAGCATTTACAACCAAAGATTTTGAAATAAGAAACATTTGGTGTTCTACCAAACCATAATTCATAGGGAGTCTTCTTCGATATAGGTCGAATTAGAACCCTATTGAGAATATAGCATGTTGTATTTACAGCTTCAGCCATAAGTATCTAGGTAGACTAAACTGGTTCAACATAACTCTAGCCATTTCAGATAGAGTTCTGTTCTTACGTTCCACAACTCCATTTTGTTGTGGAGTCCTAGGGCAAGAGAATTCATGCAGATAACCGTGTGTGTCACAAAATTGCTTGAATTCTGCATTCTCAAATTCGCCGCCATGATCACTACGAATACAAGTAATCATGAATCCTTTTTCATTCTGTACTTTCTTGCAAAAGGTGACGAATTCTGATAATGCATCGTTCTTGCGTGCAAGAAAATAAACCCATGTATATCTAGAAAAATCATCTATAATGACAAATGCATATAACTTACCCCCTAGACTAGCAATTCTGCTGGGTCCAAATAAGTCCATATACAACAATTGTAAAGGTCTAGTGATACTTACAGCGTTCTTGGATTTGAATGCGGATTTGGTAGCTTTGTTCTTTTCACATTCACTACATATCGTATCCTTCTTGAAAGAGATATCCAGTAAGCCGCGTACCAACTTCTTCGTAAATAATCTTGAAATTGTATCCATGTTTGCATGACCGAGTCTCATATGCCATAGTTGACTCTCAATGCTTTTGGCCATCAAACATCTACCTGCTGTGTTAGCATCTTCCAACAAATAGAATACATATATATTGTCTTCCCTAATACCTTCAAATATAGTGCTACCAGTTGAACTATCAATTAGTACATTTATCTTTTACGAAGTTAATGCCATAACCGTGATCAGCTAAATGGCTTATGCTGAGCAGATTATGTTTTAACTCAGTAACAAGACAAACATCTTTAATCACTGGATAGGGAGCCTTACCAATGTCACCGATACCTATTATGTACCCTCTCAAATTATTACCGAAGGAGACGTATCCTTCTTTATTCCTCTTCGATAGTGTTGCAAATAATGAAGCATCACCGGTCATGTGCCGTGAGCAACCGCTGTCGATGATCCATTTGCTCCTAGCATGTGAAGGGTGTCCCACCTACAAAACAATTTGCAGATGAAACTTTTGGTACCCATTTCTTGTAGGGTCCTGACTGGTTAGTTTTCTTCTCTGACTTTTCCTTTGGTGTAGCATCTTCAAAGTCTTGAAGTTCTAACTCGTGAGTGAGTAGCTTACCCATGAGTGTTTCTAGAGACATTGTTGAGAGGTCGTTCCCTTCAATGATTGCAGTAGCCTTTGGAATCCAGTTCTTTGTAAGGGCTCGTAGAAGTTTACGAATCTTCTCATGGTTACTGTAATCCTTGCCTAGTGATGACAGAAGATTTACAATATCCAAGAATTTTGTAAACATCTGAGTGACTGATTCATTTGGCTTCATTTTGAACGCCTCGTACTCCTGAGTAAGTCTGCTGATCTTTGACTCCTTGACTTGTATTGTTCCTTCGTGGGTTACTTCGAGAAGTTTCCACACTTCGTTTGATGTTGTGCAAGTAAACACCCTGTTGAATTCAGTTCTGTCTAAAGCACAAAATAAAGCGTTAATAGCACGTGCGTCAAGACTGGCCTTTTTCTTTTCTTCCTCTGTATATTTGTCATAGGGTTTTTCAGCTAAAACACCATCAACATTAATACGAGGTGGCTTTTTATAGTCATCAATAACTACAGACCATAAGTCAAAATCAAGAGATTTCAGAAAGAAACTCATACGTGTTTTCCAATAAGTGTAGTTTGTGCCGTCAAACAGTGGAGGTCTGTTTGTGGCTTGGCCTTCACTTGTGAATTTTACAGTTGCCATGTGTAATGCTGTCATCTATATAACAATTGAATATAACTGCAATTTTACCTTGCTTTACCTATATAACCCGCTCTGATACCAATTGTAGGAACGAAATCGTAAAGCAGAATACTCTAGAGGGGGGGTGAATAGAGTAGGCAGCGAAATATTGCTAATTAAAAACTTGTTAGCAGTTAGATCACAGATATAATAATAATCACAAAAGTAAATGACAAAAATTAAAAAGTGATCAGAAGGCAAACGCAAACACCGAGATTTATACTAGTTTTCCTCTTGTGAGGACTAGTCCAGCCGGAAGAACTCTAGCTTCCAGTTGAATCCACTATTGGAAAATCCCGCAAGTTTTCATACGAAGTCCTTGCAACTTCTACAGACGCGAGCTTTGATACGAAGAACTCGACCAACTTCAATTGTGAAGAGTTGAATCTTCTATAAAGCCTCTGATTACAATCGCTCTGAAACTTCTAGACCGTACCGCGCTGGCAAATCGACTAGAGAATTGTAACTGGCTTGGGATTTGAAAATGAAAGCTTTTAGAACTCTTTGGAAGAATGTAAGCTCAGGAAGAGAAGAGATTGAAAGTGAATTGGTGATCTGAAATGATCGAAATACTTCTCTATTTATAGTTTTTCCAAAGACAGAACTCTGACAGAATTCGGGCAGAATTCGAACAGAACTCTTTGTAACAAACCGCAACTGAAGGATGACCAAGTTCAAAAACCCAACGTTCGCTAACGTTCCAAACGGCCGAACTCTGGCCGAACTCGGGCCGAGTTCTCCTGGGGTATAAATTTTGGCTTTTTGAAAAATCCTTCAGAAGCTTTTTGTAATAAGAATATTTTTCAAAAACGTAGGTCATTTATAAAGAATATGATGGTTTTGAAAAACGTTTTAGGATAGCCTATTTGCCAGTACGACTCGGTGTACAATGTATTCCTAGACTCAATAAAATAAAAAATTATATAGCATAACAGGAAGTACATTCAGAATGGCAAACAGCTTCAGTCTTGAACAAAGTAGAGATCCATTGTTGAGCAATGTTCAAAACGTCGTAGGTAAACATCTGAGTTGACTTGCAATTATATCGAGACAGTTTAATCAATTATTAAAATCAGGTTTGACCATGACCAATGGGCCAACAACCTCCACTAGCATTGCATTCTGGATCAAGCAAGGTGGAGAGATTATAGACGCGCGTTGTCGCAGTATTGGCATTCCGTAACTGCTGATTGTGAGGATTGTCTCGAAGCGGTGGTGGTCCTGGCAGCGGCCCACGCTCTTCAGCGTCATTGCGATTCTGAGCCATTTTATTCTTTTTCGGGCAATTTTTGACTGAGTGACCCTGTTGGTCACAACCAAAACAAGCGTTATTTGCGGCACGACAGTCCTCCTTGACGTGCCCACTCTTGCCACAGTAACTGCAACTCTGACCATTCGCATAGCGACAGTCTTCCTTGACATGCCCTCGTCGACTGCAGAAGGTGCATACAGGCTTGTTGTTCTGTTCCCCGTCAGTCTTTTTCTCTCCGTCATGATCTCTCTTGGCAGGCTGATTCCGACTGTACTGCATTTTAGTTGACGCCTTCTTCAGGCAGAATTGTTCCACCTATAGCGCCGCTTCAAAGGCCTGAGAGTACGACCCACATTCTCGGTTCAGCACGCTTACTGAATGTCGTCATTCAGACCTCCAACGAATCGATCTATGCGAGTCTGCTCTGTGGGTAGCATAACAGCAGCAAAATTTGCCAACTTAGCAAATTCAGACTCATAGTCCTCCACGGACATATCTCCTTGCTTCAGTGTGATGAAGTCATTCTCCATTTTCTTGCTCATGGCTGGAGGCAGATATTGATCCAGAAACGCCTTCTTGAACGAGGCCCATGAAATCTTCCCATTCCTAGCCGTTGCAAGCACCGTCGGCTTCTTCGCCTTCCACCAGTCCTTTGCCCGCAGCCGTAGTAGCAGAGCGGCACACAATACCTTCTTGCTACTCGAAACTCCTACGAATGTGAACAGACTTTCCATTTTATCGATCCAGTCCACCATCTTGTCTGGTGATATCATGTCCTCAAATTTTGGAGGTTTCACATCCAAGAAGTCCTTTGGCTTAAAGGAAGAGTGCCTTTGCGCCGGCTGGGGTTCGTCGCCATCCACGGGCTCAATCTCAGGTGTTCCCGTTGGCTTGGTCGCTGTGGTTGTATCTCGATTTGACGCAAACGCAGTTACAAGTTGGGTCAAGGCATCCAACTGCTTCTGTTGGGCCTCCATTCGGGCCTATTGTATCTGGCCACGTTCCTCATTGTCCTGCCTCTGTAGTTCCAACAATGTCATGATCCGTTCTACCGGATCGCTCGAGCAAGATGGTCGAGTAGGGGCCATTTCTCTACAAAAGAGTATAACTTCTGTCAGTCTCATAAAAATATTATGGACTTATTGTATGAGGCATTGGTTTTCATAACTCAAAATCGGGACCCTTTTTGAAAGCTATCAAAATACTTTATATACTTTTTCGAAAACGATATTTGCAAGAGGCCAAGGACGTAAAACCGTGCTCTGATACCACTTTGTCACGCCCCGATCCCGCTAGGGTCGTCCGTCTTGCCTGGATCCCTGCAGGATCGTTCGTCCTCGCTAAGGCGTGATGCCGTGCAAGCCTAAGTTGCGCTTGCACAAGGCCATGTACCTACACAAAACAACTAGTCAAGCAAAAACACACGCACGCACCCATTCATTGCAGAAAACCAAATATTGGACACAGAGATTTGAAATGGAAATAATTCTTTTATTGATAAACTTGATAGGAATACAAGTACAAAGCTTTGTGAACTCAGATTTGCCTTATCATGGCTACATGACTCTCTTTGAAACTATCTTTTGAAAATAGTCACAATGCCCATACATCATATCCCTTTATTACAAGCTGGAAATGAAAAGACACCTTCAAAGGAAAAGAAACTTGCAAATTGAATGGAATTGAAAAGAAGCTTCGAGGCAATCCACGAGCTCTACTGGGCTAGATGAGCTTCGGTGCCTCACTTGAAATCCTCCCGTCTCCTTTTGCTTTCTGAAAAGGATGCCCACAACGTGGGTCAGCACACATCATGTACTGGCGAGCGGCTTTTGGCCGAACTCGCAAATCTCTGCACTAAATCAATATGTGGAGCTAACATTTACTAGTGATCTTTCTACTTGTCTAGGTTCTTTTTAACAATTCATAAGAACATGATAGTAGAAATATTTCATAAGCAACTTACCATCGCCGATAGTCATCCCTGCACAAAACATATTAGCACAATTTGCATAACGAGTAATTCATGTTTCATTCTTGCAGATATTGAAGTTGTCATTCGGGTCATGCAGGTGGACTATTCTACATATTGGTCCATGGGTTATCCCCATGATTAGCCGCTGTGACTCTCCGGTTCAGCTCGTCGCTAAGGACTCAGATATCGACTCCCATTTTCACATGGAGGCCCTAATCTCTCCTAGGCCGAGCGGTTCCAGGTGCCCCCAGATACCACCCGAGAGACAAATATTTTCCTTGTATACAAGTTGTCCGAGACCAAATGCATGCTCTAGCCGTTCTATCAGATGAGACACATTTGGACTTATGCACAGATATACGACACGTTTATTTCGTGCCTTCTTATTCATCTCAACACGTACAAGTTCGTCTGTACATGTCTACATTTGTCAAGCACACTTAGTAACCGAACAGATGATCATTCTTATGGAGCAGATAGAGTAGCAATACATAATCTTGCATTTGATTCAATTCAATTATCTTCTCTTATCTTTTGTTGATGTGGTATCGTTGATCATAGGGACAAGGCAACAGAGTGGACTAGAGATCATTTTTATTAGGCGTACAGATCAATGTTTGTTCGGTTGAAGCAACTCACCGAGATGAATCTTAGTTGAGAGGAGGGACTTCACGCGTCGTTCACGAACAGTTCACGCGTCCTACATTGGCACCAACAGTTGATTAGCATACTTCGTCTCTTTCTCTCAAGATTCAGAATGAATGCGAAATGCGATGAAAGCGAACAATGAAAACCAATCATCGAAAACCAACACGAAAACGCATTCATCAAAACCAAGCAGCGAAAGAAAACATCCAACAAAACTCTTGGATTCATTTCAATAGAAGCCAATCCATCAATTGGAAAGGTTCATTGCATTTCATCCGTGATCAATCGATACCGGCAAAGGTTTCCCCAAATACTCAGTTCAAGACTGAGTCAGCAAGCCGTAGGTATTACATAGTGGACCGCGAGGAGCGGGGCACTACAGCCAACTCACCACTCAGTATGTCTGCCTGTAAAGCAACCTGGACCTCCCGGAGGGCAGCCTCCTTTGCCTCCAGGGAAGTCCGAGGCAACGACTTTACCCAGGCCCGAATAGCACTCTTCGATCGTTTCAGTTTGTGTACCATGCGGAACTGAGCCGTGCCCTCCTGAGTATTCTGCAGCCCTCCCGTAACCACATTCTCATAGCCAGCAGAGAGATACCAGCTATTGTTGTACCGAAACGGACGGACTTTCCAAGCGGGACTCTCATAGAGGCCTACCCGGATCGGGGAGTGATCGCTAGTCCCAGCAGCAAGCCCCTCGGCCACCGAGTTCGGGAAGCAGCTAAACCAGTCACTATTTCCCAAAGCTCTGTTAAGCTGACACGTAATCCTGTTGCAGACCGTCTTATTGTGCCATGTACATATGTGACCCGTCCTCTCCAGACCCCTCAGTCCGGACTGGAGGAGACACCTCTGGAAATCATAGAGGATCTGGTCAGACACCGGACGCCCTCCCACCTTCTCCCGCCGATGAATCATAGCGTTGAAGGCCCCTGTAAGAAGAAGTGGTAAGTGCAGATGCTCCGCCATGCGTCCAACTCGTGTTATGTCTCCCTACAGGGACTCTCGGAGCCTCCTATCATTGTGCCCATATACTAGCTAGGGTCAGCATACCCCTGGTCACCATGCTCCTCGGGCCGTGTACTCCACCATCGCCACCTGCGAACACTCCTGTAATGGTTGGGGGTCCGACTCTGGTCTGCAAGCTACCTCCATTAGTGTATCATCTTCCACTGGCCTTCCAGCAGTCGCCGCTGCGGTGTCAGGACTAGACTCCATCACCGGGTCTACTACCTCCATTCATGCCACCGGGTTCCTGGCTAAGTACCCTGGATGAGTATACTGACAACAAAAGAAATGTCTGGACATATTATAACCGCCAAGTAATTGAATTTCGCAACCAGCCGATGATACTGCTCAAGTTCGGTCACAAGTATTCCCTCATCTGGAAATAACTTTATCCCTGCATCCATGGGTGAGGTTGCTCCCTTTGTTTGCATCATCTCCGCTTCAGTTAGTATGTCAAGAACATACTTTCTCTGAGAAATTACAATATCATGCTTGCCCCATGTGACTTCGATGTCCAAGAAGTACTGCAATGTTCCCATATCTTTGGTCTAAAACTGCTCGTCCAGATACTTTTTCAGCTCGGCAATACCCTGACAGTCATCTCCCGTAATCACGAAATCATCAACATAGACACCGAGTAGTATCCGACCGGCTGATGTATGTCGGTAAAAGACTGAATAATCCTTCTTTGATTGGCACATTCCAAACTGGTTAACTACATGTGTAAATCGACCAAACCAAGCACGAGGTGAACGTTTGAGGCCGTAGAGTGCTTTTCGCAAATGATAAACTTTACCCTCCCTTCTAGCAAACCCAGGAGGTTGCACCACATATATACCCTCTTCAAGATTCCCATGAAGAAAGGTATTCTTCACATCCAACTGAAGTAAGGCTAATCAAATTGGATAACTAACGACAGGAGCAATCGCACAGAGGTCATCCTGGCAACAAAGAAAAAGATCTTAAAGTAATATACACATAAGTCTGAGAATACCCATCTGCCACAAGACGAGCCTTCAAGCGACCAAGAGTGTCATCCGATTTCACTTTCTCAGTGAACACAAATTTGCAACCTACTGCCTTCTTACCCGTAGACAAATCCACCAAGTCCTATATATAGTTCTCCCGAAGCGCTCTCATCTCTTCTTCAATGGCAGCGCGTCAACCAAGGTGTTTGAGACCCTCCTCCGTAGAGTTAGGGATCTGAACCCCATCAATAGTAGTCACTAAGGACTAAGTGTGACTCGCGAGCCCTTTGTAGTTGTCAACATACAAATGATGGTCATGGCGTGCACGACGCGGGTGAGCTAGTATATCGGTAGGTGGTGAATTGGTGGAGCTGGAGGAGGACTCTGAAGACGACACTAGTTCGACAGCTCTAGGCATCACTGGTGACGCTTGTCCTGACGGAGCTGGTGTTTGCGAACCATTGGATGGTAAGACTGGCTCGGTAGGGGAGGGCACCCTTATGGGGGACCTGTTGGGTTGGAACTGGATACAATTGGAAGTTCTCATGTAGGTAAACTTGTGGAACATCATAATCTTTAGTTGGGGGTGGGAGAATTTGATTTCAACAAAAGTAACATCCCGAGACATAATATACCTCTTCAAAGTTGGGAAAAAATAATGATACATTTTCTGATCCGTAGGATATCCAAGGAAAATACACTTGAGTGTCTTCGGATCTAATTTAGAAAGGGTAGGTCGGCACCAAAAAAATTTGAGAGGTAGAGAAAAGACATTCGATTAGGATATAACCTCGAAAAAAGTGGCTCCATTGAAGATACGAGACGACATACGATTAATCAGATAACAAGTCGTAAGTACAACATCCGACTAAAATTTTCTGGGTACTAGCATGAAACATAAGCGCTCTAGTTGTTTCCAACAGATGACGATTCTTTCGTTCTGCCACACCATTTTGTTGGGGTATATAAGGATAGGAAGTTTGGTGGATGATCTCATGTTTAGCAAGATGGAAAGAGAATACCCAAGACACATAGTTACGATCATTATTGCTCCGAAGACACTTAATCGAAACGCCAAATTGGGTTTTTGTTTCCAAAAAAAAAGTACACCATATATCAAATAATTCGGAACAGTCCTTTATTAGGTAGACATAGGTGACTCGTGAGTAATCATCAATAAAGGACACAAAATATTGAACCCTATCACTGGTTTAACAGGACATAGACCCCATATATCAGAGTGGACTAATTCAAACGGAGCTGAAACAAATTTATCTAAACTCATTGGATAAGATGCACAATGATGTTTAGCTTGACTACACAACTCACAATTTAGAGAAACACGAAGATCTAGCGAAGGACAATTTCTGAAGAGCTTGGATAGATGGATGGCCAAGCCGACAGTGCAACTCAAACGGATCACGAAACACACCCACACAGGCAACAGACGAATTCAAGTCAACTAGATATAAGCCTCCAGCCACATGTCCCCCACCAATAGTATTCCCCGTCTTCAGGTAATGAAAAACATAACTATCAGGAAAGAATGTTACCGAGCAATGTAAGTAACGAGTTATCAGACTAAAAGATAATAGACAATGGATTTTCAGGTGTTTGTAAAACTGGAGTGGTAGGATGAAAAAAAAAGTGGGACTCTCTCTTCCACGAACTTTCAGAGAAGTGTCATTCCCAACAGTAATATTTGTCACACGACCCACAGATACATAATCATGCAGCATACCTACATCACCCATATGTGATTAGACGCACCTGAATCGATCATCCATTGTTTTGGTCTTACCACATACAGCGCTGAATATCCGACCGTGGATCCAGATGTAGAAGCTGCTCCACGTTGCTAAGCTTGGAAGGCAGTAAATTTGGTATAGGTTGCTGTAGTCATCTATGCAGATTGTCTATCATCATCATAAGTACCCAACGCAACATTTGCGACAAGAGCTTTGGAACACTACTACTGAAAATGTCCTTGTTGACTACAGTTGAAGCATATACGTGATCGTCCTCCATCATGGCCGCTATCACCTCGGCCACCACGTCTACAACTGCGACTGCCACAGAATCCACCTTGAGCAGCACCCAAGGCAGATCGATCAGCAGGCGCATCACTTGTATCATTCCCAACTACTTTCGTTGTCCGTAACACCCGAAAGTGGGCTTCCATCAAAGATGGAACCTCGGCACCAGCAACAATCTGAGACCGTACAGAGTTTGCATCAAGACGAAGTGAGACAAGATACGCCATGACATAGAGCTGCTGAAGTCGAGTCCTCGCCTCATTGATATCCGTCGTCAAAGGTAACACGCAATTTACCTCATCAGTTAGAGCCTTAAAGACACGAAACTTGTCCTTATGTGATTTGTCTCCTTGGTCAGCTCGGTAGACACCAACAACCAAATCATATATGCGAGACAAATCGCGTTTTCTATCAAACGCAGTCGCTATGACCTCTCATAACTCCTTCACCGAGTCTATGTTCTGAACCATATCCTCGACGGATGGTTTCATCCAATTCATTAACTATATAAACAGTCTGCTATTGTCAGTCTCTCATTGCTCATATGTGGGATCAGTCTCCTGTAGAGGGTTATCGGTGAGATGTTTTGACAACCGCATTTCCCGAAATGTCTTCTCAACCTTCTTGCCCAACGTAAAGTAGCTTTCCGGACCATTCAACTTCCGATCGACCAGTCAAATCAAAGAAACTGTTGTACTAGTGATCGATGTTCCAACCTGTGTTTCCGATACTGGTGCTACCAACAATACTATTCGCCGCAGTACTCGTCCCAACCATATTCATATCAACCTCGCTAATGCACAATCAACGCTGCCAGAACTGGCTCGCAACTATTGACAAAGATCGAACATGGATCACAGAAGTCAGGATAGAGATTCACACAAATTTAGTTTGCTCTATTAGATTATGATGTAGATATCGAGCCAGGAACAGAGATTCACGCAAACAATCAAGTTTGCTCTCTGTTAACTCCTGATGTCGTTGTCAAGGTTCAGAGATTCACTTAAACAATCATAGTTTACCATCTGAAAATCTCAACTTGACGATTTTTTTACTAGGGTTTGGTGTTAGGGTTTGGGCTGGCGGCTGCAACCCTGGAACTAGGGTTAGGGTTCATGGACATGGGGGCTGGAGTAGGGGCAGGGGGGCTGGAATCGGGGTGGCAGAGGGGGGACTGGAGTCGAGGGCAAGGGGTGCACAAGAGTCGAGGGTAGAGGGGCCAGTAGTGGGGTGGGTGGGGTGCGTCGGCAGTAGAGGAGGGAGGGGGGGTCGTCAGCTTGTAGAGGCAGGGGGTCGGCAGTGGAGGCGTGGTGTTGGCAGTAGGGGCGGGGGGGGTCGACAATGGAGGAGGGGGGGAGGTCGGCAGTGAAGGCGGGGCTGTCGGCCTGCAGTGGAGGTGGGGACTGGAATGAAAGAGCTTGGGTTAGGGTGAGAGGTAGGCGACGGCTAAAGAGAAAAAAGAGAGCTAGGGTTTTAGCTCTTATACCATATAGATTAGAATAATGGAATTAATGGGATAGCTTTCTTTGATACAAGTGAATACATAAATATAGAAGAGGACTAGCCTCTCATTATTGTCTCTACCCGATCTGGAACTACTAAACAGAAACCTTGATATAACTCTTGCATCCTAAATAATTAAGTCTATTAAGTTGAGCCAACTTTTCAACATGGCATCAGAGCAAGTTTCTTTCTTGAAGCTAGCTCTTCTTACCAAGAGCTAGCTCTTCCAATAAATATCTTCTTTCTCCCTCGATAGTTTTTGACCTCTTACACGGACGATAGGTTTGCAATGTCCCGGTCCAACACCGATCGGTATCCGATACTGACCGATACCGACATTAGGCGTCTCTTTTTCGGTCAATTTGACAAAGAAAATTGAATGAAAAAGACCAATTAACAAGGTATAAAAGCGCAGTAAGATTGTAAAAGCATGTGAAAGAGAAAAACCATAGTTCACAGTATCGGCCGATATCGATCCGATACGGCCGATACCGATACGGTTTTGCATGTCCCGATCCGATACTGACCGATACCCGATACTGACCGATACCGACATTGCGGGTCTCTATTTTGATCAATTCGGCAAAGAAAATTGAACGAAAAAAGACCACTCAACAAGGACGTAAAAGCATAGAAAGGTTATAAACACATGTAAAAAAGAAAACTTATCTATCGTACGTAAATCAATCGATAAGGGTGACTACTATTTTATTCAATTTCAAAACTACTAAGAAACAACACTGAAAATATTAAAATTATGCCTAAAGGTATAAAATATATTTTCTAAAATGCTAATATTTTTTTAATAATTATTTGCTTTCTGGTACCAAAAAATCCGATACTCCGATCCGAAACCTCCGATACTGCTGATACCACCGATCCCGATACTCATAGGAATGGTCCGATATCGATACCGATTCCGATACCGATACTTCGAACCATGAGAAAAACTTATCTATTACATGTAAATCAATATGCAAAGGTGACTATTATTTCATTCAAATTCAAAACTACTAAGAAATAGCATTGGAAATTACTTAATATTATGCCTAAATGTATAAAATCTATTTTTTAAATGTTTATAATTTACTAATAGTTATTTGCTTTCTGATACCAAAAAATTCGATACTCCTATCCGAAACCGCCGATACTACTGATGATGTCAATCCCGATACTCATAGGAATGGTCTGATACCGATTCCAATACTGATACTTTGAACCTTGTCTGCATCCTAAATAATTAAGTCCATTCTAAGTAGTTAAAAACCGTTATATATCGATTATATAACCGATATATAACGGTATTGGTCCGACACCAATTTTTTTTCAAAAAAAATCGGTAAATTATCAGAACCGATATTATCGGCCGATATGACCGATATATCAGTATATATCGGTTTTGAAAAAACCCGATATATAGCGGTTAGGTTTTGTTAAAACCAAAAGTCGAGGAGAGAGAAGTACAAGGTCACGAGGTGTTATAAATTCACACTCCTCACTTGTTTACGATGATGAATATATGGAAGATGAAGAAGATGAAGATGAACAAACTAGGGAAGAAGGTGGAGAAGATGGTGATGGTGAAAACGAAGAAAATGAAGTTGAAGTGAGGTTAAAGAAGATTATTAGATGTTGAAATTTGAAAGTTGAATTGGGATCTTTTTGGTTTTTATATTAGTTGAACCATTTTGAAGTAGTATTTTTTATATTGTAATGTTGGGTATGAACCTTTTAGTTTTAATACTTTAAGAAAATTTTCTTGCATATTTTATAATAGATAACTGTTAAGTATTATATTAGAGTTATGAGTTAATGGGCTTTAGTCCCACATTGCTTAGAATAATAGGAGGAGGCAAGCCTCTCCTATATATATGTAGTCTTTCATCAATAATAATCATCTCATTATTTCCTTCTACATAGTATCAGAGCCAAAACCCTAGCCTCTTCACAAAGAAAAAATAAAACCCTAGCCCCCTAGCCCCCCACCCCCCCCCGGCTGCTGCTCAGCCCCACCCCCGCTCCAGTCAGCCCCCCCCCCCCCCCCCCCCCGCTCCTGTCACCCCCCCCCCCCCGATGCCTCCAATCCCTAACCCTAACCATCTCCTTCCATCAGCCGCCACCCCCTCCCTCCAAACCCTAGTTTAGTCTAAAAAAATTAAAAAAAAAATTTTAATTATTGTTGGGATACTCAGAGGGAAAATATTTGGAGGAACCTCTGCCCATCAATGCTAGAAATTTAACAAAGAGCACACATATAGTTTGTTGTGCATGAATCTTTGTTTCTTTCCTTGATCTTCACACCAGGATTTATCAGAGGTTATCATGGGTTATCTCTCTGACCTGGCTTGTGATCCACACTCTCTGCTTTCTATGCGCGTATGTCGGTTCTGGCTCCGTTTTTAGCGCATTGGCAGAGTTGTGTTTATCAAGTGGAAAGAACACATCGACAGTCGAATCTCTGACAAATGGGAGACTCTACGGCGAATAGCAGTACCACAGATACTAGTGTCAGCAACACACTAGCGGGCACTAGCACGACGATTTCCTCCATTCGACTTGTCGATCGACGGTTGGAAGGGCCAGAGGACTACTCGACATGGAGAAAGAAGGTCGAGAAGACACTTCGAGGAATGCGGTTGTCCAAACATCTGACTAACAACCCTCCAACAGACGATCCCATCTTTGAGCAATGGGAGACAGATGACAGTCGACTGTTTACACAGTTGATGAACTCCATGGAACCATCGGTGGAAGACATGGTTCAAAATACGGACTCCGTTAAGGAGTTATGGGAAATGTTGGCGGCGGCGTTTGATGGTAAACGCGATTTGTCTCGTATATATGACTCGGTCGTTGGTGTGTACCGAGCAAATCAAGGAGACAAATCTCATAAAGATCATTTCCGGGCCTTCAAGGCTATGACGGATGAGATCGACCGCGTACTACCTCTTACGTCGGATATTAATGAAGCACGGGCTCAACGTGAGCAGCTTCATGTCATGGCTTATCTCGCCTCTCTCCGTCCTGATGCGAACTCTGCTCGTTCTCAGATTATTGCTGGATCTGATGTACCGTCCCTGTTGGAAGCACACTATCGTGTCCTTCGGGCTGCCAAAGTCGTTGAGACAACTCCGGGTGATACTCCTGCTAATCGTTCTGCTCTCAGGGCCGCTCATACAGGATTTCGTGGTGGTCGTGGCGGCCGACGGGATGGCCGTAATGCTGGTCGTGATGGCGGACGGGACAATGGCGGTCGTGGAGAAAAACTGCGCACATGCTTTAACTGTGGTCAGCTTGGTCATTTCTATTGGCAATGCACTAAATCACCTGCTGCTAATATCACCACTGACGCCCCTGATGATGGTGTCCGATCTATTCAGATGACTTCGGACTCATATACAGAGTTCCTTGATTTCCAGGCTCAACGTCGTGGTGAAGCATCCACGTCTGGTTCCACAGTCGGATACTCAGCCGCGTGCATAGTGAAACCCAAGCAATGGATAATTGACTTTGGTGCATCCTCTCACATGACTGGTGACGCAGGTATGATACATGATTATGTACCTGTACGTCGTGCTTCTGGCATTATTGTTGCCAATGGAGGTTCCCTGACAGTCCGAGGCCGTGGAAGTGCCAATCTTTCTTCCGGACTGTCACTCAATTCTGTACTGCTTACTCCTGGGAACCCGTTCAGTTTAATTTCTATTAGTCAAATTACTCGTAAACTACATTGCTCGGTAACATTTTTTCCTGATGATTGTGTTTTTCAGGACCTGAAAACTGGAAAGACTATCGGTAAGGGACATGTGGCTAGAGGCTTGTACCTGTTTGACACAACTCCTTCTGTTGTCTGTGCTAGCATGAAACTCGATCTTGTTGAGTTACATTGTCAGTTAGGCCATCCATCGTCCCAAGCTCTCCAGAAAATGTACCCATCTTTAAATATTCTCTCTTCTTTTCATTGTGAGCCATGTAGTTTAGCTAAGCATCATCGGGTTCCTTATCCGGTGAGTCCAAATAAAATTGCTTCCGCTCCTTTTGAGTTGGTGCATTCTGATATATGGGGACCCTGTCTGATTGACTCTGTTATGGGTTTTAAGTACTTTGTTACTTTTGTCGATGATTACTCACGTGTCACTTTTGTTTATTTGATAAAAAATTGCTCTGAATTATTTAACATATGGTGCAACTTTCATACTGAAATAAAAACACAATTTGGTCTTCCAATCAAAATTTTTCGGAGTAACAATGGCCGTGAGTATTTATCACGTGATCTCGATAAACATCTGGCCCTAAATGGCATCATCCACCAAACCTCTTGTGCGTACACACCACAACAAAATGGTGTAGCCGAATGCAAAAATCGTCATTTATTGGAAACAACACGTGCTCTTATGTTTCAAGCACGTACTCCCAAGCGCTTTTGGTCGGATGCGGTTCTTACTGTTTGTTATCTTATTAACCGCATGCCATCGTCTGTTTTCAATGGTAGCTCTCCATTTTCTAGACTTTTTCCTGGACGAGAACCATTTCCTCTATCTCCCCGCATCTTTGGCTACTTATGCTATATTCGGGATACCCGACCAACCCTTTCGAAATTAGATCCTAAGGCAATACAATGTATTTTTCTTTGGTATCCTAAAGATCAGAAAGGGTATCGGTGTTTCTCCCTTGTCTTTAAAGCAATATTTTTTCACTCGGGATGTTACCTTTGTAGAATCAGAATTTCCACCATTCCCACAATCAACGGGTCCAGCTCCTCTGGTCTATCCAGAAGAGAATTTTTTGTTATTTCCTCCTCAACCACAACAGCTTTCCGTACTGGTGCCCTCCCTTACCGAGCCAGTCTCCCAGACAGATGGTCCACATACACCGATTCAGCCATTGCCGACATCGCCCACAGAATCATCCTCCTCTGGTTCTACCAGCAGCTCCGGCTCCAATGAGTTGCCCCCATCTGTTCCACCAGCAGCTCCACCAGTTCCGCCAGCAGCTCCGGCGACTCCACCTCCAGAACGTCCTCGTCGTGCCTGTCGTGATCATCCCTTGTATGTTAACAGCTACAAAGGACTTACCAGTCACACTCAGTCTCTGGTAGCTACTATTGATGGGATTCAGATCCCCAATACCGCTGAGGAGGGTCTCCGACATCCTGGTTGACGTGCTGCTATGAATGAGGAGATGAAAGCTCTCCAGGAGAATCATACTTGGGACTTAGTCGACTTACCTACTGATAAACAGGCAGTCGGCTGCAAATGGGTGTTCATGATTAAGGTAAAACCGGACGGCACTCTTGATCGACTGAAGGCTCGTCTGGTGGCCAAAGGATACTCTCAAACCTATGGTGAGGATTACTTCGAGACATTCTCTCCTGTGGCCAAAATGACATCCGTTCGTGTCCTCATTGCCCTGGCCATTCGATATGACTGGCCGTTACTTCAGCTAGATATAAAGAATGCTTTTCTCCACGGAGATTTTAATAAAGAGGTGTATGTGATACAACCTCCAAGGGAGGGTAAAGTGTGTCATCTGAGGATGGCCCTCTATGGTCTGAAACAATCGCCTCGTGCATGGTTTGGTCGATTTACGCATGTTGTTACTCAATTTGGCATGTGTCAATCAAAGGAGGACCATTCAATCTTCTATCGACACACATCTGCTGGAAGAATACTCCTTGGAGTCTACGTTGATGATATTGTAATCACGAGAGATGACAGCTAGGGTATTGCAAGCCTCAAAAAATTTCTTGGAAAATAATTTCAAACCAAGGATATGGGATCCTTGAGCTATTTCTTGGGCATTGAGGTCACACGGGGTAAGCGGGACATTGTAATGTCTCAAAGAAAGTATGTGCTGGACATACTAAATGATGCATGCATGATACAAGCAAAGGGAACAACCTCACCTATGAATCCAGGGGCGAAGTTACTTCCAGACGAAGGGGTCCTGATGACCAATCCAGATCAGTATCGTCGAGTAGTTGGAAAACTCAACTACTTGGCAGTTATGACGCGTCCGGACATTTCTTTTGCAGTGAGTGTTGCAAGTAAGATTCATGGCTTCCCCAAGAATTCCACACTGGCAGGCAGTTCTCAGAATTCTGTGTTATCTAGTAAAGAATCCAGGAAAAGGAATTCGAATAGAGAATAATGGACACACTCGCATTGAGTGTTTTATTGATGCTGACTGGGGAGCAAGCCTGACAGATAGACGGTCTACATCTGGCTACTCAGTATTTATTGGTGAAAATCTAGTGTCATGGAAGAGCAAGAAACAAAGTGTGATAGCACGCTCAAGCTCAGAAGCAAAATATCGAGCTATTGCTCATGACACGTCAGAGATATTATATATGAAGCATCTCCTACAAGAACTGGAAGAAGACGCAGGGTCTCAAGTGGCAGATCTATGGTGTGATAACCAGTCTGCTATTCACATTGCCACCAACCCAGTATTTCATGAACGGACGAAGCATATTGAAATTGGCATTCATTTTGTTCGTGATGAATATAAGAAAGGAGTGATAAAGTTTCAACATGTGAAGACCGACGACCAGATAGCTGATATCTTCACAAAGTCTCTTATGGGTCATCGGGTTCAATTTTTATGTAACAAGCTGGGCATGATTGACATCTATGCTCCAGCTTGAGGGAGGGTGTTAAGTGTTATATTAGAGTTATGAGTTAATGGACTTTAGTCCCACATTGCTTAAAATAATAGGAGAGCCTCTCCTATATATATGTAGTCTTTCATCAATAATAATCATCTCATTATTTTCTTCTACAATAACTATTAAGTGTGTTGTTCATATATAAAAATTATGTTAAAAATGCAAACCGATATTTACCGTTATAAATCCGATATATCAGTGATATATCAATAACTCTACTTGACCGTTATCATGAAAAAACTGTTTTTAACTGCATAGAGTCCATCAAGTTTAACCCACTTTTCAACATGTTATCGGAGCAAGTTTCTTTCTTGGAACTAGCTATTTTTACCAAAATCTAAAATTTTCTTCTCGTCTTCCAAACCCTAATTCATCCCAAAACTGTTGCCCACCGCTCCAAATCCAGTTTACCACCCAAAACCCTAAGCCTAATTCCTAATAGTCGCTAGAACCCTAATCTCCCTACTATCTCCTCCCTAAGCCCTAATCTAACTATCACAATCCCGACAACTAAAGCCACCCTATAGTCGTCTCACAATCCCGACAACTAAAGCCACCTTGTAGTCATTGTAACCCTAATCTCGCACATATCTCCTCCCCAAACCCTATTCGACTATCAAAGGATCCTCTACCTCACCACATTGAGATCCAAGCCCTCCAACTAGACCTTGACGGCACCTCGAAGCTGCCATAGGCTTCGTGAGTCCACCAAAAGTCCTCGTCAAGAGATTTTTAGTGTTATCTCGACGTCTCTATTCAGACTCGTGGCTACCAGCAAGTTGACATCCTCCACATCCAGATCCCGACCAATTCGCTACCGATCGTAATGACAACAAGCGTCCTATCGATCCCAACATCGACGACTATAAGCCAATGTTGGCCCATTTGGTCTCACTCAACTTGATTCGATAGTTAACTAAACCATGTTTCGATATGTCGCAATATGATACAACCGATCCAACTGAAGACTCAACAATGTTGTGACGATTGCTGATTGTACTACGTCTAAGTTGTATGTCACCAATGTAATCTTTCATTTTATTTAAGTCTAGGACTTATGTACATCGAGTGGCACTGGCATACTCAAGTCCACTCAAAAACAGCCTGAAACTTATCCACATAACCAAACCAAACCAAACCAAAATTAGCCCATTGACCATACCAAAATAAGCTAACCGAACTCTGGCCGAACTCGGTTGACCCAATTTGGAAAAATGTCCAGTTGTGAAATCCCTGATTTTGTGGTTCCAACGGTCAGATAAATTCAAATATTCTACCAGAACTCTGGCCAAACTCTGTTCACAAAAATCCTATAAATAGACAAATTTTTCCATTCCTACTCACTCAACAATTCTCATTCTTTCTATCCATTAGTGAGTAAACCCTTGGAGCCTAAACTTTCCTCTCCAAGATCAACTCCCTAGCATTCTAGTGCCAAGTGCAATTTCGGTTTAGAAGTCTACAAGAGTAGTAATAGCTTGGCTCAACAAGTTCTTCTCCAGTTGTGAAGTCGCGAGTCCTTCGTATTAAAGCTCATGGTTGAAGTCGTCGTGTCCTTCGGATCAAAGCACGAGATGTAAGAAGTCGACGTGTCCTTCGGATCAAAGCACGTAGTGTAATTGCTATTTTAAATAGTGGATTAAACTCCGAGCAAGAGTTCTCGAACCTGGACAAGTCCTCTGAGAAACCAGGATAAAGTCGTTGTGTTTGCGTTTGCTCTCTTTTACCCTTACTCTTAAATATATGTATTGCTTATACACAGTAGTTATTAATTGCCTTCACACTGCACATAATTTTTAATTAGATAGCCTATTCCGCTGGACTCTATTCACCCCCCTTTAGAGTTGCCTAACGGTCCTACAGCCGCCTCATCAGCAACGCTGCCTTGTGAGAATTGCACGACTAAATTCATGTTCTCTTTGAACCTGGATCACATGAAAATATCATGACTTATCGCTTGCAATATCTGTCATAGAACTGCAATTTTTCATGATATCTCGCGATACATCTCATGCATCTGCAATTTCTCGAACAATATTGTGGTTTCCCACAATGTCTTCTCCGACTGATAATTTTTCGGCTAATACTCGTGAGATTATGATGTAGGGTCTCTTATGATCGTGATATTTTGGTTCATCTCAAGAGAGTGTTTATGCTCTCTTTTTTTTTGCTGCAAGCTCGTGAGATATTGTTCTTGCGATATTTTGCTCCAAGACTGTGAGATATTGCTCAGGTTGTTCATTCATTTGATATAATTTGTGGTGAATGCATTCTCTACGCATTAGGCAGCTTCATGGTACATTTTTCTTCTATGACTATTGATTAGCGTCTAATAGTGATTGTTTCTTCTCTTGATTATTTTTCTATCTTGCACTATGTCAGGGACTCTCTTCGAAGTGTGTGATACAATTTCTCGAATTGATTTACAACACATACTAGGAGAGTATGTGATGGGGACCAGATTCGACTAAGACGCGGAACGAGACAAAGACGAGCCCGAGTCTTGGACTAGCTAGCTTGAAAATATCTTAAAAAAAAAAAAAAATTTGAGAAGTTTGGATTTCATTTATCTTTATTGTTATTTGTTTATTTTTGGAGGTTAGTTTGGATGATACTGTAGTTGAGAAGTTTAGATTCTTTTTGTTTGTTGGGAGGTTAATTTAGATAGAAAGTTTATCTTCCTTAGATTATTTTGTGTTATCTTTAGTTGAGCGCATGGCTATAAATAGGAACAAAAACTTGTAGAAGAGACACAGAAAGAATAAGAATAAAATACACTTTTAAACTTTGGTGAGAAGACTAAGAGTTTAGTGATCCGTTGTCCTGTTTGAAGAATAAAATCCACTTCTAAATACATTCCTGCTGACGTCTTCGACGAAAGATCCGTTGTCCTGTTTGGAGGAACACTCAAAGACTCTCCGAAGACGACGACCACGAATCAACTTCTACGAACCCAAGTCAAATCCGGATCGAGTATGCCGTTCGCGAGTGGCGTGTACGGTCTTCTTCTTCAACACGGAGCTGTGCACCATATTCAAAGAGGTCCAAGTACGTACTGAAGACCTATCCCTCGTAAAATGAAGTTTGCACCAATCTCAAAGGTTTGCGACATAATCGCACTCTCTGTAATACTCATGAAACATAGGAGGGTTGGTGTATTTATTTCTTTATTTTATTTTATCCTAACAAACAAACTAAGAAATCCAAACTAAGATTAGTTTGATGTGGGACGGGGACTTAAGTTCAACTAATCCAAATCCAAAATTAAGATTTATAGTAGATTTAACTAATGAGCAATTTCTTTGTAATGATTAAACAGAAAATTGTGGAATGAGACCTAGTTATTGTTATTGGTTTTGAAAATAAATTGCACGACTTACCCGGGAGAGTGCGATTATGTCGCAAGCTTTCGAGATAGGCGCAAACTTCGTTCTACGAGAGATAGTCTTCAGCACGTACTTGGACCTCTTTGAATATGGTGCACAACTCCGTGTTGAAGACGAAGACCGTACGCGCAACTCGCGAACGGCATACTCGATCCGGATTTTACTTGGGTTCGTATAAGTTGATTTATGGATGTCGTCGTCGTCTTCGGAGAGTCTTTGAGTGTTCCTCCAAACAGGACAACGGATCCTTCGGCGAAGACGTCAGCAAGAATGTATTTAAAATAGAAGAAAACTCACTTAACTCTTAGGCTTCTCACCAAAGTTAGTTTTTGGCCATATTTATAGCCATGCACTCAACTAAAAGATAACACAAAATAATTCTAAGGAAGATAAACTTCCTATCTAAACTAACCTCCCAACAAACAAAAGAATCTAAACTTATCAACTACAGTATCATCCAAACTAACATCCCAAAACAAATAAATAATAATAAAGATAAATGAAATCCAAACTTCTTAACCAAAAAAAAATTTTTTTTTAGATATTTTCAAACTAGCTAGTCCAAGACTCGGGCTCGTCTTTGTCTCGTTCTGCGTCTTAGTCGAATCTGGTCCCCATCAACTCTCCCGACTTAGAAGATTCACCACCTGGTGAATGACGTTGAAGATACTCTGTCAATACATCTTGGTCTAGCTTTTGGAGCTCATCCATAGTCAACCACAAGCAATCAGACTCTGGTCGTCCGCGTCAATGTACTAAGAAGCGCTGATAGTCTTCGTCTGTAGTGGAAACTATCTCGTCATCAATAACATCCTCAATCTCAAGTCTCGTGTGCCTCCAATGTGGTGACGGGGGTGGAGGCAGTATTACTGGTTCAGACAGGGTATCAGGCTGACCACCTGTCGATGGTAAATCTGGAGAACCTGCAAAATCAGAATCATAGAAAGAATATGTCATAGGCTCATGAAACAACGTTAGGTCCTCCACATTGAACACGGGATTGATTCTCATATCTTGTGGAATGTCCAACTCATATGCGTTCGAACCAATCCTCCGCAGAACTCGATAAGGACCTTCCGTTTGGCATGCAGCTTTTTCACAGTTCCATGAGGAAACCTCTCCGGTCTCACTCGCACAAGTACTTCATCACCCACCAAATAGCGTCCAAGTTCCATGAGGAAACCTCTCCGGTCTCACTCGCACAAGGACCTCTCCGGTCTCCTCTCTGGCTCACAATGGCATCGTCCACCAAACTTCTTGTCCATACACACCACAACATAATGGTGTGGCCGAGCGCAAAAATTGTCATCTCTTGAAAACAACGCGTGCTCTTATGTTCCATGCACGTACTCCCAAGATATTTTGGTCCGATGTGGTTCCTACCGTTTGTTATCTTATTAATCGCATGCCATCGTCAGTCTTCAATGGTAATACTCCATTTTCTAGACTATATCCAGGACGAGAGCCATTTTCTCTACCTCTGCTTATGCTATGTTCGCCATAGGCTCATGAAACAACGTTAGGTCCTCCACATTGAACACGGGGTTGATTCCCATATCTTGTGGAATGTCCAACTCAAATGCGTTCGAACCAATCCTCCGCAGAACTCGATAAGGACCTTCCGTTTGGCATGCAACTTTTTCACAGTTCCACGAGGAAACCTCTCCGGTCTCACTCGCACAAGTACTTCATCACCCACCAAACAGCGCCCAAGTTCCATGAGGAAACCTCTCCGGTCTCACTCGCACAAGGACCTCTCCGGTCTCCTCTCTGGCTCGCAATGGCATCGTCCACCAAACTTCTTGTCCATACACATCACAACATAATGGTGTGGCCGAGCGCAAAAATTGTCATCTCTTGAAAACAACGCGTGCTCTTATGTTCCATGCACGTACTCCCAAGAGATTTTGGTCCGATGTGGTTCCTACCGTTTGTTGTCTTATTAATCGCATGCCATCATCAGTCTTCAATGGTAATACTCCATTTTTTAGACTATATCCAGGACGAGAGCCATTTTTTCTACCTCTGCTTATGCTATGTTCGGGATACCCGACCGGCTCTTTCTAAATTAGATCCTAAGACAATACAATATATTTTTCTTGGGTATCCTAAAGATCAGAAAGGGTATCAGTATTTTTCTCATGTATTAAAAAGATATATTTTTTACTCAGAATGTCACCTTTGTTGAAACCGAATTTCCTCGACTCCCACAAACAACGGATCTAGTTCCCCAAATCTATCCAGAAAAGGATTTCTTGATATTTCATGATCAAACACAACAGCCCCCCGTACGGGTACCCTCCCTTACCGAGCCAGTTCCCCTGTCAGATAGTCCGAAGACACCAATTCAGTCTGTGCCGACGTCACCCGCACAAACATCTCTAATGATGCATAGAGTCATCCTCCTCTGGCTCTATTGATTCATCTCCACCTATTCCACTAGCAGCACCGCATATTCCACCACCAGCCCCGCCTTCTCCGCCTGCAGCTCGTCCTCGTCGTGCATGTCGTGATCATCCCTTGTATGTTGACAGCTACAAAGGTCTTACAAGTCACACTCAGTCTCTGGTGGCTATTATTGATGTGATTCAGATTCCCAAAAACGTTGAGGAGGGACTCCAACATCCCGGTTGGCATGTTGCTATGAACGAGGAGATGAAAGCTCTCCAGGAAAACCATACTTGGGACTTGGTTGATTTACCATCCGATAAACAGGCAGTAGGGTGCAAATGGGTGTTCACGATCAAGGTAAAACCAGATGGCTCTCTTGATCGCTTAAAAGCTCGTCTGATGGCCAAAGGATATTCTCATACCTATGGTGAAGATTATTTTGAGACCTTCTCTCCAGTTGCCAGAATGGCATCTGTTCGTGTACTTTTGGTCTTGGTTGTTCGCTGTGACTGGCCATTGCTCCAGCTGGATATCAAGAACGCTTTTCTCCACAGGGATCTTGATAAAGAAGTATATGTAATACAACCTCCCGGGTTCGTTGCAATGAAGGATAAAGTGTGTCATCTGCGGAAGGTCCTCTATGGCCTAAAACAATCACCTTGTGCGTGGTTTGGTCGATTTACACATGTTGTTACTCAGTTTGGCATGTGTCAATCAAAGAAAGATCATTCAGTATTCTACCGACGGACATCAGCTGGAAGGATACTACTGGGTGTCTATGTTGACGATATTGTAATCACGGGAGACGACAGCCAGGGTATTGCAGACCTCAAGAAGTTTTTGGAAGAACAATTTCAAACCAAGGATATGGGATTATTGAACTATTTTTTGGGCATTGAGGTCACACGGAATAAACGGGACATTGTAATGTCTCAAAGGAAGTATGTACTTGACATACTGAATGATGGAGGAATGATGCAAGCTAAGGGAGCAACCTCACCTATGGATCCAGGGGCTAAGTTACTTCCAGACGAGAGGATCCTAATGACCAATCCAGAATGTAATAGTCCAGTTAAGTTCAGAAGCAGAGTATCGATCCATTGCTCATGGCACATCAGAGGTGTTATATATTAAACATCTTCTACAAGAATTTGGAGAAGCAGGATCGAGCACAGCAAATATGTGATGTGATAATCAGTCTGCTATCCATATTGCTATAAATCATGTATTTTATGAAAGAACGAAACATATTGAAATCGACATCAACTTTGTCCGTGATGAGTACACAAAAGGAATGATAAAATTTCACCATGTGAGGACCGGTGATCAGATAGCCGATATCTTCACGAAGCCTCTTTTGGGTCCTCGGGTTCAATTTCTATGCAACAAGCTGGACATGATTGACATCTATGCTCCAGCTTGAGGGAGGGTGTTGAGTATATTAATAATAATAGTAGTGGACTTTAGTCCCACATTGCCTAGAACAAAAGAGAAGGATTAGCCTCTCCTATTTATATGTAACTCCCCTTCATTAATGGTTTATCCATTATTCCACTCTACAAGGATATTTGTGCATCTCATGACATCATTTATCAGAACTCTTACCCATATACTCCACAACAAATAGTATGGCAGAACGTAAAAATTGTCACATTCTTGAGGTTATATGCGCATTACTTGTTTAGATGAATATTCCTTAGGTTTATAAAAAAAACTTTTCAGTTGGTATTGCGTAACATATCATTAAACGTATGTCCACTGCGATTCTGGATCACAAATCTCCTTTTTATATCTTTTTCTTACTAAGGAATCATTCTCGGCGATCTACGATTATTCGGGTGTACATATTTTATTCATCATCACCGCTTGTTGATAAGTTAGCTCCCGTGCTGCCAGATTTATATTTGTAAGGTATTATCCTACTCATAAGGGTTATGTTGTTTTCCCCTTCTAATAGAAGATTGTTATTTGGGCTAATATTATCTTCCTTCAAAATCAGTCTTTCTTCTCCCTTCACCCACTACTCCATCATGGCCAGCGCCTCCACGTCCCGTACGTTCATGTCGATGGACCATTTATTCTCCCACACCACCCATGCCATCTCCAGTATCACATAACATACTTCCTCCACTGCACCACTACCAGTGGCCATGATACCAGAGGACCGCCCGCCTCTACTAATGATGTACCTACTACTGAAAATTTTTCCATTGCTCTTCGTAAGAAGCGACGTACTTACTACTTGCACTTTGCATCGTATTGCTAATTTTGTTTCTTATCATCGTCTAGCTTCTCCCATGCGCAAGTTTGTTTGTTTTTTTCCTTCTATTTCTACACTTTCTTTTGTACATGATGTCCTTCAGTAGCTAGGGTGGCTAGCCCCATGGATGAGGAGATGCAAGCCGTTTGGTCCAATCGTACTTAGGATTTTGTTTCCTCTATAACCTGGCTATTCTTGTGTTAGTTGCGACTGGGTATTTATTGTTAAGCATAATTCAGATAATTCTTTTAAGCGCCACGAGGCTTTACTCAGCAATATGGTATTGATTATAAGGAGACACTCTCGTGTTAGCAAACTTAAAATTGTTCCTGTCTTGATCTCTCTTGCGGTGCACGGTGCACCATAGATAGCCTTGATATCAGCTAGACATCAAGAATGCATTTCTGAATGGTGATTTAGTTGAGAAAGTTCACATGCAGCAGCCTCTTGGTTATAGGACTCTGTGTGTGTGTGGGGGGGGGGGGGGGGGGGGGGGGGGGGGTGGGGGGGGGGGGTGGGGGGGGGCGTGGGGGGGGGGGTGGGGGTGGGGGGTTGTGTGGGTGGGTGGGGGTTTGCCATCTCTGCAAGTCCATCTATGGTCTCAAGCAATCTTCTCGTACTTTATACGATATGTTCAATCAGGTAGTCCAGAAGATTGGTTTTACTCGAAGTTATATTGATTCTTCTATTTTTATTTGTCTTAAGCATGGGAGGACAATGGTTCTTTTGGTCTATGTTAATGACATCATTATTACTAACAATGATAGTGTTGAGATTTCTATGGTTAAAAAGCAACTATCCTCCCAATTTTGTACCAAGAATTTGGATATTCTTTATTACTTTATGGGGATCTAGGTTGTTCGACACAGTGATTCCCTTATTCTATTTCAGCATTAGTATTGTATGGATCTTGCATGATGTTGGCTATTTGGTATATAAACCAGCTAATACTCTTATGGATGGAAAACTTGAAACTCCCATCTCTTGGTTTTGCATCTAACTCTTTGCTACCAATCCTGATAACTATCGACTTCCTGTGGAGAAGTTATATCTAACAGTCACTCGTTCGGACATTTCATTTACTGTGAATCAGTACATGCATTCTCCTTCAGGTTGTTGAGCATATTCTTCGCTACCTGAAAAAATCTCCTAGAAAGGACCCCGTTTATCAATCTTCCCCTTTTGTCTCACCGATTGCTTACTCTGATGCTAATTATGCGGGTCCTGTTGACGATCGTTGTTCGATAAGTGCCTTCTGTACCTATTTTGGTAGTAACCTTGTTATTTGGCGGAGTAAAAACAAACAGTTATTGTCTGCTCTTCTGGAAAAGCAGAGTATCACTCGGTAATCATGCGGTTTACGAGCTCACATGGGTGAAGAGCTTACTTACAGATCTTGGTGTGGCTCTCTATTCTCCTGCTAACTCTATTGTGACAATAAGTAGCCATTCATATTGATGAAAATCCAGATTCCATGAACGCATTGATTGTCACTTCATTTGAGAGAATATCAAGCTTCATGAGGTTCAACCCCAGCATGTTTCTGCTACATATCATATCGCATATCGCTGTCATCGTTGCCTAAGCTTCTCCGTGTCCTTTTTATCTTCAATTTTTGTCCAAGCTTTGAGCTATCGACATCTACGCTCCAGCTTGCGAGGGAGTGTAGAAAATTGTTTGTCTTGCATTTACGTGTTCTTCTATGGCCTTAGAGCCTCTTTTGTTTCCAGTTTTAGTCCCACATTAGAAAAACTCAATGAAGGGTATGGAGCCATTGCCTATATATATAAATCCTTCATCCTCAATAACTAAGTCCATTAGGTTGAGTCAACTTTTCAACACAAATTTTATGTCGAATGTGTGACACTAACAAAGACATGTTTACTGCGTCTGGTGAATTTAGTAAGCCTGAATTATCTGCTTCATTAGCAGTTTGAAACTTTTTGGGAACAATCAGCAAATGAGACAATATAATGATGCTAGTCTAGGACCTACTCGGTAGTCAGACAACGACCTAAACTACAAGTGCAAAACACATTTAATAGACATTTTCAAGGAAAAGTCAGAGAGATAAAGTAGTCAATGTGATTGATAAATAGCCATTTGGAAATGCAACAAGCAAACAACAATATGATTCTTCACTAAGTGCACTTCATCATTCTTAGGTCAAGAAAGATAACAAGACAAATCCTCGTCATACAAGTTTTCGTCACTTGCTCTAACAGGAGCTTTCAGAAGTTCGTTATGCAGGCTGACAACCTAGGAAGCATGGACACTCCAAAATGGTTACCATATCCATGTCGTGTCCATGTCAGACACGTACTGGATGTGAGATAAGATAGACACTCCAAAATAGAGTAGGGCATGCCAAAAACAGTGACGTGTCCACTTGACCATTTCATATCGTATTTGTGTCCTTGCAACATAGTGAGAACATACTCTAGTAAAGCCAAAAAAATCACAAATTACTATAGTATACTGAAAACACGTAAAAAAAAATTCAGAAATCTCAAATATGCATCAAACAGTGATGGCACATCAGGAATGGATTGCACACCTTATTTGAAATTTGTCACTTCTACCCTGCAATTTTGTCAATCGAAAAATGATCTTGTAAAAAGAAAACAAACAAGAAGTCCAATATGTATACCTGTACAAATGCAGCACCCGATAAGGCAGAAAGTATCCCTCTAATTGTCATTCCCTGCAACATAAAATTTGCATGACAGTTAATATATGTAAGTAACAAAAGTGTCAACCAAAGTATCTCGTTTATATTCTCTAACTTAACTAATCCTACCTTAATCATGAGCAGAAACAATGATGGGACGTAAAGGAGAACATTCATCTTGATTGATACAGCTCCACTGTAGTAAACAAGGTATAAAACATAAAAATTGAAATAGCCCTCTGCAAATGACTTTCTAAATGAAAATACGAAAAGTACCTGAAAATTATCAGAGCCAGGTGCCACTTTTCATAAAGAAGAAAAGCTAGCGCAGCATGAAGCAAAGTCATTGCAAAACAGTCATTAAAAAGACGGAGCATAAAAATAGAATGCACTCTCTTTGACAAACAGAGCAAGCTAAGAGCCCACCATGGAAGCTGCAAAAATCAATCAAGAAGAGGAGATTGATAATTTGTTACATACCAATCAAACACAAAGTATCGTTAGCATTATACTAGAAAATCTGAAATTTTGAATACTCCATTTTGAACCCTCAAGTACACAAGAAACACAGTAAACTCTACAGTTGATAGCCAAAAAAGATTTTCATCAACGTATGAAGAAAAAAAAATATGCATGCACTACTAAAAAATATGCTCAAGAAACATGCAGATCATGTTTGCACATAATATCAGAATATATAGTGATTTACCAGGAGAGAGGAATAAACAAAAGGTCAACGGACTGTGGCGTCAAACAATCTAACAAGCTTGTGATGCAGTTTAGGCCCTTGGCTTTCATTTATTTATTCCATGGGTGGAACAGAGTACTTATCCCTAACGCATATAGCCCTGATGCTAATAAGAAAATAATATTCAAACAAATGATATTCAGGCAGTTCCATTGAATTAAAATCCAATACACTCAAACACTTATCCTCGACTGCATGCCAAATGTGACTTAGGCTGTGTTTGGTTAGAGGGGAAGTGAGGGAAAACAAAAGAAAAGGGAAGGAAAGCAAACTTTCCATGTTTTGTTAGAAGAAAATGAAAAAGGAATCCTCCTAATAATTTTCCTTTTCCATTCTCTCCAAAACAGTGGAGAAATGATTTTCTCTCTCAACAACCCATCACCATCCTGACCTTCTTCCTCCTCCCTACCTTCCACTGCCATGGCTATTGCAACCACTGCTGCTGCCTTATCGTTGTTGTTGCTTGCATCTCCAGCACCACGGCCGCTCCTCGCATCACCGCCACCACCTGGCGCTGCTGCTAGCGAGCCGTTACCATCGTCTCTGCTTGCATCATCGTTGCCCCAGTTGTTAACGGTTGCACCATCTGGCCATCCGTATTCGTCACCCTTGATTTTGGTGTCTATGACCCACACCTGCGGATCCGGATGAAACAGCCGGAGAATCCGATTGAAAAGAGATGGAGAAGGAGAAAGATTGAAATTTGTTTAATTGTAATTAAGAAATAATTGAAGTGTATTTCTGTAAAGATTAGGATTGGATTTTCTCTCCCATTTTCTCTATCAACCAAACACGAATATATTTTCAATTTCACTTTCCTTTCTTTTCATTTCATTTCCGTTTTCTTTTATTTAATTTTCTCATCATCCAAACACAGCCTTAAAGTAAGAAGGAAGATCCAAGTGCCCAATATCTTGGAGCAACATTTTGGATGCAGAACGTGCCCACATTTTATTTCTTTTTCATTTTCTTTTTTACATTTTCTCATCAACCAAACACAGCCTTAAAGTAAGAAGAAAGATCCAAGTTATAGAACGGTATGATACGAGTAAGCTTCTTCAAAACGCTCAAGTAAAATAAAATGTGGTTCAAAACATTGCACACGCTTTAGATCTTGTTGTGCATGTATTTATAAACACTACTACTAGAATTTGCAAATTTATAATTTCAAATTCTTAAGTGATGTAGCGTCATTCAGTTTAGATTAAAACTATACGGGTTTAAGATTTAGGATCAGAACTCCAGGATTTCTGCTTTTTGGTCTTGGTAACGTATGGAACTTTAGATTTACAAAGCTCCACATTTTTTAGGGGGAAAAAAGTAGGAAACAATACCAAAGTAGTGTTTTCTGGTAACTCCGTAGGAATTCAATTTCGCTCAAATAACGGCAACAATGTATCAGCAAATATAGACATAAATGAGTATTGAAAGAGAAGTTGCCAAATTTTTCTTCTGGAAAAATTGTGATTCAAATGCTACTCTCATGATCACTAAGATGAGGATATTAGCATTCCCATTCTTCTGAAGTGATGCCTAAGCTACATGAAAACAATAATAGCCCAAACCTTAGTAATCCTTTGAACTCGGGCATTCTACCAATATACTCAAACATGAGATTTAGCATATGAGACACGACACAAGAACTCAGACATCGGTATAGTGTCCATGGAGTGTCATGTCAATACATATCATACACGACATAGACAATCCAAAATACACTAGGAAATGACAAAATTGGTGACATGTCCATACCGACCTTCCCGACATGTCTGAATCGTGTTGTTCCCTACTTGTGTTCGTGCAAAATAGCAAACACCTTGTCAACAAAGTATTCGGCAACATCTTTTTCAGTAACTCTAACTGCCTTATTATCAATGTATTGTTGTTTCAGTGCCTTATCCGCATATTGAGCATCAGTGAATATTCTCACGTAGTATTTATTAACAATAAAGAGTTTCAAACTGGAAGAAGAAAAAAAATGCCACAACCTATAGTTCCAGTTAACAAGTAGTCATTAACTTATAGGACGATACGACAAACTAGTGTTCTAAATGGTGGTTGAGGCGGCCGCCCTTTTGCGGTAGGCGGTCTCTCTCCGCATCGCTTTTGCGGTAGGCGCCTAGGCGGTGGAGTAGGCGGCCAACGGAGGTTTGGTGGCATAGGCGGAGGTGAGACAGCGTAGGCGGGTGCCTAGGCGGAGCAATACCTAACAAGATGTTTTGGCCAAAAGGTTTTCTAAGCATTATAGGTATATGGTTCACTTATACAAAACTAAAACTTCATAAATCTTCGTTCTACAACTTAGTTATGCATGGAACACCCTTAAATTATGCATATTATGCACATACAAAAAGTGGTAAAATAGTTTTTTTTTAATGTCCAAAATGTATCAACCGTCTAGGTGGTGCCTAGGCAATAGGCGGACTCTGTCAGCCGCGCACCCGCCTACCGCCGTTTAGAACCTTGCCACAAACTACGATCCTATGTAGCTATGTCAGATGTTCAAGAGAAAATAAAAACTAATGCAACATACTGATTAAGCCTTAAAGGCTACCAAGAATGTGGAATATTATGGAACGAAGAACAAAAATGGGACATGGTATGCCAATGGTAAGGAACTGGGAATGGTAAGCAACTGGGAATGGTGGGGGTCGGAACGATCTGTTGGAACAAAGTGTGCTACTAGGAGTAATTTTTATGATTTACAATGGTATAGACCGCCTGTTTGACGCAAATCAACGTAGTTTTTCTCCATTAGTTTCATTAAATCATGCCCCTTTCCTAATTAGGACAGTTAGAAGTGTGCAACTAGGAGTTTGGCTTGAGTTTGAAATTCCATAAAATGACACAAAATATCCAATAACGCGAACGAAATTTGAGCAGCGCACATCTCTGGGGGTTGATCGAATTATGGTCATTCTCATACTGCTCTATCTTGGAAGAAGAGTATTCAAACAGCCGACCCCAAAAATTTGAAATAAAGCTTTTGTTGTTGTTGTTGATACAGCTCTGTCATCAACCAAGGGACTCTATTGTAGGATGGTCAAAAAGAGTAGGATATTTCCCTATTCACTTTCTTGAACTCCTATTCTCAGCCAAAATACTGGAGTGGAGCAGAACAAATAAATTTGGACCCAGTAAACTAATATCATATTAAAATTACTCATACCCATTCATTTAAAAAGCGCACCTAGGCACGCACCTAGGCGCAAGGCGCAGCGACGCACAGGAAAAGCGCCTAGAAATGTGCCAGGCGCACCACCTTAAAAAGGCGCGCACTTTAAGTATAAAGGCGCAGGCACAGTTCAAGGAGGCACGCCTTTCTGTGATTGCTCTTTTTTTTTTCTTTTTTTCATTGGAAAAGTTACTTTAAAGTCTATTTTTTCCCCTAACCTAACCTTTTTTTTTTCCTAACCTAGATTTCCTGCAAAATAGAAAAGTTCTTGTTATAATTTCCGTATAGCAAAGAGAAGATTATAACATGTTTGAGATTTTTTTGCCTTTACAATAAAATCCAGGATAGAAAATGCTTAAAGATAGAAAGACATTGGTATAATATTTATTTATTTTTTTGAGAAAAAAGTGCGTCTAGCTTTCAAAAGAGGCGCGCCTTGAGCCTTGCGCCTAGCGCCTCAGGCTCCAGGAACCTTTGCGCCTTGGTGCGCCTTTCGCCTTTTAAAACTATGCTCATACCCAAGAAAGGTAAAGAAAAATGAAGTGCATAGTGTGTTGGACACATCTCTCACCAGTATCAATGAACTTCAGCTATAATATAATGCCATGTCGATAAATGATAATCTATGAACTGCTAATAAGTATTTGGAAAAATATCTCATGGCACTCACATACCAAACTTGTCTTTGTATAGATGATCAGGACTATTCCCAGATTCAGAATGTACAAGATGCCAAATAGAATCTGCAAAGGCACAACAAAACAAAAAAAAATGGCAGTAGTACCATTCTGAAGGATAGTTATCTTCAGATAAATAAAGAAACAAGATATGAATGAATCGCATTACATTAAATGGAATATAGTGAGTCAATACTGCAATACATATACACCATAAACAAACTCGCCATTCAACTCCACAATAAAACAGTATCCTGTCTTGTGATACTTGAGCAGCTCACTTATATGCAACTTTATGATGTTCCTTTTTATTTCAGTAATGCCAAAAGATCAACAGCAATGTTCTCTTCCATTATTCTTCCACACATTTTTTAGCTGAGAATTCAAATCATACGCCATTTTCCAAATACCCTTTATGTTCTGCTTAACGCATGAACGGAACTAGATATTACAATGGGTGATTGGGTTGTCTTGTCATGTCACTTTTGTGCTTAAAGCATAACTTAGATATTGCCACAAATTTCTATAGTGAGTTTTCCTATTTCTACTCCAAGTCCGGACCCTTCCCTATGCCCTCATCATGAGGACCGTCATTCAGCTAAGCACTCATCCATTTGTCCTAAAAAGGGTTTTCCAAAGTCCATTATTTCCCACCATAAATTGATTTTATGCACTTTCCACGTATTGTGAGGCCCCCATCCTCTCTCATGACAAGTATGTTCTAAGAAACTCTACTTCCGCTAATAGATACATTCACACAGCCACCCTGCGACCAAGGGAAGAAAATTGCCACTTAGTGACTTAACATGGTTAAGCTCCTTGAGATGTTCCACTAAATAAAGCCCTTCATATCAGTTCAAGATGGAAGTAGGAAACAAGGTTCAAAAGGTCAGCTTTGGTATCGGTTTCTCGAACCATGGCTTTGGTATCGGTTTCCCGGACCCTTACTATGACTATCGGTTTCTACCGTTTTGGTTTCCGTGGTTTTCAATCCGGAAACCAAAACGGTAGTTCCGATTTTGGTGGTTCCAGAGGAGGGGAGGGGGTCCTTGGTTTTGAATCCGGTCAATTTTGGTAGTTCCGGTATTGGTCGATACAAAACCTTAATATCAAAGTAAAACCAAGATCAAAAGGCCTTTATCAGTCAACATACAAAATGTCCTTTTAGAAAGGCAATAGATGGAAATCCATCTATGTCCCTACTTAAGAAGTTAATCTTCCTTCAATTCTAATTCTTCAAGTTCCCTAAAGTATATGAAGTAATATGCAAGATGTAGCACTACTATCTCATAGTCTAATATTTCAAGTTCCAAGGCGATCCACATCTTCTTGCAATGATGACGCACTATCCACATCTTCTTGTGATGATGCGCCATCATTATCTCATAGCTACTCCAACTTAGGTTATTTCAGTTACTGCACAAGTATTTCATGGATTCACTAAAGACAGCTCCTAGTAGTACGTTTACTGATATTGTTACCATTTTTCCTGGTTTTGGTAGACTAGACTAAACCTCTTATAACAAGCATGGAAGTCATACTTTAATGTCTGATTTTCATGAATATAAAAACTAATAGATAGTCCAAACTGCCAATTTCTTAAGATACACAATACAATTGAGCACTTCACACATGCCAACATAACATATTTAAGTTAGTCATACATGTCACATGAAATGTGTGTAATGTATATTCTAGGTTTGTACTCTAGGTTTAAAACGACATATGTTTGACTAATAAATGAATAAACCACATGATACCTTACAAATTCATCAAATAATAATCCTTGTTTTCCTTGTATTTTTCCTTGCGCAAGGTGAAGACCCTGCTGCTATATCTTTCAGACACCGCATAATGAAATAAAGTACGAGTCCAGTAGCAATATCTCAGCTAATAATGATGCACCAACCTCAAGTTCATTCTTATTTGTATCCTTACCATGAGTGTCATTGCTCCACCACCTATACCTATTCTCATCTTGAAAGGCTTTTCCACCGAGTCAAATTTCTAGCCCAAGCTCAATTTTACTATATTTTGACCTAATGTGAGGCCTCCATTATTTCCCCATCAGCAGTATGTTGAGTTTCTTTATTCTCAATCACAAAATACGGTGTCCCATGGGCAAAAATCATCAAATTGTAAGTAAATTTACATGACTCCTCAAGTTGTTCCCATAAATAAGGTCATACATATCAGTTCAAGCTTCAAATACAACTATGAAGTCGTACCCAATCGTCTTCTTGATCAATCAATTCAATCTTCTTTCAGTCAAGATACTCAGGCCAAGAAGCTTGACGTCTGGCCATAATAGATGAGTACACAAGAACTTCATAAAGAATAACCTCAGCTAACAAGTAACAACATTGTATTAGTCATGAAGATGGAAAGTTAGAGTAATTTGTGCAATAATGATGCACCGATTAACTATCATATACCTTCATCATGAGATAATCTGCTACCTATGCCCATGTTTGTCTTGAAAGCTTTACCCCAAAGTTCAAATTTCTTACCACTTTACCACATCTCGAACTAACGTGAGGCCTCCAATCTCCTCTATCGACCCGACATATGTTCTTTCAATTATAGACAGATATAAAACTCGAAGCTTAAATAAAATAGTTAAGGCTACGGACATCTTAACCCTCCCTAGACCCTGCACAAGCAGGAGGAAGCCATGGCACTGGGATGCCATTTTAGGAAGCATGGATTATTAAGCCCTTAAGTTGTTCCTTTACAAGTAACTGAATAACTCCCTTCCCATCACTTCAATCTTCCAAAACCAGTTGGTCCCTCTATTGATCAACATCTAACAACAATTATTGTTGGATTGCATATGTTTCCGGTTGAGTCCTCAAAAGGGGATGACAATAGAGTTGGTAATTTAGTCCCACATCGGTAGGAGGTGGGATCATGAGGTAGATAATTGAGATTCATGCAGACCTTGTATGGGAATCCTCTCTTTAAGGCATATAGGCCCAGTCCAATATTGCACCCCATGGGCCAAATCCGGTTTGGCTCACACCGTATTCTCAACAGTTATAATTAATCATAAAGAACAGAACTTTAATAGAGTTAACACCACTTCCACACCTGCGCAGGAAAGACCTGGCCGCCAGTGACGAACTTGAGGGCAGAGTAGACGTAGAGGAACCCAGCCGGATACACCAAAGGCCCGGTGTCCCCTTCTAGCTTGCTATAGTCCCTCCTCCTCCAAGAAACCCATCCACCTAACCAAAAAAAACCTAGCAAAATCTATCAATATTTCGTGAAAAGAACGATGACCCACTTCGAAAGATCGGATTTTGATGATAAAGCGGAAGGGTCGGACCTGGGACATATACGCGTCCCAGTCGATCTTGGTATCTGCAGAGCAAGAGCCATTTAGCGAAGAAGAAGAAAGAGGAAATTGAGAAAAAAAAATTTGTTGTTGTTGGGATTTTTTTTTTTTTCTTACATGGGACGAAGGAGACGATGACGAAGACCAAGATGGAGTCCACAATGAGGAGGAAGGAAGCGAAAGATACTGCTTTGGAGATCGGCTCTTCCTTCTTCTCCTTGTCCAGTGATGTTCCAACTCTTGTCATTGTTTCTCTCCTCTCTCCTCTCTCCTCTCTCTTCTCAAATAAAAGAGCTATCGGGTCGGGTCGGGTCGGGTCGCGTCGGGTCGGGTCGGGTCGGGTCGGGTCCGGTAGTGCTATCCCATACTGCTTCTCATTTTCAAAAATTAGGGGTGTAAACGGACCGGACGGACACGGACAGTGACTGTCCGTGTTCGGTCCGTTAATGAAAATGAGTTCGGACGGACGGACACGGACAGTTCATTGTTCAAGTTCGGGCCGGACGAACACGGACAACCACTGTTTGTTAATTCAATCGGACGGTCCGCGGACAAATTAAATATATTACCAAAAGTTTTTTTATCAAGATAACTTAATAGTTGGTTCAAAAAATCTAGTTGAAAGAAAATACAATTGAAGGTTATAGAATACAACAAACAATAGTAAAATGATAACAAAAATCGAGACGGGACAACAAAAACTTGATGCAAAACCAAAATATTTTGACATAATTGATACAAAACCAAAAGGAGTCTCCACTATCGGACTGTTCGCGGACGAATTCGGACCGGACATGGATATGACCGTGTCCGGGTCCGATTTTTAATCGGACCAAAAAAAAAGTCCAAGTTTTGTTCGTTAATGAATCGGACGTTCCACAGTCGAACCATTTATCGAGCCGGACACGTACGGACAACGGACTACTTTGTCCATTTTACACCCCTATCAAAAATGACAGCCGACAAAAAGTAGCAGCTTGTGGAAGACTTTTGTTAAAAGTTGTCGTGAGTTTTCAAAAGTGTTTTGTTAAATTGTTGTTACCCTTGTTAGTAACTCATGAATAAAACTCGAATTATACACACAAAAATTTCATATCTTTCATAAACGTATAATATTTATGTATTTTTGAAAGATTCGAATTAGTATGCAAATTTTAAATGTGAAGTTTTAAACGTGTTCCATATGAATTATTGAAAATTTTGACACAAAAAACGTGGTGGAAACATGTTTAATTAACCAAATTTGACAACATGTTTAAGCATTTGAAATTTTTAACCTCAATATTTCCATTTGACGAATATTTGACCGATTTTTTAACGTATTTTTACTTGCAGTGTGCCGATTTATACTCGTACTTTCGTTGTTCCGAATTTTTTTCGTTTGCGGAATTGCTAACAAGGGTCGTTACCAAACAGCTTTGTGTTGCAGTATGTAACTGCTGGAGGCGGCCATTTATTGTCTATTGATTAAGCACAATGGTGTTCAAGCAACAGATTTGTAACAATCATTTCATGGCTTGTATAATGTTGGCAGCAACACATTCATGGGTTGTTTGCTCGATTGCAAAGTTTTCTTCTCCTTTTTTTCTCCAAGTCCTTTGAAGAACTATTTCTTACTACAATACATTATCAGTACGATCTACCATGAAGGCTAATTGATCCGTGATTATCCTCGAACAAAATGAGTAAGTGTATCTCATTTATTTTCCATTAAACCTAACTATTTTTTTCATGCAACCACAGAAAATTATTCCATGGTGGCACACAAAGTTCTATGAGAACTAAATGACTATAATAGTCCTATCTAGGATAGTGGAGATGACAAATCTACCCTCTTAAAAAAAATTCGTCCTCAAAATTAGATCAAACTAGCACAAGAAACACAAGAAAAAACAAGAGAATAATACCTCAAGGCTCGAAGAGATAAGGGTAACGCTCCGCGTCTCATCTCTCTCTCTCTCTCTCTCTCTCTCAGGTAGACTCTCCTGGAGAGTGATGCCTCCATGCGACACGAACCAAGGGTATAACCTGGTTCCGTAGCACCTTCTCCTGACGATCCAGAATCTCCACAGGCTGCTCTTGATAGTTGAGAGTATGCCCCACCTCAACTCGGAATGATCTAATACATGGTTAGGATCTGCCCCGTATCGCCTCAGCTGTGATACATGGAATACGTTATGAACTCTCTCGAGCATAGGCGACAAGTCTAGTCGATAGGCCACAGCATCGACCCTTCAAGCATAGTGAAAGGTTGATGAAGCGTGGACTAAGCTTCCCGCCTCGGCCATAATGAATCGTGCCCCGTGTCGGAGAAATCCTCAGGAACACCATAGAGCCAGCCCAGTCACAAAATAAGTCTCATCACAATCCTAGAGCACTACCACAACAAGAACAAACAAAAAACTAAAATTATACCCTGAATTCTAACGGTCTCTGGTGCTATCGGCTCAATTGTTGCTGCCTATCCTGGGCCACCCGAAGTATTCCTGATCTACCACATGTTCACCTACCAAGATATGATACTAGCTCCTAAAGTTAACACTTGTATTTCTACTTCTTACATAAATTTCTATTGCAAATATCAATCATAGATAAGGTTATATTTCTAGTTATCATCTCTAACTTATCTTAAGAAAACAAACCAATATCTAGATTAGTCACTTACCTCCAACCGGGCTAATGGCTGGAACTCCCTCTCTGAACCGGGGCTTTAGCTAGGGGGGTGCACTAGGACAGTCTCGCATCAGGTGTGTAGCTGACCCATAATACAGGCATAATCCCTTCCTCTTCCTACAGTTGATCCTTGCATGCCCCGGCTTCTTATACTAGTTGCAGGTAGGCACCCGCTCTACTGGTCTCTGCTGAGCAAGATCCAAACTGGAATATATGGCATTGGCTGAAGGTTTGGGCGCTCCTGAGGCTCAGGGTGGATACTGTTCCTCACTCTCTTGGAACTATGCTCTTTTCCTCGAGAATGCACTATGTCCCTCAGCTCCTGGATCTGGTTCTGCTCCCTTAAGATCTCGATCTGAACTCTCTGTGTCTCTAACAAGTCCCGAAGGAGTCCAGATATAAAGTTCCATCAATAGGCAAACCTCCTGAGAATATGGTATGGGGCACCACTCCAGGAGGCAGAGGAGGAGGCGGAGGAAAACTCTCGGTCCCGGGCAAAACTGCAGCTCTCGCTTGAATGGTATGGGACTCTCTGGTGAGGCTGCTGCCATCTCCTCAACGGCAGGAGGTGCAACTACCCCTTTGTCAACCCGAGGGGTCACTACCTCCTGAGCAGTAGGAGTTGGAAGTATGCCACCAATCATGTCCGGAACTGCAGCTGCTCTCAAAAGACGGGCTCTAGTCACAGGTGCCATACTGAAAAGGTAGGTAGAAAACATAATAATAAAAAACTGATATTTATCATGATAACAGAAGAACTATCTACAATGGGCTACCAGTTATAATACTACTGTATTCTATGGTTTCAGGCTATAGGCATACTCAACTTATTGGCACACACTATCTAGGATACTATACTGCTTTATGGGATACTAAACTGATATTATCATGATAACAGAAGAACTATCTACAATGGGCTACCAGTTATAATACTACTGTATTCTATGGTTTCAGGTTATAGGCATACTCAACTTATTGGCACACACTATCCAGGATACTATATTATGCTTTATGGGATACTACCTTCTATTGCCTGCCTCAATTGAATGCGGGTAAATAAGTAGCATGCGGGGCTCAATTGAATGAGACACAAGTATCATATGGGTAGTAGGCTTATGGGGTCGTGTTCATATTTTGGGTCAACAAGTTTGGGTTGAAATGGTGTCCCCAATTCAAGTCAGAAATAAAAGTGACTTCGTAGGGTGAATCAAGATTGGGTCTTGGGTCAGGAAAGTCGTACGATAAAAATGAAGCACAAGATGGTGCCTGAGTGGAACACAAAGGTCATAGGCGTAGGGTGTCTTGTCTAGATCATGCATATGAAGTTGGTTTTGAGAAAACAACTAGTCTTGTGCTCCTAAATTAAAAGTCATGGCAATGTGCATATGATAATCATAAATAAAAGTGGGAAAGGTCAATGGCCTAAATTGATCCGAAAGTTGTGCGATACAAAATAGTACAAGGGAACAAGTTTGAGTGGGACATGATAAATCAAAATAAAGATAATCTTGTCTACTACAAACTCATGAAGGAAATTTTCAGAGATTGACATCTCTGACGCTCCAGAAATTAAAGTCACGGAAAAGAACATTTAATGATCAAAATAATTAAATAAAAATATTTATTGAAAATAGTTCCTTTAGAAAATTTTAAAATAAACCCTAACATTTACCTCAGTTCTCTATCACCTATCAATACTTAACCATTCTTCTTGCGATGAACACTGGTATACACTGCAATCATGCACCCTATTGCTACATTCGTCTATCTAGAATACTCTCTCTAGGGTGTCTACCCAAGTCTTGACACTGTCTACACAAGGCACTAACTTCTCTATATGATACTTGGATGGTACCCCTATACTAGGTTGCTTATATCTCTCATCCCCCTAGTCACTAAACTGTTGATGCCTAAACTTCTATAACACTTGACATACTTCGACTCTTGCTACTAGGGTACTCTTATTCTTGTACCTGGTGCAACTCATACCTTGACACTTAAAATCACTCTAGGGTTCTCATCTATATTTAATTATCATAAAAAATCATATACAATTACTTCTTAACCATACTCTAAACACTAATACTCAAGGACACAGACCAATAGCAAGTCACCAAGCCATCACGCTACGAAAAACCCATAATGAAATGAGAATCTACAAGGACCTGGACTAAAGAATTGAAAGTGTTCCTACTCCTAAGCTAATTGAAAATGGAACAAAATCTCTATAACAGAAGTGAAATGATAGAGATGACATTAGGACCTTTCTCAACATACAATCTGATAATCATATACTTTGTCCAAAATCATGATACTCAGAATCCTCGCCATGCCAGTAAGCAATGCTGTGATAAACGGTAGATTCCATAACTAGGTATGCACCTCTATAATCATGTCGTCTGGAATCCTCGCTACGCCGACTAGTATAGCTGCGAGAAATCCAAATCTTATGACCAAGATATGTACATCCTGAGTCAGGTCTCTACGTTTCCGCCACGCCGGCTAATATAGCTGCGATAAACTCCAGGTTCTATAACCAAGTAGACATTTACCTTTCCTGTTATTCCCGTCAACATATGCTATCAGAAGATACCGTAATTCAGGCCATAAAATTCATCTCTATATGAAAAATCAAAATCAACGATGATCCAACAAAATCAAATTCAATAACAAGGAGCAAGGGCGAACAGAAACAAAAGGAAAGGATTTCAAATTGACGTTCAACCAAGATTCTCAAGGGTCGTCCAATGAATCTCTCAAAAGTCCTAACTGTGATTGAGTAACTCCTATCATAACCTAGAACCTACTGTCACGCCCGATCCGGGAAATCGCTCGTCCTCGCTAGATTTTACCCGAATTATCATCCTCGCTGGAGCGTGATGCCGCACGAGCCTGGAGTTGCGCTCGTGCAAGGCAAGATAACGGTTCACATAGTGATCATCTCAAAATCGTAACATAAGCAGCGAAAGGAAACAAAGAATACAATTAGAATCTTTTATTAATATGAACTGAAGGTTACAAGGCTCTGAATAGCCCAACTTAATATGCCAATTGGCTACAATGCTCATGATCTCTCTAGCTCACAAAGGATTACATTGTTCCATACATTATGCCTCTTTATAGTCACCAAGTTGTCTTCGGCCGAACATCTCCATGTCGCAAGTCCGAACGCCTATACGGTAGCTCCTCTTGAATGCCAAGGACTCCATACCTCGGCACGTCCAAGCCAAGCCCCGCCCCGAGCCGATCATAACCCGAACCTGCACACAAACTAGTGGGGGACTAGTGCTTTCGTCATCGCTTCGCATTGATCAAAACCCGTTCGCACCCAAACCAAACACTAAATATCTTTAGTGAAACATGCATCTTAAGTTGTGATCTTTCTATTTAGCCTTAGGGTAAATTTCATGGCAATACTTAAGCATAGCACCTTATCATAAATGTGTCCAATATCGTGTTTCTGCAGTAGATACAGTTAGACATAATCTGGACATAACATAGTGAATCGTGCTCATTCCGTTCCTCTTTGCCTAACCTACCATGGTTAGAACTTACATAAGCATTTATACGATTCGTGCAACCAATCGATCATAACCGTAAACATATGCATAAGGGTGGCCGGCCCTGCACCGGCACCCAACTCATCTCAGCCCACCGGCCCTATCATGAAGGTCACGGTGTTTCGCACCGTAATGGACTTGGAATATCTTATGTGTAAGCCTATGATCGCTTCGGTACGGGTTGCTAGCCCAATATCCGAAGGATCCCAAACTTATGGATATTATAGCTTATTACAGCACTGGACGGTCGCAATCCGTCCAAATGATGTGCACCATAAATACCACACATAATTTCCTCCTAGACCGAACGGTCCCGGTGCCCCGGCGTAATCGTCGAGGGAAGCCGCACCCGTGCACGGGCCATCCGAGTCCATTGACCATGCAATACGCGCCATAGCAAACACACATAACATTCCAACCAATCCTCCGTTGCATAAACATAATCTTGTTCCATAAACGGTTTCACGTTCCATAAACATAATCCATCATCCCTATCTCACGCTCCGTCGGCGTTATGCTCCAACACATCCATATTGATGTACGATGCCCAACGGCTTAGTCATCTCGTACTCATATTCAACGCGTACCATTCGTAAGTCTTTCATAGCCTAATTCCGTAGATACTTAGTTATTCCTTAGCTTCCGTGCACGAGGGCACGCTCAGTGCCATAATCAATATTCTATGCCTAGTGTTCAATGTTCTCGGAGGCGTGCACGTGATGACATCTCGATATTGTCTTTCAATGTTCTACCATAAGCACCCTACCGCGACTCGTACACTTGATGCACGTCGCTTCAATTGTTCAATGTTCAATGTTCTACCTTAGTGTTCAACATACTTGGACCTTTCGTCGTCGAGCAATGTAAGCCCCCTGAATTTCAGGGTTTATTTTAAATTTTTGAATAAATTATTTTCGATAAATATTTTATTTATTGTTTTTTATCATTAATGTTCTTTTTCGTGACTTTGACTTCTGGAGCGTCAGGGATGCCAATCTCTGTAAACTCTCTTTACGAGTTTTGTAGTAGACAAGATTATCTTCATGTTGATATATCATGTCCCACTTGAACTCGTTCCCTTGTGCTCTTTTTGTATCACGCAACTTTGGGTCAACTTAGACCAATTAATCGTTGAATAATTATTCACACTTTATCTTTGATCATTGTTTGCACGTCACCGTGACTTTTAATTTAGGAGCACCAGACCAATCGTTTTCTCAGAACCAACTTCTCATGAATGATCTACTCAAGACGCTCTTCACCCATGACCTTCGTGTCCCACTCAGACACTCCATTTTGTGCTTCATTTTCTTCGCACAATTTTTGGGTCAATTTAGGCCGATTAATTATCTACCGTAAAACCTGATTTAATTTCCAAATTAATTTCGGGACCCGACATCGATCCAACCTGTCGACCCAAAGTATGGACGTGGCCCACATGAAGTCTACTACCCACATGAAACTTGTTGTCCCATTTATTGGAGTCCCCGCATATTATTATTTCCTGTGATTTTAAATACCTATATTTAATTCAATTATTGCCTCCTGTCTGATTTTGACCCGACCCGGTTCGACCGAACCCGAACCGAAGCTCCATATTGTTCTCCATGACTACCCAAACACCCCATATAATTTTCCTATTTTCCTATTTTAAATATCTATTTTTCTCTCTCCACTTTACAAATATCCTATATATATATATATATATATATATATATTAAAAAAATATATATATATAACTTTCTCTCTCTCTATAATAAACACACACACACCCCCTTCACCTCACAGCACACCTCACCCCCCTTGGCCGACTTCACACACTCCCTCTATTCTCACTCTCTCAAATATCTCTCTCTCTCTCTCTCACTATTTCTATTATTAACACACACACACACAAATACTACACACTCTCTTACTCTCTTCCTCTCACTCGGCCACACTCCCTACCCCCTCACTGCCGACCACTACTCCTTCCCATGGCCGACCACCACTACAGCCACCACCTTCATCTTCTTCTTCTCCTCTTCTTCATCATCTACATTACCACCTCCATCACCAACACAACACCATCTTCACCACCATCACCCGAACAGCCCCCACCACCACCACACGCCACCGCCGGCGACCATCGCCATCGGCGTGCCACCACCGTGCCCCGGCCTAGCCCGTCCCCATGTCGCCTTGCAGACACACACAGCAGCATACAGCAGCAGCCACAGCAGCAGCGGTGCACACGTGCGCGCGCGCGCACGGGCCGCCGTCGTGCGCCGTACGCCGCCGCACGGCCGTCGTGGCCCCCCCGATGCGCGCACACCCTCGGTGACCTCCCCCTGAGCCGCCATCTCCTTCCCTGACGAGCCAAATAGGCTATTTGTGCATTTACGTCGAAATCCCGCCGTGACGCGCGATTTCAAACTTCAGAATTCGAGTCTCGGGACAGCGACTTCGTGCGGATTTTTGGGTCAATCTGACCGTTGGATCGACGAACTCCTTACTCCGTCATAATTTCGGTATATCCATCTTCACTCCCCTCAATTTTCGTCTGTTAATTTCGTCGTTTGATACCTCAAAACTGGCCACCAAGTTGACGTTTTAAATTGAACTATTTTTGGACAGTTTCGTGATGCCAACTTTGCGGGTTCGTATCTTTGCCATCGCAGCTCCGGTTGGCATGCTACCAGTTCCTGTGTGCAGCTGGTATAACCCTCTTCCTTCCTCCTTTAAGTTTCGTTTCATTATAAGCACGTTTGGTTGGTCGAATTCGACGCCAAAGTTGGCCATCCGAATTCTTTAATTTGCACTTGTTAAATTCCATTTTGAGCTCGGGACTCCGGATTCAATTTCTGACACCACCAGTAGACTCGTGGCGTCGTTCTAGCATATTTTCATATAAAGTTTGCTTGATTTGGAGAACGTGGGCCCTGGCACATATTTCGGTGCAAAGCGGGTCCCACTTTTCGAGTCAACGGGTCACTTTGAGATTGGCTCATCGGAATCCAATTCTGGATATACCATTGAGTTCGTATTGTCATTTTGGACTCGTTGACATATAATTTGCTGAGTTTTGAAGACATTTGCTCCGACACGCATTTCGATGCAAACTGGATTCCAAATGTCCGCGTCAACGTATCATTTTGAGATCGGCACATCGGAATCCTATTTTGGACATACCGTTGGGTTCGTATCATCATTCTGGATTCGTGAACATATAATTTGCTAGGTTTTGTAGACTTCTATCTTAACCCATTTTTCGGTGTAAAATATGTCCAACGACGGACATTATTTTGACCCAAAATTACCGTTTTGCCCATGTGTCTAAATTGGACTTATGGGTAGGCTATCCTAGCTAATTTGACCATTCTTGACACGTTGGTGATATTTATTTTATCATCCGACAACATCTGTAGATTTTGCTTATGTATTATCCTTAATTTGTAATTAATTATTTTTCCAGAAATTATTACTTTCTGTTTTTGAATTTTATATATATTTTAATTGCTGTAAAAATCTGGAAAAAAAATTGTATTTAAATACTATATTAATTTAGCTAATTTATTATAATTTTTCCAGCATTTATTTAGTGCTTTTGGTATTTTATAAAAATAGGAAAATATAACTTATTTTCAGTATATTTATGTTTGCTGATTTTTAATAAATATTTATGAGGGTTTATAAATTCCAAAAAAATTAGTATAAATTTCTATAATTAACAAGGATCATTTTGGTACTTTATTTTATATATAATTGAGCTTTTTGTCTATCTAAAAAATTGTTGGAACATAGTGTACAGTTTGATTTATTTATTGAATAGTTACGACTTGCAAGTTTTGTGTTGTTTTGAGTTATAGACGTATTGGACCTCACCCTACACTAGTGTAAAGTCCCTAGAAAATTAGTTTAGATATAGTGGCACTCTACATTGGACTTTTATGCTAGGTCCCCACTTGGCTAGCATCTAGTTAGGAGTCGTGTCACACCACTAGTGTAATATTGAACATAGCTTAGAACTGAGTTTGTATATCATTATTGACAGGACACTAGGCATCTATATCTTCGTACTAGTATTATTGCTTTGCTCGAGGCAAGTACATCTGCAAACTCATTACTGTCTTTTAATGCTAGAACATGTATTAACCCTGTTAAAATACTGATCCTTGAGGTAGCAAGTTAAATCTTCACATGTTGTATTACTTTCAGTACCTACCATGCTTAGGACAGTTCTTATATCTTCACATGCTTCTTACTGGTTCTCAGTACATGTTTCACTATGTTTTATACTACTCGGAGTATTCACATGATTCATACTGCTCCCAGTACCTGCCATGCTTATACTACTCCCAGTATCTCTCACATGTTTTTACTGTTCTTGTATCACTCACATGTTAATAAAAATAGGTTAAGGGGAAACTGTTAGTAGTGTACGTGATCATGCCCCCCTTCTCCGTATGTATTTACCGAGCACTGTTATATTCTATATATAACTTTGTCGTATGTCTGATCCCGCGTTTGTGTATGGATATACACCGATGCCGTTAAGGGTACGTACGTACACTTCAGAAAACTTGATATGTACCGCTGTATATCCTATTTTACCTATTGACTGATCACTCACCTACTACAGTTTTAAACTTTAAAATGAATATGTATTGCCATGATAGACTTATGAGATATACCATGTTCCCTATGTTACTATGATACTGTGATTCCAGTCATACCATGATTCCAGATATGCCATGTTCCCTATGTTACTATGATACTGTGATCCCAATTGTATCATGAGGCCATGTTTCCAGTATTTTCTGTTTTCTAGACTTATCACACCATGTTTCTTGTTATACATCTCTTTCATTATATATTCAGTACTTTAGTTGTAGAGGTCGTACTTGCTCCCGTCCTGACAGGATAACGTTGTAGGTATACTTTCTGAGAAGAAAATGCTATGTGTTACATATTATGGCACTGATTTTGAGGACCTGGCCTTAGCTCCAGAAGAGGCCCCAGCGGGGAACCTTGCTTAGTTATCTTTCACGTGTTTTGAGACTTAGACTTTGTTTTGAACTTACATTTGATACTGGACTTTGTCTCAAGTTAGATACTCTAGAAGTATATTATTTAGTCTGTGCTTATGTTACCTTCGCTTATAGATGATGTGTTGTGATAAACCTTTAAATGTGATTTTAGAACTGTTAGCTTCTTAGATCCTTTATTGTCTATTCTTAGAACAGCTTACTACGCTTTAACCAAGCGTAGGCTGGACATGGCTCGGCTCGGTCCAACAATTTGGGTAACGGGTCGTGACAAGCAACGCTCGCTAACTCGATAACATCTTACGCATACAATGACATCTTTTATTAGACGTGAAGGAATAGGGAGAGAGAGTCAAAAACCCGCCCACCTTAAGTCGATACGCCTTGCCGTTTCGCTGAGTTGAAGCGGCTCGCTTTCATAACTTGGTCGCATAGCTAACTCTCGGACTTAGCCATTCCTTTGAACTACTCGGTTGATTTGGCCTATCGCACCCATGCCACGATCCGTAATCCAGCATAAAGGCATAGCCTACACACCAGATCAACTAACATTAGCACTTGCTCAAATGGGACTTATCCTTTGTATCGATTCGATTAATAGATTCCAATCGACTCAAAGCTTACCTTTGGCCAACGTAACTCTCGTATCGATTTACATCGATACATCATCGGGTCAACGCAACTCTTGGAGTCAACGACTCATTATAATGCACCATGCGGAGCGGGGCATTACATAATATACCACTCAAAACAAGGTTCATCCTCGAACCGAAACCAACACTTAATCCAAGTGTCTCGCTAGATCGTTTCATGATCTCGTGCCACTATCGTTTGAATCATACAACTTAGTTTGGATCATACACATATTTTAGGCGTCCCACCAATATATGCATTTCAGCCAAGCTCAGTTGTAGGATATCGGGACAACTAACAAGCTCAACTTAAATCTCAAGCACCAATCAGTCCGTATTCGACTTAGTCAGACCTTAGCGCCTATTCTCAAAATATTTCTCGTATGCATCATCCTATAACATGCGATCATCTTCCAACATCTTGTGCATAACTTAACTCGAAACTATTAGTTTGATCTCATAAGTTTCTCGCCGGCCACCTAACACTCGTATTGCATCGAGTCATTGCGCATCCGATCACAACAATTCTCCGTAATGCCTACTCGTCCAATCGTTTCCTATCTCTCACATAACTCAAGTCTTTCATCCAATCATTCATAACATTTGGCCTTAACGACATGGACTAAGTCCAACATGTCACAAATTCCTTTGCCTACAATCCGTACTAAGTCTCGCACACAACTATCCCAACACGACCCACGTTCTCGAACTGCCTATTCATCGCGTCTGGGGCTACCCCCGTTAGGTAACTTATCCAGACATCATGCTTAATCTCTCCCGACACAAGAGGTCAACTTGAGTCTACGATGCTCAAAGGCAACAATCTTTCCGACCCAAGGTCTCTTACGATACGCTCATCCCCGATTCTCGACCGAGTACGAATCCTTTACTCAATTTCGAATCAATCCCGACTAGTTTGTTTCATAACATAGATCGCGCGTCCAACACACATAACCTACCCGTTACTCCAATTAATCTACGACACAACTCTTAGGGTCGTTCTACTATCCGTTGCTCTGCGCATTGCAGAATCCTTGTAATCGCCTTACCGCATCGCTACGCTAAGTACGTTCCTCAATACCTATTCGATCATCGACCAACCAAGTCTACTTACGTACTTATTCGATCGATCATAAATTTTCTTTCCTGACCGTATCGTTCTAGTCGAAGGATACTCGCTAACTTACGAAACATGATACTCACTCGCTTAGACTTATCCTCAACATGTACTACCTCATCTTTCATCCTCGACGAAATTTCTTACGTGACTTTATTGGGTCATCCTATGGGACTTCAATATTCACTTGATTTGGCGGTCAAGTCTTCTAGGATCATCTGTCCCGAAACTACGCTCGATAATTGAAGATCATCAAAGAGGGACAGTTACAACGAACCATGCTATATCCTATTGCGGAGCCAAATCGATTTCCGATAATTTCTATGGGACTTTATCCAATCCGACATAATTTACCAATCCACAATTCATCTACCCTCGTACAACTGATGCGCCGTTAACTACTCGAATCACTCATGCATTACCGTCAATACTATCAAAACCGAGCAACATTTGTTCGCCTCAGTACGAGTCCATCTACTCACGTCAATACCTGGTACACTCTAGGTTTATCGTACAATCCTCAATTCCACCTTCGCATCAAACCACAAGTCCATATCAAATTTGCCACGCCTCGCAAGTTCGATCATCCCCGCTGGATGAATCACCATACCAGCGCTCACGCGGAATGATCGTCCTAATTTGACGTGACGCATGTGCGAGGCTGGTGTTGCGCTCGCTCAAGACAAGAATGTCAACATAGTGGTGATCCACGAAGCAATCCAGACACTTTCATTTTCATCCAAGTAATATCCATCCACTCTTAATTTCTCCGAAGCATTCCTATCATTGTCATCCAAACTGTCATCAACTTAACTTGTATCTCATTCATCCAACAACAATGCTGAACATAATTTTCGTTTATTCTATCAGAGTATCCCCGAGTTATTGCATATCGTCTTTGATATGCCTCAATACCATCGTCGATATGCATAACTTGAACATCTTCCTTTCTCATAATCTCCAATTCGTTGCAATCATTGTTATCGTCCGAACTCGAATACGAATCAAGTCTTGCACACATCAAGATCTATTCCGTTATAACTAACTACCATAATCGCAACACAATTTCCAATTCACATATTTATTCTCATATTCCAAACTCGTACTTCCAAATCGTGCTACCGACTCGTCGTGCTAACCCAAATTCGTTCGTACGATTTCTCCGAACCTACTCAACTCGTTTCGAATAAGTCTTCGTATTAACTCAACGTAATTTCGACCGGGTCGACCACTTCCTCAACTTAACATTCCTTCGCTATGCTCAGCCTATCGTTCGACTTACACTTAACGAATCCTCGTCCGACATATCCTCCGTGGATATGACTTCGCACATAATCGTTCAACTCAATTCATCAAGGCATACTTGCATCGACTTCTATCAAGTCATTCCTATTCAAGTCTTGGTACTACTCCGTTCGTTGAGGATAAACCTATCGTAACAATACAATCGTCCCGACGAAATCTATCGCAAGTCACCATACGGCTTAACATAGCTATCGCTAAGTGGTATTCCATATACCACTCAGAATCGAGCCTATCTTTATCGATACAATACTTCGCTACACTGATCGCACAAGTGGTATTGCATATACCACTCAAATCGAGTCATTACTCGACTTTACACTCCGCATAGGTCCGACATCTATCTTGCAATCGACTATCCCATATGGCGATCTTTCCGATCCCAGCTCTAGCGTTCTTCTTACTCGAGTTGGCACAACAACTGGACCAACATGCCTTATCGTTCGCTCAAGTTCGACATACATTTTATCTAACCGTACCTTGGCGATTATATCGATCACATATGCAACATTCGCTTACTCAAAGCTCAACGCGACATTCGGCCAACATAAATGTTCGCCTACTCAAACTCGACTTAGCGACCAACTCGACTCGTTACTATCGCATCCGCGATTTTCTAATCTCGTTCATTGTAACTCGTGCAACAATTTACTCTCGATACTTAAGGTCACAATCCCGTTCGACATATTGCTATCCATACGCATAGCCACACAACACGTATCATACCATATCGACTCGTTGCACTGATGCAATGAACGATTCACGACTTGCTGCACACCATGCAACCAACAACACATAATCGTTCGTATAGCATCATAACACGCATCGCCTCACATATCGACCCGTTGCACTTTGTGCAACCAACAACACATATCTCTTCGCACCTTGTACGACCAACAACACATAACTCCTCGCACTTCGTGCGACCAACAACACATAACTTCTCGCATTTCGTACGATCAATAGTACGTATATCATTACAGTTCGTGCAACCAACATCACCATATTCGTTGCACTTCGTGCGACCAACATTCCATAACTCGTTGCACTTTGTGCAACCAACGTTCTCCGATGGCACCCGGAGATAGCGTGATAGTCACGACATACTTGTGGCAGACGTACGCACTTAATATAGACTTATTGTATGGAACATCCAATGTAGCGTCGAGCAGATCCATGAGCCATGCGGTTGCGAAAACAACTTAGAGTCAACTGAATTTCGATATCGGAGCAACTGAGGGTCAAAGAGATTCGTTCACAGTCCAGAGGATGGAACCGCTCTGTTACCAACTTGTCACGCCCCGATCCGGGAAATCGCTCGTCCTCGCTAAATTTTACCCGAATCATCGTCCTCGCTGGGGCGTGATGCCGCACGAGCCTGGAGTTGCGCTCGTGCAAGGCAAGATAACGGTTCACATAGTGATTATCTCAAAGTCGTAACATAAGCAGCGGAAGGAAACAAAGAATACAATAAGAATCTCTTTTATTCATAATGAACTGAAGGTTACAAGGCTCTGAATAGCCCAACTTAATATGCCAATTGGCTACAACGCTCATGATCTCTCTAGCTCATAAAGGATTACATTGTTCCATACATTATGCCTCTTTATAGCCACCAAGTTGTCTTCGGCCGAACATATCCATGTCGCAAGTCCGAACGCCTATGCGGTAGCTCCTCTTGAACGCCAAGGACTCCATACCTCGACACGTCCAAGCCAAGCCCCACCCCGAGCTGAGCATAACCCGAACCTGCACACAAACTAGTGGAGGATTAGTGCTTTCGTCCTCGCTTCGCATTGATCAAAACCCGCTCGCACCCAAACCAAACACTAAATATCTTTAGTGAAACATGCATCTTAAGTTGTGATCTTTCTATTTAGCCTTAGGGTCAGTTTCATGGCAATACTTAAGCATAGCACCTTATCATAAATGTGTCCAATACCGTGTTCCTGCAGCAGATACAGTTAGACATAATCTGGACATAAACATAGTGAATCGTGCTCATTCCGTTCCTCTTTGCCTAGCCTGCCATGGTTAGAACTTACATAAGCATTCATACGATTCGTGCAACCAATCGATCATAACCATAAACATATGCATAAGGGTAGCAGGCCCTGCGCCGGCACCCAACTCTCATCTCAGCCCGCCGGCCCTATCTATATGAAGGTCACGGTGTTTCTCACCGTAATGGACTTGGCATCTCTTATGTGTAAGCCTATGATCGCTTCGATACGGGTTGCTAGCCCAATATCCGAAGGATCCCAAACTTACGGATATCATAGCTTATCACAGCACTGGACGGTCGCAATCCGTCCGAATGATGTGCACCATAAATACCACACATAATTTCCTCCTAGACCGAACGGTCCCGGTGCCCCGGCGTAACCGTCCGAGGGAAGCTGCACCCGTGCATGGGCCATCCGAGTCCATTGACCATGTAATACGTGCCATAGCAAACACACATAACATTCCAACCAATCCTCCGTTGCATAAACATAATCTCGTTCCATAAACGGTTTCACGTTCCATAAACATAATCCATCATCCTTATCTCACGCTCCGTCGATGTTATGCCCCAACACATCCATATTGATGTACGACGCCCAATGGCTTAGTCATCTCGTACTCATATTCAACGCGTACCATTCGTAAGTCATTCTCATAGCCTAATTCCGTAGATACTTAGTTATTCCTTAGCTTCCGTGCACGAGGGCACGCTTAGCGCCGTAATTAATGTTCCACGTCTAGTGTTCAATGTTCTCGGAGGCGTGAACGTGATGCACATCTCAATATTGTCTTTCAATGTTCTACCATAAGCACCCTACCGCGACTCGTACACTTGATGCACGTCGCTTCAATTGTTCAATATTCTATCTTAGTGTTCGACACATACTTGGACCTTTCGTCGTCGAGCAACGCTCGCTAACTCGATAACATCTTACGCATACAATGACATATTTTATTAGATGTGAAGGAATAGGGAGAAAGAGTCAAGAACCCGCCCACCTTAAGTCGATACGCCTTGCCGTTTCACTGAGTTGAAGCGGCTCGCTTCCATAACTTGGTCGCATAGCTAACTCTCGGACTTAGCCATTCCTTTAAACTACTCGGTTGATTTGGCCTATCGTACCCATGCCACGATCCGTAATCCAGCATAAAGGCATAGCCTGCACACCAGATCAACTAACATTAGCACTTGCTCAAATGGGACTTATCCTTTACATCGATTCGATTCATAGATTCCAATCGACTCAAATCTTACCTTTGGCCAACGTAACTCTCGTATCGATTCACATCGATACATCATCGGGTCAACGCAACTCTTCGAGTCAACGACTCATTATAATGCACCGTGCGGAGCGGGGCATTACACCTACATCCTAATAGCAGGCTCGTAATTAGTACTCTAAGTCGAGTATCATTACGAAACACACTAGTTGCGACACTGACCTGCATGGGCCACCATAAAAATGTGTCATCACCCGCACCCTATTTAGGGACACGAGCACGTGGTTATGTCCAGCCTATGCCGCAGCATCGGCGGTAGAACGCTGTAAAGGTCATCTAGAATATATAGTATCTAAGACATAATAATACAACCTGTCATCTCCGCACGGAGGAATATAATCACAACTCAATCACATACATCTAAGGAAGATAAGCACGAATGATAAAGATAAAGATGGAAGTAGATAGACTGAAATAAATGCGGAGTCACAAACACCAGTTCAGAATTTAAAGACATAAAATAATCACAAATAAGTTCTACAAACCCAATGTATCAAGCTGGAATACAAATCCAGACAAAATCTAGCTAATCTAAGTCACTACAGGCGGTGCGTCCTCTATATGCACCGGATCCACGGGCAGGTCCTGGTCGTAGACTCCATCTATGCCAAACCCGTAGTAGGTCGGACAATCTGCATCTAAGTCCTCTAAAAAACAACAGGGGTTATCCTGTCAGGATATGAGCAAGTACAACGCCAATAGTAGTTCCATGTGAATTAACAAATACTATATGAGACAATTATAATTGACAAATACTATAAGAGCCAATAGCAATCTACATCCGTTTGACTCTCTCTCGATCTCTCATATATATACGAACGGGTCCTAGGGGTCGGGTTCCGCTTTGTCTCGGGTTTGGGATGTTGGAGAAAAGCCCAGCTGGGCTTGCTGCAGCTGGAGTGTGTGTGGGGTTTTGTTTGTTTTTATTATATATATATATATATATATATATTTATTATTATTATATATATATATATATAAAATAAAAAAATAATATATATATATATATTATTTTTTTATTTTATATATATATATATATATTATATATAAAAAAAAAAAAATATATATATATATATATATATATATATATATATATATATATAAGAAGAATAAAGAGAAGCAGTAGCAACCCCAAGCCGGCCCACAGCCCAGCATATGTACTTCCCGAGCGGAACCGACCCTCTCCCATTCTGTTGGTAACAGAACACGCGTACATAAGCTCGAGAGAACAAGCAAAACTAAAACCTATATGTCGAACTTAAAACCCTAGCCTACCCTAGACCATGGGCAACCTTCCCAGTACTGGATGCCGCCGCGCGCGCGGCTGCTTGCCGGTCGAACACACCGGAGCGCGCGGATGCACAGGCTGTCAACCGACAGTAACAGCAGCCGCGGAGGTATATTTTGAATCCATGTTTCTCATCCTATATTTAACCGATTTCTGATCTGTAAATTAGTTTAGAAAGCCAACATAACCAAGGTTAGATCCCAGTAATTAGGTTTTGGTTTAGTCGATATATATTTATAAATATATATATATATATATATATATATATATATTTATATATATATATATATATATATTTATATATTATATATATAAAAATATATATATAAAATAATATATATATATATATATAAATAAATAAATAAATAAATAAATAAATAAATAAATAAATAAATAATAAATAAATAAATATATATATATATATATATATATATATATATATATATATATATATATATATATATATATATATATATATATATATATATATACTTATATAACTCCATTGAATAATAAAATCCTAATAATTGTACAAAAATCTAAATTTATTTATAAAATAAAAATTAAATATTTTATATTCTATATTTATTAAATATATTAAAGTTTTATAAATAAAAATTATTTGTATACATATACTTTACCTTTTAAAAATAATAATTATTTAACCATCAAGATAAATACACTAACAATAATAACTTAAATAAATATTTAAATAATAAAATAATGTAAATGACTATAACAGCCCTATCTAGGATAGTGGAGGTGACACACATCCAAGCAAGCTCCGCACATGGGAGGTTGGGGTTAGTACATTGTCGTGCACTGGTGAGTTGTCTCTAGCCAACTCAACCAAAACCAAATACAGTTAAATTAGTAAGTGTAGGCAGATATATATGGTCTTTCTAATCTTACCTTATGATCAATTACATGGCATAGTAAAACATGTGTCTATAATCATACATGTGTCACTCAATACAACAATTGATCTTACCCAATACTTAGTATCATTCCCTGTCATATCATATATATCATTCATAAACATAAGCATGATGAGTGTGTCCCTATATATGATATTTATTAGCCTTCATAAAATATATGTACATATGTATGTGAATTCGTCCTTGCGACTAACTAGTTAAACCTGCAAGTAGATGACATTAGCATCCAGCCTATCTATATGAAGTTCACTGGCACCATAAGCCATATTGGACTATTCTCTCGATAATATGGTGATCATTCGCGTGCAGGTAGCTAGTCCCACCGAAGGTCCTAAAATATCTGTATTGTGGCACGCCCTTCCAGTCGGATATCAAAACCAACTGCAGGTCCCGCAATACCCCGTGCTTGAAGCACGTTCTATATAATTTCCTCCTAGGCCGGATCGATTCGGGTGGCTCCCGAAAACGTTCGAAGAAAGCATAACCTTGTGCACAAGTTGTCCACGACTATACAATATGTGTGATAATTAATCAATTATAAAACATATGTGTGGTACATAATTCTTATTAGAACATCACACATCTCTACTCATACTCACTGTATCATACTTAATTCCATGTTTCGATTGGCAACCCACTGGTCCCAAACACACCGAGGAACCATGCCCTTCTATGGTGCCGTACAACATTCATATCATTTTCTTGGCACCATGCCACACACACATTCATTACCATACCATTGTACCAAGTCAAACATCCACATACTATATCGTGGTGTCGAGCCACATACTTACCATTGTCCTTCTCTGCATAGACAACATAACATACACCAGATACATAAAATACTATGTTATACATTACAACATAAACAACATTCCAGTCTATGTGATATGTATCTAGCAATACTGTCACACCCCAGTACCGAAATATGGGGACGTAGGCCAGCTGTAACGCCCCAGTCCCAAAATACTTAGGACTAGGTACGTATCCATGCCAGCTGCATACATACGAAGTCTACTCCAATATGGAAACTCGTATGTATACATAAGCTGTAAAATGCAGTAAACCATGATACTAACCTCATCCACAATAAAAGAATCAATACAAAATAGGAATCGACACTGAATTATAATTTGTACAAAAGTTGGGCGGAGACAAAGTCCACTACCAACTATCTCAAATAAAATGTACAAGAAGGAATAGATGAAATAACAAGACGAGCCAAGTGCAATCATCTTCGAAAGGATGGAGAAGATCACGACCTCGACTAGAACACCTGTAAATATCACAGAAGCACACACCTGGAGAGATAACCAGGTCCTCAGAGGGACGTAACAAGATACAATAAACATGCCATATAAATACTGAATATAAAATATGCCACAAACAAAAGTAAGTGACAAGACAACAATAAGGTAATCTAACCATACTAAAGTGAACATGCAGTTAAGAACAAACCTTTCGTCGCATGAGCCATGGCTGTAAATGGGATCTGGTATAGTCTCCACTTAGGCACCAGTGACCTAAGCGCATGACGTTCAAAAATGACAGTGGCAAACCTGAGAGGCTAAACATACCCGTATCTCCAGCGGAGCTTCCGGGTTACAAGGGAAGTGCAATCGAAGCCTATACGACAAGAAAATGTTTTCCCCACCCAATGTACCTATCATGTCGCATCCAAGACCATGTAACACTACTAACCGTCAAGTCTTCTAATATACAACTATTGACAGTTAGACCTAACGCATGCGCATGGGTGATCAGCCAACACGCAAGGACCTCTACATGCCACTCATCTCACATATTCTCATGGTACAATTGTGTCAAGGTATATGCAATACACTACAATCGGTAGTCTCTTAACTCTAGGGCCATATGCAATCAAAGGATAATAACAAGTAAGCTAATATCACTGAGTAGGTAGTAAATCAAGAACTGTAAGAACTGAAAATACAAGAACAGTGATATGTAATAACTATAAAATGAAGAATGAATATAAATAGTATAATGGTATGGTATCTTGCCCGAGGTTATGTGCAAAGGGAATAATCCTGTAGCTCGAACCGACAAATAAACGAAACAAGGAAAGCCAAATCCCGCAGATGACTCCGGATGCTATAATAAACATCACAAACGAGTTTGAAATAAAAGATATGCCTAGGAAATGCCTGTCCAAAAGTCAAATTTTGGAACATGGGCAAAATCGTAATTTCGGGTCAAAACGATGTCCGCCGTTGGACTCGCTTTGCACCGAAATACGCACCAGAACCTACGGTCTCTAAAGTTGTCAAACTATATGTCTACAGATTTATTTTTCTGAGACGAACTCAATGGTATGTCCAATTTTAGATTTCGAGGAGCCGTGCACAAAATCGCCCGTTGAGTGGAATTGTGGGCCTGCCAAAATGGCGTCCTGGTCAATGGTCTCAGAATTGGCCCAAACTTGGCGTACAGGACCAGAAAAATATTTCGAGTCCAATGGCGCAAGTTTCGTCACGATTTGATGAGCGTTCACAATGTAATTGGAAAATATCAAAAAAGCCCGATACAGTAAAATTTGACGGATACGGATCAAATTCGTCGCGCACATGCAACCAATTTGAATTCCGTCAAATTTTGCACGTCTACGAAGTTGATACGGACCTTTCGGTACTTTTGGTTCGCGACCACGTCGTCCGGATTGGCGGAACGCACGTCGTACTGGGGTTTTTGAGTTTAAAAAAAAAACTAATTTCTCATGATTTTTAATTTAATTAAATCTAAAATTTATTGCAGAAAAAATAGATCTATTTGAAGGGGATGATAGAGGGTCATTTGGGCTTTCTATACGAATTTACGGATCTAAAAACAAACAAGAATTGATGGAGAAATTTAATGGGGAAGTCGGGTACCTTGGAGTGGAAAACTGATGTTGTTGTGGGTGTTTGTGGTTATCGTTGTTGTCGTCGTGGTGCCCAGGAGGTGGGGCTATGTGGCGTGACACGCTTGCCGAGGAGAGGGAGGAGGATGGAGGAGAGAGGAGGAGGCAGGGTCAGATTTGGAGAAGGAGGGAAAAGGAATTAGGGTTTGGTTTGAAGTTTATCACAAAAATAGGAAGGGGGTGTTTCGGCCAAGCATGGCTAATTGCTGCTGTTAGCAACTAAAGAAAATTTGTGGGGTGGTCGGCCCTAATTGGTGGTGGGGCCGACCACCATATGTTGTGGTTGGATATATTTTTATTTTATTTTATTTTATTTTCTTTCCTTATATATATATATATATATATATATATATATATATATATATATATATATATATATATATATATATATATATATATATATATATATTAGGAAATGGGGGCCAAATAGAAAAAGTTGCTGCTGCTAACATGTGGAAAATGGGCGACCATGTAAAGGCATTATCATATTTAATATTCTTTTATATCTTTTCTTTTAAATCTTTTCCAATCTTTAATACTTATATATATATATATATATATATATATATATATATATATATATATATATATATATATATATATATATATATATATATATATATATATATCCATAAAAATCTATTTAAATCCAAACAATAATTTAGATGTCATATATCCAAATATTTAATATATTTAAACCTATCTACATATATATATAAATTCAATCCTTAATAAATCAACTCAAAATAATAATAATATTTAAATAGGATAAACATGTTTATTAAATCTCCACAAAATAACTGTAATAATAATAAAATAATAAACTCGTCCCAATGGGTGAACTTATACCGTACACCCTCATCCGGGTCCAGAAATTGTAAAATTTTGTAAAACATTATTTTATTAATAAAATATAGATTTTGTACCAAAAGTCAATAAATATTCAACAAGTTCTAAAATAATTTAAAAATATTTGTACATACACAAAATATTCCTACATGGCCACCTTGGTCATCCCACATGCTCACATGGGCTTAAATTTGGTTCGGGCCCAGTTCGGGCTGAATTGGACAAACCGGGTCTCTTAAAAGTCACAAATTTAAATTAATAAATAATTAATTTATCGGTGGAGGTTAAATCGCAACATGGCCTGGTTTTCCTAGTTCGATCTTCACCATGGCTAGGCTTCCCCCAGCATGGCTAGTACACTAGTCAAGGCACACTGCTACATCTTTTGTGCCAAAATTTATGGTCGCCTTGTGCTCCAAAACTCAATAATGGCTAAGGTCATTTCAAAAAAATCATAAATTTCCTAAAATTTATTTTTATGTCTTTTTAAATAAAAAAATTTAAAAATTTAGGGGTTTTACATCCTACCCAACTTACAAGAATTTCGTCCTCGAAATTTAGGAATAATAGGACAGATAGGGTTGAGGGATAGAAAGAGTTTGTCAATACCAAATACAATTAAATTTTGGAGGAGGCGATGAAATAGCGTTCGACACAACCATGCATTAGAAAATTGTGGAGTTGATATATCCAAAATTATATCATGGTTATGGAAATAAATAAGGGTTACTAGTGAAGGAAACAAAATTTTTGATAACACAAATTAGAGAGTAGCAAAGAGTTAGGGGGTTCAAGGAGTATAATTTGATATTTGGGAGACGTGGTTCATGGGGAGAAACTGGAGAGTAATCGCCTTGGTTGAGAGTTTGTTTTAAGCGAACGATTAGAATCATCCTCGAGTGCTCAAGAAATATTGGAAGGGTACATAAAAAATTTAGGGTTAAAGAAATGGAGAGTAGTTAAAGGCGAGGATATAGCCATATGAGTCGGTCAGTGGCTATCTACATTTGTGTATAAATAGCTGATAGGGCAACCAAAGGTGATACCTTGAGTCTATCTATCAAGTACAAGCTTTGTCTAGAATAGGTAAAGACGAAAGCTATCAAGAGTCCAAGCAAGATGGTTTGAATACTAATACATGGTTCAGAGGCGATTGAATAATTCAAAGAGAATTGTCAAGGCAGTCACGGATGAGATTTTAAGGGCAAGTTTAACGATGTCTCCATCCGCGTCGAATAACATACGAAAAGTGAACCAGAGTGCAACATGTTGATCAAACCATCATGTACCGATTCTGATTAAACAATATGTTAGTGGGTGTATCCAATAAAATATGTCATGATCAAGCTCGAAAAGTTGAGCTTACAAAACTACGACTAAATTAGCAGCATAAGATTTGTTGAAATATAAGTAAAGGAGGTAATGATGAAGGAATTTAATTAGTCCAAGATCTTTTAAAATTAAGCCTCGCCCGAAATGTGGACCTATACAGTTGTCCTAGTTTTCTTCATTTATGGTTTGGTTGTCTAGATAAGTTAAGGTCCTCTGAATTTCTAGTCTAAGTGAACTCATCAACATGATTCATAAGGATAAAGGTTTTGTTAGATTGTGAAGTATTCTACCCAACTTACAAGAGTTAAACTAATAGTGTGCTGGGACAACGGTCAAGCAATCAAGGTAAAGTACAATGTTAAGCATTTAAGAAATCAACTAGAACACAATCGCATATCGGGTCGAAAGAATTGAGTCAAAGTTGGATCTCTAATTAAAGTCAGAAAGTATTTTGGTGTCATGGTAGAGGTTATAGCCTAGCCATTTTGACCAGAAAGTCATATCAAGAAAATAGTGTACAAGGAGACGTGTTTTAGTGGGACAAGATATATCTACATGAAGGTGGGCTCGTCTAGGTCTTGCATATGAAATTTGTTGGAAGGAAAAGTCTAATATTGTGCTCCAAATATCCAAGTCATGGTAAGGGACGTCAAAAGGTCAAAATAGAAAGTGGGAGTTCATTAAGGTGACAACTCATACGAAAATAAAATAGATCACGTTGAAGCATGAAATAAAATTAATTAAGGTCTCCAGTAAAAATAATTTGAGGACACGGTTCCAGAGAGAAGATAGTCTCCTAAATGAATACAGTTAAGGAACGATCAATTCATTATTCAATCCGCAAACGGTTAGTTGGTCACGAGGAAAGGTCGAGTAAGTCAAGATTGGGATATAGTCGCATAGTTTGGTTGATGACTAACAACACTTGTGTACATACTACTATCATGGTCATGAGTGATATGACAATTAGTGTGGCCTACCATTAAGATTTAACTCAAGTTTCCTCCAAAAGTTTCTTAATAAAATTTTTAAAAATAAACCACCAAAATTTGTATTCACTCCAAGCCGTTCAAATTTATCATAAAAATTTAAATCACTTTCATAAATCTCAAAGCAAATTTTATCATGTTAATACTGACTTTTTCAAAATTTTACATTTTCAATTCAACTTCTAAACTCAAGAGTTCAAAAATCATGAATCTATGTATAAAATATCCATAATCAATCATAACTTTAAACTCTACAAAAATTAATAGCTCCCCAGATAAAAATTTCTAGCACATACAAAGCAATCTCAAAATTTTAGCTCAATATTTTAATGCACTCATCAATTATAACTTCTATTCATACTAAATCATTCCAACATAATCACAACTTTTAAATGGTAACTTAATTTGATCAATCAAAACAACCTTATCACATCATTAATATATTTTTATTTTATTTTTTTATTTTTTTCCAAAAACTTGTAATATTAGCAATCCAACATTAAACTAAATTTTCAAAAAAAATCTTATTAGTCATAAATTATTATTATTATTTTTTACCAAAAATAGATTTGTAAATCCTCCATCATAGGACACAATTTAAAATAAAAATTCTCAAAAATCGTTCTCATAACTTTTAAATATTTTAAACCAAAATTCACCATCATTACTTCCACTTAAAATTCAAAATTTACTAAACACGAAAATCGCAAGTTGTACGACGCAAATTTAAATAATTTCTACAACCACATTTGAAATCTAAGATCATTTTCAAACCCAATTTATAACTGTTCAAAGGTGTATAACTATAACCCAATAAATCATAGATATCATAACTCAAAAAAAAACTAAGTCAATTATTATATTTGTTCAAAGATGTATAACTATAACTCCATAAATCATAAATATCAAATCTTGAAAATCAAATCAATTTCTTAAATCAATTGTGTATAGATTCCAACTATTTTCTTGCAGTATCATTTGAAATTCTATCAATCCTCTGGTGTTTACTATTTAGAAATCTCAAGGTTAAAAACTTTCTTTGGTAATATCCTAATTTACAATTTACTAATCATTAAATCACACTTTTTAGAAAAAGCCTTTTTAACTCAATTAGAGTCTTAAATGTATTCCAATTGCCAATGTAACCATTCTAGCCATGTGTTTGACCTATGAGCATATACTAGTGTGGTCATCTTTCTAACCATGTTTAAGCACGAGATGATAGGGTGTTGGTAGAAAGAGTTCAAGCAAGATGCAAAAATCAAGGGAGGCAACGAGAGTTCATAATCTGGAAATCAAGGAAGGTGATCAAGTATGTGGATGAGATTCCTAGACTCTAATCCTAGTTTGCAGGCTCACATCGGTACAGTAACGTAACCGAAGCGATAAAAGAGACCTGCATGGGCCACCACAAAAACATGTAACGCCCCAGTCCCAAAATACTTAGGACTAGGTACGTATCCATGCCAGCTGCATACATACGAAGTCTACTCCAATATGAAAACTTGTATGTATATATAAGCTATAAAATGTTGTAAACCATGATACTAACCTCATCCACAATAAAAGAATCAATACAAAATAGGAATCGACACTGAATTATAATTTGTACAAAAGTTGGGCGGAGACAAAGTCCACTACCAACTATCTCAAATAAAATGTACAAGAAGGAATAGATGAAATAACAAGACGAGCCAAGTGCAATCATCTTCGAAAGGATGGAGAAGACCACAGCCTCGACTAGAACACCTACAAATATCACAGAAGCACACACCTGGAGAGATAACCAGGTCCTCAGAGGGACGTAACAAGATACAATAAACATGCCATATAAATACTGAATATAAAATATGCCACAAACAAAAGTAAGTGACAAGACAACAATAAGGTAATCTAACCATACTAAAGTGAACATGCAGTTAAGAACAAACCTTTCGTCGTATGAGCCTTGGCTATAAATAGGATCTGGTATAGTCCCCACTTGGGCACCAGTGACCTAAGCGCATGACGTTCAAAAATGACAGTGGCAAACCTGAGAGGCTAAACATATCCGTATCTCCGGCGGAGCTTCCGGGTTACAAGAGAAGTGCAATCGAAGTCCATACGATAAGGAAATGTTCTCCCAACCCAATGTACCTATCATGTCGCATCCACGACCATGTAATACTACTAACCGTCAAGTCTTCTAATATACAACTATTGACAGTTAGACCTAATGTATGCGCATGGGTGATCAGCCAACACGCAAGGACCTCTATATGCCACCCATCTCACATATTCTCGTGGTACAACTGTGTCAAGGTATATGCAATACACTACAATCGGTAGTCTCTTAACTCTAGGGCCATATGCAATCAAAGGATAATAACAAGTAAGCTAATATCACTGAGCAGGTAGTAAATCAAGAACTGTAAGAACTGGAAATACAAGAAAAGTGATATGTAATAACTATAAAATGAAGACTGAATATAAACAGTATAATGTCAAAGTAACTTGCCTGAGGTTATGTGCAAAGGGAATAATCATATAGCTCGAACCGACAAATAAACGAAACAAGGAAAGCCAAATCCCGCAGATGACTCCGGATGCTGCAACAAACATCACGAATGAGTTTGGAATAAAAGATATGCCTAGAAAACGCCTGTCAAAAAGTTAAATTCTGGAACATTAGCAAAATCATAATTTCGGGTCAAAACGATGTCCGCCGTTGGACTCGCTTTGCACCGAAATGCGCGCCAGAACCTACGGTCTCTAAAGTCGTCAAACTAAATGTCAACAGATTTATTTTCTCGAGACGAACTCAACGGTATGTCCAATTTTGGATTCCGAGGAGCCGTGCACAAAATCGCCCGTTGAGTGGGATTGTGGGCCCGCCAAAATGGTGTCCTGGTCAACGGTCTCAGAATCGGCCCAAACTTGGCGTACAAGACCAGAAAAATATTTCGAGTCCAATGGCGCATATTTTGTCGCAATTTGATGAGTGTTCACAAAGTAATTGGAAAATATCGAAAAAGTTCGATACGAAAAATTTGACGGATATTGTGAAACCCGTAACTTTTAGATAATTATTTGAAAATTTAATTAGCTAATATAATAAATTATTAGTTGTTAATTTAGGAAAATGCATTTTTTAGAAAAATTATTAATTCTGGAAATTTTAGTCAAAAATCGTAATTTTCTAATTAATTAAATATTGTGTTTATTATTTATTCTAGTTAGGTTAAATTATTATTATTTCTAGTTAAACCCGTTAATTATGAAAACCATTTTTTTAGAAAAAAAAATTATTATTTTTTTTTGATTTTGACTGTTGGCCCTGACCCGTCTCATAAATCAATATTTTAAACCAATTAATAGATTTTGGCCTGACCCGAATCCTTATCCAGTCCTCATCCTGAGTCTATCCCGAGCCCGTTCCCGAGTTCCGGACCTGTTCCCGAACCCTAGTTCGAATCCAAGAAAATTTGGTCTTCGAAATCAAAAATATTTTGATATAATATTTATTAAAGTTTTCATAAGAAAAAGAGAAATGTTTGTTATAAATAAAATATTTCTTTATTAAACTCATTTAATCTTTTAACTCTTTTTTCTTTCAGGAGAACATTCTCCTTTTTATTGTTTCCGTTGAGCTCGGCTGACTTTGGTTTTTTCCGAACGCTCGTGACCTCTCCCTTTCCCCGCGTGAACTGCCGAAACCCCTCCTCTTCCCCTTCCGGTAACCCCTGCTCATCTCTCCCTACTTAAACCCCCTCTCTTCATCCCTCCCTATCACTCATCTCACCACTTTCCCCAATTTTTTGCCCTAACCCTGAGCCCTAACCGGAGTTCCTCCCGACCCGACGCCGAAGACCCCCGCGCCCGTGTCCTAGGTCCCCGGCGACCCATCCCCTCCAGCCTCGCGCCCCGACCAGGCTTTCCCCGGCCTCCCGCGCCTCCAGCGTGGCTCCGCTCGCGAGTCCCCAGGCCGATCCCGACCAGGGCCATCCTCCGCGCGGTTTTTCCGACGCTATCCCTCCGGGCCAGAGCTTCCCGAGCTCCGCGACGCTTCTCCGAGTTCCTGACCCCGATCCCGCTGTCTAGCGTTTCCGATTTCATTTCCGAGATTTATACCGCGGCTCCTCGACCAAAGGATTTGGGTAATCTCTGATAATCACAGTAGTTCGTCCCTCCCGTCATAGTCAATGATGAGATTTGGTCCACGAATTTTCTTCGAAAATTTGGATTTTGTTACATTTTTTGTTTCGGAAATTTCGGAACCATTTGATTGATATGTTCTGTGGATACTTTGATATTTTTGGTTCTATGAATGGTTTGTTGGTTTTGGTTTTCCGAAAACTCTTCGGAAAGAGTTCTGTAGGTTCAGATTTGAAATTGTTGGCTTTGGAAATAGGAACCGCGGTTTTCTTAGTTTCTGTTGGATTCTGTGAGGCTTTCCGGAATGGTTTCGGAATTTCTGAATTCGTTTCGGGTTTTCCAAATTAATACTGGGAAGTGATTCGTGATTATTTATATATATAAATATTGGATTTCCCTGGTTTGGGATACTTGCAGGAAATTATGGCACACTTTCCCAGTTTTTGGGTTGACCGAAAATGGAGGAAGTGCTGCCGGATTTTCTATAAAATCTAATTATTTTAAAAAATGGGTTTTCGGGAAAGATTGTATTTTTGGAAAATTTTGGGCGATGACCGTAATTGGTCAATGGGCCCTGGCTAAGTGCAAACGAAACCGGTTTTGTCCGGACGTTGAGGCATTAGCCTATTTGATGATTGGACCAAAATCTGAGACCTATTATTTAATTTATTATTAGTTTTATTTTGAAATTAAATTGTAGGATTTTTAGAGACTAACAATTGTTTTCTTCTTATTTTAATTTATGAATAAAGGTCTGTAAAAGGGCATAAGCCCAATTGTTTATTCTTGTGAGAAAGTGTAATAGCTTAGGTTTTATTTTGTTTTCTTTTATTTTCTGGATGATTTTTGGTCATGAGAACGTAGTATAAAATGATAATTATTTATTTTATTTTAAAAAGAAAAAATAATAATAAATGTTTTATCACTTAGCAGTTAAGTTATAATTTTTAAATAGAAATTCATGTATTTCTCATTAAAAAAAAAATCTTAGTTTTATATTTATATAATTATAAAATACCGAGTTTTTCCAAATAAACCGATAAATACAATTTTCTCGAAATTAAATATAAACTGATGTTTCTTAATTGCAACGCACTAATAATCGCGTTTTGGTTGTGTTAGCTAAATAAAGACTAAGATTGACTAGGACACAACTAGAGATTGCAACTAGTATAGTATCATTGGCGATTTTGGTTTTCTGAGACAAGTTTTCCGAATGTAGGATTTCAAGGAAGAACATGATTTCCCATCCCGACATATCGACCCGTCCAATCCAATCAATTTGAGGCAAGTACAGTTTGTGGTAGTTTACAATTATTTAGTAATAGTTTTACTGCAAATTTAAACCACGAGGCAACACGGAACTCTCTCTGAGAGCATTGACTGTTGGGTACTGGGGGAGTAGTGTAATGAGTATGACCACATCCAAAATAGTATAATGACTGTGTTAGCTTACCCCTCATACACACGGGGATAAGCCATACCGTATCAATATGATACAACTGTATAACCCAATCCGGTCATATTTCATTGTCTATTCACATCACACTATTTTAACTGCTGAAAAACTATTTACTTCAAATTGTTTAAAAGTGCATAATTCTATTATTATTTTAATTGTTAAAATATCATGAATTGTACTTTGCTCCCTCCTGACTGGAGACTATATTTTTAGGTCCTATTGAGGATGCAGAGCTACTGATTAGTAGCTACTATGACCCTGAGCTATACCCTGCTGTGCTTCCTGAGGATGGCGTACTTGATGATGGTGTTGCTTCTCTTTAGATGCTATTTTTTTCAGTTTGATAGTTTTGTCTAAAAACAATGTTATTTTAGTTGGTGGTTTTATGATTGTACTTTGTACTGAACAAGTTTTAATTTATCGAATAATAAAGATTGTAGTAAATTAGATTGAGTTGTTGATTACCTGCATATGGAAGATACAGCTTACTGTCGCCGTCTCATCAACGGTGCAGGCTGGGCATGATCCGATTCGACCCAAGTAATTGGGATCGGGTCGTGACATGTTTTTAGTGGTGGCCCATGCAGGTCATATCAATAACTTAGGAGAACCTATCTAGAGACAATTAGAACACTAGAACATTAATTTGCCACAACGTAGGACCGTTATATATTATAAATATTTTTGTTTGTTATAGACGGATAGGCTACCTTGCTTATGTTTATATCCTAAACCTTCCAGAGAATGGCCACTGACAAGACCAATTCTGCTGGCGATGGGATATCTTCACCCTATCATACTCCACCTCCTCAACCAAGTCCGGATCCTACACCTCGGCAGCTGGCCGACCGTCCCCATAATACAACGGCGGATCCATCATCTTCCCAGACGGAGATACAGCCCCCTGTGGTTTTGCCCACTCCAGCCGCCCCACCGGTACCTGTGGACCCCACCGACCTCATAGGTCTGCTAAGAGGAGTGCTAGAAGCCCAGAGAACTCAAGCTGAAGCTCATCGCGAGCAGACGGCGATTATGAGAGAAGGCATGGAGAATGCCCATAGTGTGGCAATGGTTGCACTGGAGAGAGGAGAAGCAGCTCAACATGAACCAAGGCCTGCCAAGGTAAACATAAATCTAAGGATTAATTTATGTAACATTAAGGCCATGTAATTAATGGGAATCATATTGCCAAGGTGGGCGATATTGAGAGTTTCAAGAAGCAGAACCCTCGACCCTTCAAGAGAACCGAGGGAATCGTCTATGCTGACGAATGGCTCGATAGCATGGAGCGTCTCCTAAGCGTCGCTCGACTTCCAGAAGACCTCAAGGCTGAAGCAGTGGGACTCCAACTGCAAAGTGTAGCAAGCACCTGGTATCGGAATGAACCCCGACTCCAGGACAGGCAGCTTGACTGGGACACCTTCAAGAGGTTATTCAAGAGGAAGTTCTTCCCAACATCAGAGTTGCGGGAGATGGAGAGGCAATTTCAGAACCTGAAGCAAGGAAATATGACTGTTGGAGAATATGCGGCAGAATTCGGCCAACTCAGCCTTTTTGCCAAGAACTTGGTAGCTGACCCTGAAGACCGTGCTGAAAGGTTTAGACATGGGCTGAGAGAGGAGATCCGCACCCATGTGATCTCAGGCGGTGCTAAGACCTATGAAAGGATCCTGGAGCGAGCTCAAGATATAGAGAAGAGCCAACCCGCTCGCTCAAAGAGGGATTATCCTGGAACTAACAACTTCCAGGATAATCAGAAGAGGCCCAACAACAACAACAACAACAACAACAACCGGCCTCCTCCCCACCAGCAGCAGAACCAACAGGCGAGGAACAATGATAGGGCACCTCAGAGGCAGATCCCTGTCTGTGATTTTTGCAAGAGGCCAGGGCACCAGTCGAACATCTGCAGGAAGAGGCTAGGACACTGCCTAGTCTGTGGGTCTGCCACCCACCAAGTGAAGGACTGCCCCTCGTCGATGCACCGGACTGGAACTATTCAGCAGAAAGGTCCTCTGCCCACTCAGCAACAACAATTTGGGTAGCATCAACAGAAGACTGGGCGAGCTTTTTCCCTAGCAGCAGAGGAATAAGAGCCAGAGCAGGAACCTACAGCTGATGTCATTGCAGGTTTTATTTATATGCATTCCTATCCTGCCTTAGCTTTATTTGATTCGGGTGCATCATATAGTTTTATATCCACAAAATTCATCTCTGCACACCACATAGATACGGGCTTTAGCAAGAAGATATGTAGAGTCATGACCGGTGGAGGACCCCTACCCATCACTGAGACCTGTAACTGCCCTATCACTATATCAGGCCACCAGTTCATAACACCTTTGCTTGTGATGCCCTTACCCAACTATGATGTAGTCCTAGGGATGGACTGGTTGAGTAAGCAGCATACGCTGATAGACTGTCACAGAGGATGTGTAGTCTTTAGCCTACCTGGAGAGCCGGAGTTTGAAATCTCTCGAACTCCGGAGGATATGGAGTGTGTTACATACACCTCTATCACAGAAGAACCCAGACCTCCCCATCCTATCATAGCAGAATTTATGGATGTTTTCCCTGATAGTCTTCCCGGGTTACCCCTAGACCGAGACATAGAGTTCACCATTGACCTAGTCCCCGGCTCTTCCCCTATTTCTAAGGGATGCTACAGAGTTAACCCAAAGAAGGCCAAGGAGATGAAGGATCAGATCAATAAACTGAAGGCTTTAGGATTTATCCGAGACGAAGCTTCACCCTGGGGAGCACCTGTCTTGTTTGTTCCTAAGAAGGACGGGACTGTGAGGATGTGCATCGACTACCGGGCGCTGAACAATATCACCATCAAGAACAAGTACCCTCTGTCCCAGATCGATGACCTGTTTGACCAACTCAGTGGAGCCAAGGTGTTCTCGAAGATTGACCTCAGATCCGGCTACCATCAGATCAAGGTCAGGAAGGAGGACATTCCCAAGACGGCATTCAACACCAAGTATGGGCAGTTTGAATTCTTGGTCATGCCGTTTGGACTGACGAATGCTCCTGCTGTATTCATGAACCTTATGAATAAGGTTTTCCATGAATACCTAGATCAGTTTGTCGTTGTCTTCATCAATGACATCCTGATCTATTCGAAGACTGAAGAGGAGCATGAAGAGCACCTCAGAAAAGTTCTGGGAACTTTGAGGAAAGAGAAGTTATATGGTAAGCTATCCAAGTGTGAATTCTTTCTAGACAAGGTGGATTTTCTTGGCCATGTTGTCACAGGAGAAGGAATTTTGGTGGACCCTAAGAAGATAGCTGCTGTTGAGAAGTGGTCTACCCCAAGCTCAGTTGCTGAAATTAGAAGTTTCATGGGCTTGGCTGGCTACTATCGGAAGTTTGTGAAGGATTTTGCCAAGATTGCTGAACCGATAACGAAGCTCACTCGGAAGAATGAAGAGTTCATCTGGACGAAAGCTTGCCAGGCGTCGTTTGAGGAACTGAAGAAGAGGCTTACAACAGCACCGATACTTGCGCTACTCGCAGGTACCGACGGTTTCTCAATCTACAGCGATGCCTCTCGAAAAGGACTGGGTTGCGTTCTTCTTCAACAAAATAGGAAAGTGATTGCTTACGTATCTAGGCAATTACGGACTCATGAGAAGAACTATCCCACACATGATCTGGAGCTTGCTGCAGTCATCTTTGCATTGAAGCTATGGAAGCATTATCTATATGGAGAGAGAGTGGAAATATATATAGACCACAAAAGTCTGAAATATGTTTTCACTCAGAAGGAGCTGAACATGCGACAAAGAAGGTGGCTGGAACTGATGAAAGATTTTGACATCGACCTGCAGTACCATCCGGGTAAGGCTAATGTGGTTGCAGATGCACTTAGTCGATACCCAGTGGCGATGTTTTTGACCAAAGAGCGACACTTATTGGAGGACATAGAGAAGCTTGGTCTGAAGATTGTACTGCCTGAGGAGAAGATGAAGGAACTGGGGCGAGAAGTTATTGTACCTGGAGCTGACTCAACCCTGATGCAGTTGCAATTGCGTTCAAGTCTGATAGACAAAGTCAAAGAGACACAATTCCAAGACGAGACGCTTTGCAAACTCAGAGATGAAGTGCTGGCAGGAATACTTGAAGGATTCTCTATCGCCAGTGACGGAGCATTGAAGAATGGTACGAGGCTGTGTGTACCATCTGGCGAATTGAGGAATGAGCTGATACAAGAAGCGCACCAGTTGCAGTATTCCATACATCCTGGAGCTAATACGATGTATCGGGATATGCATACCATCGTTTGGTGGTATGGAATGAAGAAGGATGTATCCAGATTTGTGGCTAGATGCTTGATTTGCCAACAAGTGAAGGCTAGCAGACAGAGACCCGCAGGACTTCTACAGCCGCTGGACATTCCGGAGTGGAAGTGGAAGCATATAACAATGGACTTTGTGTCAGGATTGCCTCGATCCCAAGGAGGGAAGGACGCCATTTGGGTTATTGTGGACCGACTGACTAAGTCGGCTCACTTTATTCCCTTCAAGATTGGTTTATCCACCGAGAAGTTGGCGGCACTGTACATGCGGCATATCTATCGGATTCATGGAGTACCGGTAAGTATTGTATCTGACCGAGATACTAGATTTACCTCACACTTTTGGAAGAGTTTGCATGAAAGCTTGGGAACAAAACTGAAGTTCAGCACAGCCTATCATCCCCAAACTGACGGACAATCTGAGAGGACCATCCAGACGCTAGAGGACATGCTGAAATCTTGCGTCTTGGAATTTGGAGGGTCTTGGGAAGACCACTTGCATTTAGTGGAATTCTCCTACAACAACAGTTACCAAGCTAGCATTGGTATGACCCCATTTGAAGCTCTTTATGGACGTCGTTGCCGCACTCCACTTGTATGGGACGACGTAGGAGAAAGAGTACTACTAGGGCCAGAAATGGTGACTGACGCAGCAGAGAAGGTGAAGGTAATTAGAGACAAGCTCAGGATCGCCCAAGACCGGCAGAAGCATTGGACTGATAGCAGTTGTCGACCACTGGAGTTTGAAGAAGGAGATAGTGTCTTTGTGAAGATTTCTCCTACCAGAGGAACTATCCGATTTGGCAGAGCTGGGAAGTTGAGTCCCAGATATATTGGACCATTTGAAGTTTTGAGCCGAATTGGTGAAGTAGCGTATCGGTTAGCTCTACCAGCTAATCTTGAGGGCGTGCACAACGTCTTCCACGTTTCGCAGCTCAGACGCTACATCCCGGATCCGAGTCATATTCTGGACCATTCGGAGCTAGAGATTGGACCGAGCCTCACAGTACCAGAGAAGCCAGTAGCGATTTTAGACAGAGGCGAGAAGAGGACCAGGACTTCGGTGACTCCCATAGTCAGAGTTATATGGAGGCACGATTCCCCAGGCGAGTCTACCTGGGAGCGAGAAGATGAGATACGGGAGCAGTACCCGTACTTGTTTGAGACCTGAGGTAATTTCTAACTCTATCCTTTAAATTTCGAGGACAAAATTTTCTAAGGAGGGAAGGTTGTGAAACCCGTAACTTTTAGATAATTATTTGAAAATTTAATTAGCTAATATAATTAATTATTAGTTGTTAATTTAGGAAAATGCATTTTTTAGAAAAATTATTAATTCTAGAAATTTTAGTCAAAAACCGTAATTTTCTAATTAATTAAATATTGTGTTTATTATTTATTCTAGTTAGGTTAAATTATTATTATTTCTAGTTAAACCTGTTAATTATGAAAACCATTTTTTTAGAAAAAAATAAATTATTATTTTTCTGGATTTTGACTGTTGGCCCTGACCCGTCTCATAAATCAATATTTTAAAACCAATTAATAGATTTTGGCCTGACCCGAATCCTTATCCAGTCCTCATCCTGAGTCTATCCCGAGCCCGTTTCCGAGTCCCGGACCTGTTCCCGAACCCTAGTTCGAATCCAAGAAAATTTGGTCTTCGAAATCAGAAATATTTTGAAATAATATTTATTAAAGTTTTCATAAGAAAAAGAGAAATGTTTGTTATAAATAAAATATTTCTTTATTAAACTCATTTAATCTCTTAACTCTTTTTTCTCTCAGGAGAACATTCTCCTTTTTATTGTTTCCGTTGAGCTCGGCTGACTTTGGTTTTTCCGAACGCTCGTGACCTCTCCCCTTCCCCGCGTGAACTGCCGAAACCCCTCCTCTTCCCCTTTCGGTAACCCCTGCTCATCTCTCCCTACTTAAACCCCCTCTCTTCATCCCTCCCCATCACTCATCTCACCACTTTCCCCAATTTTTTGCCCTAACCCCGAGCCCTAACCGGAGTTCTTCCCGACCCGACGCCGAAGACCCCCGCGCCCGTGTCCTAGGTCCCCGGCGACCCATCCCCTCCAGCCTCGCACCCCGACCAGGCTTTCCCCGGCCTACCGCGCCTCCAGCGTGGCTCCGCTCGCGAGTCCCCAGGCCGATCCCGACTAGGGCCATCCTCCGCGCGGTTTTACCGGCGCTGTCCCTCCGGGCCAGAGCTTCCCGAGCTCCGCGACGCTTCTCCGAGTTCCCGACCCCGATCCCGCTGTCTAGCGTTTCCGATTTCATTTTCGAGATTTATCCCGCGGCTCCCCGACCAAAGGATTTGGGTAATCTCTGATAATCACAGTAGTTCGTCCCTCCCGTCATAGTCAATGATGAGATTTGGTCCACGAATTTTCTTCGAAAATTCGGATTTTGTTACGTTTTTGGTTTCAGAAATTTCGGAACCATTTGATTGATATGTTCTGTGGATACTTTGATATTTTTGGTTCTGTGAATGGTTTGTTGGTTTTGGTTTTCCGAAAACTCTTCGAAAAGAGTTCTGTAGGTTCAGATTTGAAATTGTTGGCTTTGAAAATAGGAACCGCGGTTTTCTTAGTTTCTGTTGGATTCTGTGAGGCTTTCCGGAATGGTTTCGGAATTTCTGAATTCGTTTCGGGTTTTCCGAATTAATACTGGGAAGTGATTCGTGATTATTTATATATATAAAAATTGGATTTCCCTGGTTTGGGATACTTGCAGGAAATTATGGCACACTTTCCAATTTTTGGGTTGACCGAAAATAGAGGAAGTGCTGCCGGATTTTCTATAAAATCTAATTATTTTAAAAAATGGGTTTTCGGGAAAGATTGTATTTTTGGAAAATTTTGGGCGACGACCGTAATTGGTCAATGGGCCCTGGCTAAGTGCAAACGAAACTGGTTTTGTCCGGACGTTGAGGCATTAGCCTATTTGATGATTGGACCAAAATCTGAGACCTATTATTTAATTTATTATTAGTTTTATTTTGAAATTAAATTGTAGGATTTTTAGAGACTAACAATTGTTTTCTTCTTATTTTAATTTATGAATAAAGGTCTGTAAAAGGGCATAAGCCCAATTGTTTATTCCTGTGAGAAAGTGTAATAGCTTAGGTTTTATTTTGTTTTCTTTTATTTTTTGGATGATTTTTGGTCATGAGAACGTAGTATAAAATGATAATTAATTATTTTATTTTAAAAAGAAAAAAAAAATAAATGCTTTTATCACTTAGCAGTTAAGTTATAATTTTTAAATAGAAATTCATGTATTTCTCATTAAAAAGGAAAATCTTAGTTTTATATTTATATAATTATAAAATAATGAGTTTTTCCAAATAAATCGATAAATACAATTTTCTCGAAAATAAATATAAACTGATGTTTCTTAATTGCAACGCACTAATAATCGCGTTTTGGTTGTGTTAGCTAAATAAAGACTAAAATTGACTAGGACACAACTAGAGATTGCAACTAGTATAGTATCATTGGCGATTTTGGTTTTCTGAGACAAGTTTCCCGAATGTAGGATTTCAAGGAAGAACCTGATTTCCCATCCCGACGTATCGACCCGTCCAGTCCAATCAATTTGAGGCAAGTACAGTTTGTGGAAGTTTACAATTATTTAGTAATAGTTTTACTGTAAATTTAAACCACGAGGCAACACGGAACTCTCTCTGAGAGCATTGACTGTTGGGTACTGGGGGAGTAGTGTAATGAGTATGACCACATCCAAAATAGTATAATGACTGTGTTAGCTTACCTCTCATACACACGGGGATAAGCCATACCGTATCAATAGGATACAACTGTACAACCCAATCCGGTCATATTTTATTGCCTATTCACATCACACTATTTTAACTGCTGAAAAACTATTTACTTCAAATTGTTTAAAAGTACATAATTCCATTATTATTTCAATTGTTAAAATATCATGAATTGTACTTTGCTCCCTCCTGACTGGAGACTATATTTTTAGGTCCTATTGAGGATGCAGAGCTACTGATTAGTAGCTACTATGACCCTGAGCTATACCCTGCTGTGCTTCCTGAGGATGGCGTATTTGATGATGGTGTTGCTTCTCTTTAGATGCTATTTTTTTCAGTATGATAGTTTTGTCTAAAAACAATGTTATTTCAGTTGGTGGTTTTATGATTGTACTTTGTACTGAACAAGTTTTAATTTATCGAATAATAAAGATTGTGGCAAATTAGATTGAGTTGTTGATTACCTGCATATGGAAGATACAGCTTACTGCCGCCGTCTCATCAACGGTGCAGGCTGGGCATGATCCGATTCGACCCAAGTAATTGGGATCGGGTCGTGACAGATACGGATCAAATTCGTCGCGCACATGCAACCAATTTGAATTCCGTCAAATCCTGCACGTCCATAAAGTCGATGCGGGCCTTTCGGTACTTTTAGTTCACGACCATGTCATCCGTATTGGTGGGACGCACGTCGTACCGGAGTTTTTGAGTTTTTTAAAAAAACTAATTTATCAGGATTTTTAATTTAATTAACTCTGAAATTTATTGCAGAAAAAATAGATCTATTGGAAGGGGATGATAGAGGGTCATTTGGGCTTTCTACACGAATTTACGGATCTAAAAACGGACAAGAATTGATGGAGAAATTTAACGGGAAAGTTGGGTACCTTGGAGTTGAAAACTGATGTTGTTGTGGGTGTTTGTGGTTGTCGTTGCTGTCGCCGTGGTGCCCGGGAGGTGGGGCTGCTGTGGCAGGACACGGAGGAAAAAGGAATTAGGGTTTGAAGTTTATCACAAAAATAGGAAAGGGGTGTTTCGGCCAAGCATGGCTGATTGCTGCTGTTAGCAGCTAAAGAAAATTTGTGGGGTGGTCGGCCCTAATTGGTGGTGGGGCCGACCACCATATGTTGTGGTTAGATATATTTTTATTTTATTTTATTTTCTTTCCTTACTTATCAAATCTTTATATATATATATATATATATATATATATATATATATATATATATATATATATATATATATATATATATATATATATATATATATATATATATATACATATATTAGGAAATGGGGGCCAAATAGCAAAAGTTGCTGCTGCTAACATGTGGAAAGTGGTCGGCCATGTAAAGGCATTATCATATTTAATATACTTTTATATCTTTTCTTTTAAATCTTTTCCAATCTTTAATACTTATACCTATATATATATATATATATATATATATATATATATATATATATTATTTTTATAATATATATATATATATATATATATATTATGATATATATATATATATATATATTTATGATATATATATATATATATATATATATATATATATATATATATATATAATATATATACATATATATATATATATATATATATATATATATATATATATATATATATATATAAATTCAAATAAATATTCAAATAATAATATATATATATTATTATTTGAATATATATATATACAATTTATATATATATATATATATATATATATATATATATATATATATATATATATATATATATATATATATTTATATAAAATATGTATATATATATATATATATATATATATATATATATATATATATATATATATATATATATATATATATATATATATATATATATTTATATATATATATATATATATCCATAAAAATCTATTTAAAATCCAAATAATAATTTAGATGTCACATATCCAAATATTTAATATATTTAAACCTATCTACATATATATATAAATTCAATCCTTAATAAATCAACTCAAAATAATAATAATATTTAAATAGGATAAATATGTTTATTAAATCTCCACAAAATAACTGTAATAATAATAAAATAATAAAACTCGTCCCAATGGGTGAACTTATACCGTATACCCTCATCCGGGTCCAAAAATTGTAAAATTTTGTTTTATTAATAAAATATAGATTTTGTACCAAAAGTCAATAAATATTCAACAAGTTCTAAAATAATTTAAAAATATTTTTACATACACAAAATATTCCTACATGGCCACCTTGGTCACCCCACATGCTCACATGGGCTTAAATTTGGTTCGGGCCCAGTTCGGACTGAATTGGACAAACCGGGTCTCTTAAAAGTCACAAATTTAAATTAATAAATAATTAATTTATCGGTGGAGGTTAAATCGTAACTTGGCCTGGTTTTCCTATTTCGGTCTTCACCATGGCTAGGCTTCTCCCAGCATAGCTAGTACACTAGTCAAGGCACACTGCTACATCTTCTGTGCCAAAATTTATGGTCGCCTTGTGCTCCAAAACTCAACAATGGCTAAGGTCATTTCAAAAAAATCATAAATTGCCTAAAATTTATTTTTATGTCTTTTTAAATAATTTTTTTAAAATTTAGGGTTTTTACACCAGCTACCATGTCCATGCTGGAAGATGAATGCATTGCCATATAACACGTAGAATCATATAGCACCTCAGTGCACGCATATAATAGCACCTCAGTGCACACATAGAGTAGTACCAGCACAGGTACAAGTAGTCAAGTCAGGAACATGGTCAATCAATCAGTCACATGAAGTCCTCTGCCCACATCGTGGCATGGGTATCATGTCAGGTAAACAGTCAAGATTTCTACTATAATAGTATCTCAAGTGCACATGAGAGCATACAATCCAAATAGTCCTCCCATCTAATATGGAATGTAATTATCAGATAAGGAAAGACGATCACTATATACTATGCTAATAACCTTAAACTATGCTAGGCCCTCTGGCTCACAAGAATCCACCAAATCAGTGATCCCGAGCTATCAGTAAATAAGTCTCCCAACTACCGGGATATGACAATGGTACCAGGTTTTGGCGTTTGGGAAATCGGGTAAAAACCATATATTGATATCCTCGATATTTTCTTCATTCCGTGAAACATTTGCACAATCATCAAAATCCAAGAATCTACATGAGTCTGCCAAATCACTATCCCAAGATCATACTCCCAATACTACTCAATCCTCAAATCTATCCAAAATTACAATCCCGATACATAATGACAATACCTAGTCAAATCTGGCTAAACTAGAATATCATCTAGAAGGGATGGTCAGGAATAGGAATCTAATAATTAATGCCGTCAAAAAGTGGCAAGGATTGCATGAACCACTCTGGAGCAGATCCATGACCCTTAAACCAAACAAGGACCGGGGTCACAGTCCGGCTCCCGAGTAGAATCACGCTCCTTACGCTATCTGACGGACAAGACATGTCAAGTAGCTAAGCGACTAATCTAATCGTGAGTCTACCTAGCAGGTACTGTGATTAGGTATACTATATAAAATAAATCGACATAAGTCTGATTCAGCAAACCAAAGGAACGGTTCTGCCTAAATCTTTGAAGCGAATCCCCTATTGAGAATTCTAGAAAATTTGGCAGAGTCTTCTTTATATTTCTTGAATCGGAGCTCCCTGCGAGATGGGGCTATATCCACTCGGTGTAACCCACCGCAGAATCCATAACCGTGATCACTAAGTCTCTACCTCCAACAATACTATGATGCGTACTAGGCACCAAACCCTAGCCGAGAACACTAAGTCTCGGCCTCTAGTAGCACTATGATGTGTACTGGATGCCAAGCTAACACACACAACAAGAACACCACGCAGGGTGCACCATAGCACAGGTCCATCATTCTAACCAAAACACAAGCATGGTCCCAAAAATAGAGAGCATAAGTAGTTACAGACTGCGAGTCGGACATAGAGCATATGGGGACAATCCAAATATGTGAGTCGTGCTCGTGTCCTCGGAAGTGTGGATGACCCATCCGAGTTATTCGATACGGCTTGACCTGGTATTAAACCAATCTATCCTAATTTCTAATCATTCTACTATGCTATACTACACACAGTTATATATTTAAATTTATAATTATAAATGAATCAAATACAATATAAATCTAGCGAGAGGGCATGAACCGTCGATGTGCAAGGGATACTTGCCTAGAGGGCTCGGGTAGGTAAGCAAGTCTTCGATAATCTGGATCCAAGGTAGCACGTCCATCGGGTGTTCTTAGGACATAAAATAAACAATCATTATAATCAATTAATAAAATAATAACATAAATCACATAGATGGCAGAAGGCTATACTGTGTAGGTCCCGCAAGCAGTACAAGTATCTGGTACGAAAATCGAGGCACACAGATCGATATGGACATGCAACCGAGACGTGCATATAAATCGAGACGCATACGAGATTGGAGATGAGACGAAGATCGAAACAAACAGGAATAGAATATGCACATAAATTGAGACATATACGAAGCTCAAGGAATCACAAATATCAAGATAGCACATAAACCAATACGATACACAAATCGAGGCATATACGCAAATCAAGACGGTGTGAGATATAATTTGACACACAAATCAATACAACACATAAATCGGTATATGAATGCAAGTCAATGCGGTACGGAGTTCAAGGTAGCACGCAAATCGATACGACACGGAACACAAGGTAGGCACAAAGGTCAAGACACAAAAATCGAGACAGAGCAAACCAATATGGCACGATGCCTGAGGCAGCACGGGGCTTGAGGCAACCTACTACCCAAGGCAGCACGTAGATTGAGGCAGCACAAAAAATAAGGCAGTACGCAGATCGAGGGGCTCACTGTCAGAGGAGCACACAACCCGAGGATGGCTCGCTACTCGAGCACCATGGGGCCCAAGGGCGTCCCTCCACTCGAGGCAATATTGTCCTCGTACGCAGCGACTACACAGGCGCTGTGGCCGAAGGGAACAAGAAAGAGAGAGAAGGGCCGTAGAGGAGCTCGCTGGCATGGCCATGTCGGGATGGCTCACCGGCGGAGGAGAAAAAGAGAGAGAGGGAAGCCGTCATCGAGGAGTGGGTGGAGGCGACGATGGTGGCCAGAAGTGGCGGTGGTCGCGGGGATAGTAATATTGGAGGTGGTGGTGGATGTAGTGCCCCGACCTACAAGATGCCTTATGATGGATGGTTGGTTCGATGAAGCCTTATTGGACTTGGGAATATACGAAGGATCGCTTGGAAGACTATACGATCATGGCAGGAATCGTCTTATAAAAGTGAGTAGTGTTGAAACCCTTCAAAGATCCTTTAGCTTCACGCTTAATAAAAGGACTGTACGCTATGTTATTCGTTGAGTTGCTGAATAACACCTTGCATGGAAGTCGGAAAGATAATGAAAGATAATTAATCACATGACCCGAAGGGGAGCCGTCTAACCATAAGTCCAAGATGGTGTGTAGTTAGTGACCTTCATATAGATAAGTCCGATGCTAATGATGTCTTATGCAGGAAGAGTAAGTTATTACTCAAATACAGGGAAGGATGTCGGCTGTTGGTAAGAATCACCTGAATAGTGATAATTATGATAAAATGATATTGTTCCTAACAATGTCTTGTGCAGGCTGTGTATGTATTATAAATGTACAGTGATGGCTACATGACCGTGGGTAAAAAGTCAACAAAGTGTGATACCATATTACTTTACATTATGCTGGCTATGCGATTTGTATACTTTGTTTCTGTCGGATATGAACTGCTAATTGACCCTAAGACAACGAGAAAGACCACTTTTAATAATGTTCTATAACATGATTACTTAGTATTTTCTTATTTGGTGAGTTGGGCCAGCACCGCTCGCCAGTACATTAATGATGTACTGACCCACGTTGTGGGCAATATTATATGTGCTTGTGTATGGGGGAAATCGTTTGATCAGTGCTTGGCATCGATGATTCGGATGGGTGCGCATAAGCTCTTCTTACAAGACGATGTCTTCTGCTATATGGGACATAATGTATGGAACAATATAACGCAGTTGTACTAGTGAGATTGTAAGCAAAATTCGGCATGTTCGGTTGTAAAGCCTAAATGGCAAGTATATATTCAGTTGGCTATTCAAGTATCATGCCCCAGAACCAGAATACTGGCTAGTAGGAACGGACCAGGCTAGATACATATACCAAAGTACTCCAATACTTCAAAATAACGTATAAGCTTTATAAATGGAGGTCACTACTACAATCCAACAGGCAATTCTAGGTCAAAAATCCTAGGTATCCCAATCACAGACAAATATGTAAGGTACAAGAAGTACGATCATCAGACATAAAATAGTAAAGCATCCCAAACTATATATACATGGATGATCATGAAGCTAGTAATACAAAGTAAAGAACTAGCAAGAGTAATAGTCATACATGATTAGCTCTAGCTATAGTCTAGAATAATGCAAATCATGTTTAGGCCCATAGGCTAAATGTCAAGATCCAAAACACGAGCTAAACACGTGCTCGGAGGCTAAACACCACATAAGGAAAACATATTTAACAAAATGAGTTTAGGACAATTCTAAGCATTTAATATCAAGGAAAACAAAAATGACAACAAAACAATATGGTTCAAGAATTTGGCAAGATGTACTTGCCTAGGTTCTCTAGCAACCAAGCCTAATCTTCTACTCCTCCTCCTAGGGGGTTAGACACCACACCCAAGGCCTCAAGGCCAAGCTCTTGGCAAGCTCTAAAGGGAAGAGAAGAGAAAAAAATGAAGAGAGAGAGAGTAAACAAATAAAAATAGAGAGGAGAGAGAAAGTGAAAAGGTATATAAAGAAGGGGAATTAATCGTGACCGTTGGATCATGATCCGCATCATGATCTAAATCGATCCTAATCATTCAAAAGAAAACCAAGTATCCATTGGGTAATAGGATGTTTCTACACTATTCACAAAAATATCTAAATACTATTCATCAAAATATCCAAAATACTATTCATGAAAATATCAAAAATACTATTTATGAAAATATCTAAAATCAAAAATATCTAAAATATGAAAAATCTGTCTCGGCAGTATGTCGTCGGTATACACCGGTATATTGGCAGTATGCCAGTCAAGAAGAAAATCTATAAGTTGGAAATTTTTTAAAGCGTTCTGAAAACCAAGAAAATACGAAATACAGTACAAAAATACCTATTCGTATATAAATACAGATACTACGAGACGAGTCTCACAACTCTCCCATCCTTAGAAAAATTCTGTCTTCAGAATTTCTTAAATCTAGTCAAGCATGAAAACTAAACCAAAAAGCTGAAAATCATGACAATCAAAACAAAGCATGACATGTTGGTAAGATAAAGACAACAGTAATATAAGTAAATGTGTAAGTAATAACACAACCATAATCAAGAAGGGCTAGAGGCATATGAATAAATATGTCTCCTGAGTCAGTTGAGTAGGGACCCGCCCTCGCTGGCCTACGCTAACTCCCAAAATAGATAGGGGTCAAGTCTTAAAGTAAGTCGGTACCAATGACTTAGTCTAAGACATGAATTTACCCAGGACATATCTTCGTAGTCGAGACACGTGAAAGATATCATGTATCTTAAGATACAAGGACAGAAGAGTGGGACGAAAAACTCGCCAAATATGCGTAATCCAAGGAAATAAATAAGACTAGAAGAAACTCAGGACAATACCTACAACATGACCGTCCTCGGCCAACCCTGCTCTAACATACCAAACTCTGCATGCCCATGCCTCGGAACTGCTACTCTGACCTGCTGCTGGCCCTGCTGCCTCTGGGCTTGGACCTGTACATACTGTTGAGGTCTGTGCTATTAGAATGTCCGGGACTGCACTGGTAAAGGCCTCTGAGCTTGTTGCTGCTGAACCGGTACCTGAGCCTTATACTGCTGGATTGTCGGGGTAGCCGGTGAAGCTGGATGTACTGAAAAAATTAGCCCTTCGTAGACAAGATCCCATCATATGGTCTGAAGCTCCACAGACCAAGCATAACCCATGTGCCCTACGATACTCAAAAAGAACGTGCCCAGACTTCCCACAATGAGAACATCCAATAGATGAAGACGACCTCTGCTACTGAGGTTGCATCTGAGATGACTGCTGAAAGGAAGCTGCTGGAACTACTCCCCTTGGTGATCCAATCTCCAATGTCCTGATTGCTGGTGCTAGTGCTGACGACTGGGGAGAATATCCCCTCTAAATATGAGGCCTCTTCTGGCCTTCAACTCTATCAATGATCCTCTGCAAGGTGTACTCATGCCTCCTTGCCGCTCTCATCACTGTATCAAAAGTCTGGAACTCATGCTGCTAAACTGCCAGTATGATCTCCAGATAAAGTCTCTGCTGGAACCTCTTCGTTCGATCCAACTCGGTTACTACTAAGGAAGGGGCAAATCGACTGAGCCTGCTAAACTATACCGCAGAGCAGGATAGATAGTCCATTATGGATGTTGGTTTGGTGCAAAGAGAAATTTTGTGTCGAAATGGCTTGAACTCTGAGTGGTATATGGCTTTACCCTTTTAGTGATAAGATGTCCCTTAATCCTGTTCATAACATAGTGATGCTTTACCTGTACGGTATTGGGTAGTATCGAGTCATAGATGGAATTACGATTGATACATGACGGCTAGACATATCCCTTGATGATTAAGTCCGGATAAGTTGCTGCAAGATTTTGATGAGTTCAGATGAACCGTTGCTAGACTTTGATAGTTAGCATTGCGCTGGGTAATGAGAATTTGAGAATATAAAATGAATACCTTGGTTGGGAATAGTACAGGTTATAGATTCAGGCGATGACTTAAATCAGTTGGGTAAAGAAATTGTAGGCTTAGTGACGATGGTGGGGTGTTGCTATCAAAAGATTTTGGGAAAACAATAAAGACCGAATATTGAACGATGTAGGAATTGAGTAAATAAAATTGCATGTTGGACATCGACAAATAGATGGTGATGTTAGATGTTTATTAAAATATTATAAATGATTTAGAAGATGCAGAGAGTTGCATCAACGACCGAAAGTTAGAGAATGTATTTGAGTAAATATATGGCTTTTGCACATGTGCAGTTGTACTTGAGAAAATTTGACGTGTCCTGAATTAACAAGTTATGACCCTTGATTATTTTGAAGCATAGCGAATGATCACTTGTCCTTTGATGCATGAAAGAGTGGATATTCCTTATGAGAGTTGGATGGCTGGGATACAATTAAGTATCGAGATGCAGTAATATGTAATAGACCGTGTCGGTGAATAATGTTTTCATATGAATGATAAGTTTGGAGTGGAATATAGAATTGATGGATTATGACTTAGCTAAATGAGTTATATCATATCCACTAAGATGACCGATATACGGATGCTAGATGATTGATGCCATAGAGATTGGATCGGTGCATGAATAATAAAATCTTCTTATGGAATCACAAGGAGATGATGCAAAACGAATGTTGATGGTTAACGTGAATTGCCAATAGATGTCCGTGTTTGTTGCTAGCAAAAATTCATAAAGGATGCTTTCGAAAGAAATACGATTATACGATTGCCTTATTGGTTGATTAAAGAGTACAGACTGTATCGAGGATCTACAAATATAGAAATTGAATATGTCGCGAAGAGACCAAAGGAAAGAGATGGTAAATGATAAACTATTGAGGTAGCATTGTTGGGTTACGACTCGGAATAGTTGGCCGATTGAATAGACATAATTTGAGTACGATATGAGAATGCGAGTAGGATTGAGCAGGTGATGTTGTGTCTATGCAAATGAGAACTAAATATTTGGATGATTGATTGATAAAGTTTTATATGATGGCTTTGGGATTGACCCATAAAAATTGTTGGACAGTTTTGTCGATTGTGGGTAAGTCTAGAATGACTTTGTTGGGTATAACCCGAGGATGAGTACGGATAGATAGACTTGGCCTTAGAGTGTCGGTTGGTTGCCTAAGTATTGGATTGGTCGGCTATGTTATTTCAGTTGTTAGATTTGAGAATAAGTTCATAAGATTGGGGTGGTGTCCCATGTCCCTTAAGTTGGCCGGATCATAGATTGTCCCTGAGATAAGATAGAGTCCCTATGATAAGAATTGGTTGCCTTTAAGATCAGAGATAGATATGTCCCTATAGCTATCCATCTCAAATGAGCTAGCTAGTTGTCTGGTTTAGCTTAGAATAACTGACCGTAGAGACTTGACCGAAAGCTAAGTTGACTGTTGGAGACCCTTAGGATGTTCCTATTGATGTTGCGTGGGTATTGTCAGAATGAATGAGATATGTCGGAAAGTCTTTAGAATGAAATGAAGATTGGAAAATTTTGATGTTATAATGTTGGATGGGATGATGGATCATATTGGTTTCGGAACTTGGTTGCCTTTGTTGGAATGTCGGAAATTGTTAGAACTAGTTGGATTTGGCTGGTTGGTTGAATCATATTGAGATGCTTAAATTGATGGTAGTGCCTTGAGACAGTCAGAATAAATTCATCGATGGATAATCAGATCGAAATTGAGAATAAGTATACGACGGAATGCGATAGTACATGAAGTCGAGATCGACGAGAGAGAATGAAATTTAAAAATAACCCTTGGAATTAATGCTGCTGGAAATGAGAGTTGCACATATGAAATGGTAATATGTGTAGAAGCATGGAAAATATTACTTTTAGTCCCACATCGAAAGGAGAAGAAGAAAGGGCTCACTCCATTCTATAAATAGAGCCCCCTTGCCTCCTTTGAAAAGGGCACCAACTTTCCTTCCCTCCTTCCAACTTGGACTCTTTCTACTACGCACCTTCGGGTGCTAAGTCGAAGAAGTCTAGGGCAGTGCGGGCTCAACAAGCCCAGTCAACTGTCCAAGCTGCTGACCGTCAGCGGACACCGTTAACTGTTATACGGGCTCCTGATGGAAAGTTATACAGAACCACCCGCGTCCAATCCCACATGCGGAACGGACAAGTTGGGTCTCAGAAGTCTTCCTATAACGACCGAGCGCAGTGCTTTACTAGCCTCAGATCAGGAAGCAAATATGATACCTACGCACCCGGGCACTGGGGATACCTGGGCCCAGATGCAAAGGTAGATCAATCTGCTCTCGACTTACGAGAGGTGGTCATTCACAAATGCAAGAAGAGAGAAGCAACCTTGGAGTGCGATGAGCCCTTTCTGGAACATCACTGCACCCAAGCTATCATCAACTGTCGCTGCCACAAGACAGTGGCTCCACTATCAAGGTAGTATGTGTTCTAGCGACTGCGACCTACTGCGCCTTTCCAATATCATCTCAGAAATATGATGCCAATTGAAGACGTTGTAACGTCCTGCTCTCAACTAGATGCATTACTCAGATGTCTCAGTCAGGCACATTGTCTAAGTCAAGTGCATCCCAATCTTCTGAAGGAGTCCAACTTTCTCCTAGGGCCCCCATACCCATCCAGCCAGAAGATATATTTCATGCAGCTTAGTCATGAAACATTCCTCATGCGACTCAGTCATGAGATGGCCTCATGCGGCTCGATCAGAAGGCATTCCTCATGCGGCTCGGTCATGAGACATTCCTCATGCGGCTCGGTCATGAGACATCCTTCATGCGGTTCGGTCATGAGACGTCCTTCATGCGACTCGGTCATGAGACATTCCCTCATGAGGCTCGGTCATGAGACGTCCTTCATGCGGCTTGGTCATGAGACATTCCTTCATACGGCTCGATCATAAGACATTCTTTCATGCGGCTCAGTCATAAGATATTCCTCATGCGGCTCGGCCAGGAGACATCCTTCATGCGGCTCGCCACAGAAGATTAGTTGATACACGTGACAAGTTGACCAGGTCTCAACTGCTTAACGACAAATCATAACAAAATCCTAACAAATCCCCAGATATCAATCACAAACCAAGTCTAGAGGCATGATTACGGCCATGTGGCCCAGGGATTTGCCACGTGGTTATCTATGCGGCTCAAAATATCCTTCATCCTGAAATTACTATAAATAGCAGGGTGCCACACCCCTGCAAGATGGTTGGAAATCCAAGGCTGGCAATCTTTAAGAGAAAAGTAATTTCTTCAGGAGCTAGAGACTGCATCAGATAGTCCACGGAGTAAGGCAGAGTTGATAGCACTTTTCCGAGCCTCCACCGTCACCCCCAGAATCAAAACTAAACAATTGTACTTAGATTGTTTCCTAGGATTTCTCTCTAGGCTTTCCTTTGTACAAGCGAGCTTACAATCAATTTTAGTGTTCTATAATACCTGTCTTTGATTTTTTTATGGCAAACATGATGGCGATTCTGCTGGGGACATCTTTCTCTTTCGATGAGAAGTTGGTGACGTAATCTGAAGCGTCGAAGCTTGGCTCTACACAGCAGATGCTTGTGGTTCATTTTGACCAACAAGCCTTCGAAGAATTGCTCTCTGAAGGGAGCGCCAGCCCGTCTCAGAAGCAAGCCAACCTAAAGAGGACTCACAAGGCATCGTTGCGCAGAACTGTTGCCCCCGACCAAGTTATCGAAGAAGCTCCTTCTGTAACCCAAGACGGTGACCAGAACTCTCCTACGGCTTTGTTTCCGACCGTGGAGGACCCCATTGTCCCCAAATCCAGTAGAGGAAAATACTACGATGCTGAGTTTTTGGGGGCACAAGGGAGATCCATGCGGACAAAGAAGGAGCCGCATGGAGGAGATCGACAGTCTGTCCATGCGGCAGCCAACTCTGGCCGCAGGCAGCCAACTCATGCGGCAGCCAACTCTAGTCGCAGGAAGATGATCCATGCGGCATCCAGCTCTAGCCGCAAGAAGATGGTCCATACGATGACCACTCCTGGCTTCAAACAGGATGTCTCATGCGGCCCTGTTAGAAGCTCTGTGTTCGACCGCCTCTCATACGGGCCCGACGCCATACGGCTCACTAAAGATGCGGGATGTATCAATCTGGACTCCTTTCACTATGTGCCTTCAGGTGCTAAGTCAAAAAAGTCTAGGGCAGTATGGGCCCAACCAGCCCAGTCAACTGTCCAAGTTGCTAACTGTCAGTGGGCCCCGTTGACTGTTACACGGGCTCCTGACGAAAAGTTGTACAGAACCACCCGCGTCTAGTCCCCCAGGGCTAACAGACAAGGTGGATCTTTAAAGTCTACCTCTAGAGATCCAGAGCAAGTGCTTTTACTAGCCACGGATCAGGGAGCAAACATGATGCCTAAGCACCCGTGCGCTCGGGATTCCCGAGTTCACAAGTTGGGTGCAAAGGTAGAGAAGCTTCCTACCGACTTACGTGACGTGATTACTCACAAACGCAAGACGGCAGCGTCAGCATGCAATGAGTCCCTCTCGGGGCATCGTTGCTCCCAAGTCATCATCAACTGCTGCTGCGATAAATTAGCAGCACCTGAAGATCGACAGTCAGTTTTCCAGCGATTGCAGCAGCCAGCACCTGTCCAAATTCCAGGGGACGAGGAGTTTCCTTTCGTCTTCTGTAATTCAACTCAAAAAGTTCCTCCTAGCAAGGGAGCAAAGAAGACAGGCTCTTCCAGCCCGGCCATCTCGGCCAGTATTGCAAGGAGACCCTCATCTGGGGGGTTTCTATCAACCACATGGGGTGTCTATTTAGGCACTCGATCCAAAAAGAAGCTTCTGGCACCCGGGGGTGCACCTTCGGCCTCCTTGAGAGTAGATGAAGCTGGGGGTAGTAGCCCCCTCAATGTATGCGACAACCCGATGTACCAAGAGCACACACATGGGGTAGAGATGCCCCAGAACTCTACAACTGAATCGAATTTTCCTGAGGGCTACCACCCTCACCAAGATGATTGTTTCACTTAACAAAATGCCTAAAAATTGGCTTTTGAAATAAAACAAGAAAAAGTACAAGAAGTACAAATTGTTCTGGGAAGTATTGCTATGGAAGTCTGATCTGAAGGTGATCACTTTGTTCCTTGGACCATACGATGATGATGAAGAGTACTGCTAGAAGATGAACAGCCGAAAAAACTAAGTCACCAGAAAGGTATCGACGCACTTGGGCACTGATGGCGAGGTCGAATGCTTTCCTGCTTTGCTTCACTCTGTTCTGGAAGAAAAATTGAAGAAGAATGCTCTGGAAAATCAAAGTCTCTGGGCTCTGATCTCTGTATATTCTCCTGATGTTATCTATGTGAAAAATAAATTTATTTATAGACTTTTACTTTTGTGCGTAAAAAGCAGCATAATCCAGTCTTTACGCTAGCAACCGTCACCCACGATGGAAGTTACCCTCTGTGCATGTTGACACGTGTCCCATTATTTCAACAAAAATAGGGAGCACGTACACACGTTCTTCAATAAGTGTGGCATGATAGCCACGTAGACAAACCACGTTTTAGAGTAGTCAGGAAGGATCAGGCGTAAAAATGCCCCAAAATATGTCCTAAGCGTAAAGTGGCAAATTGGCATAAAAATAACTCAAAATAAACTTCCCAGCGTAAAGTGGCTAAAATAGCCTTGAGCGTAAAACTTAGCCCAAATAGACTTTACGCTCACAATAGCTTTGAGCGTAAAAGCTCGAATAACTATACTGCGTAAAAATAAGTAACTTTATTGAGCGTAAAATAGCCTTCTCTGCACACCACACGACAAGTATCGGGTTTGGTGAAAATTCGATCTTCTCGACTTCTGTGTTTGCATGTTGTCAGCAAAATCATTCTGTCAAATCAAATCTTCTGCATTAAATGCGGCCTGACAGTTTGTCTAGGCGTAAAATTCAATGAACTGCCTTGGCGTAAAGTAGTTCGCGTAATGTCCAATGCAAATAGCTCTGGCGTAAAATAGCTCACATAGAGAGTTGCTTGCGTAAAGTCCTCAATTCCTTTGACTTAGTCCACAAAGCACTTTTTACGCTCCTACAAAACCCCTTCAAAGTTTTTAAATATTTTTTTTAAAAATTTGAAATACTTTGAACAGAAGCGTAAAATTTAGGATTTGACCAGTCAGCGTAAAGTTTGGGATATTCAACAGTCATCCACGTAAAAGTTGGGATATCCAATAGTCGGCGTAAAAATAGGGAATTTGAACCGATTCCAAAATTCCCTATAAATAGGGTTCTTCGGGGAGAGAGAAAACTTTACTTTGTCTTTCGAAATCTCAATCTTTCTCCACTCTCCTTCTCTCCTCTACTCTTACTTTGATTCGATGGCCCCCAAGAAGTCGTCCGCCGCTGGCAGCAAAGGCAAGAAACCTGCCGTTGATTCCTCATCGGCCGATCGCGGGCAAACTCCTGTCCGATCCTCGGCAGCATCTCAGCAAAGCAACCCCGCCGTGGCTCCGGCAATGAGGGGTACAGTGTTGAACTTCGGTCATAAGTTCGTCGGAGAAGAAGAACCAACGAAAACCAAAAGTCTATGCCCATGTTGCTCGTGCTAGCGTAAAAGTATAAAAATACGCCCACGTTTATCGTGTCAGCGTAAAACTTGAAATACGCCCATATTTACATGTGTCATCGTAAAACTTGAAATACGCCCACATCTATATGTGTCAGCGTAAAACTTATTTTACGCTCACATCTATTGATGGCAGCGTAAAATTGAAAATACGCTCACGTCTGTACGTGCCAGCGTAAAACTCAAAATACGCTCACATTTAATGTGTACTGGCGTAAAATTGGAAATCCGCTCACTTCTAGTTGTACTAGCGTAAAATTTCACTAGTAACAGTCTTTTGCGTAAAAAGAACATTTTTACACTTAAAATAAGTTTTTTATCAACTTTAATAAGCGTAAAATTTGCATGCTCAGAGTCTTTATGCGTAAAAGTCAAACCAAATCATATGCGTAAAAAGATTTCAAATTAGATTTTCACTAACTTGATTTTTTTTCTTTTTTGCATTTGGCAGTGGACTTGTAAATTCACCCTCTCGCAGAAATATTTGGCTCGCCAGCTGGTATGGTGGGCTCAAACTATCTGGAGAACTTATCACATGTACAGTTTCCTTAATCCAACCCTGAATACCCTGAAGGGAGAGCTCAACTGATAGCTGCTCAAGGGGACATGATGCTGCTGTCCATGATGAATGGAGAAGTGTTGGTATCACTAGAAGACCAAGAAAGACTTCAAATCGCAAACTCACCCCAAGAAAGAAGCCTGGGTGTTTAAGTCTAGAGAAAGGGTGATGTATCTTCCTGACATGGACATGGATTACCCTCTATCTGCCTTTGTCCATGCTACTCACCCTCGTCAGATGCTATGGAATTTGACTTCCAATAGCTATGGCAGGCCGGGCAAGATTATTTTCAAAAGAGAGAGCTAGTGATATGGGCAACCACATTAGTACTCCCAGTGGTGGTATTGTCCTATTTTATGGTCTATTGCCCGGGTTCACACCAAGTGAAGACTCAGCACTGATCCAGCCAGTACAAGTACCCATGTTTATACATAAGTTCATGAAAGCTGCTGTGTTATATCCTCAGACCAACCCTAGGTTGACAGGGTGGCTGACTCCTTATAGTAATAACTGGATTCAAATCAGTGCTTAGATTATGAAGCACTTTAAAACAGACCTGGAAGCTATCGGCCTATATAAAGCAGTAGCCTCTACAAGTTACGGCATACCACCAAACAACAACTTGTTCTTGGGTTTATTGGAATTGTATATGAGTTCAACAGGAACTTTTGCAACTCCACACGGTGAAATGGGTCTTGCTCTACATAAAATGCAATTTATATCAAAGTTGCCAATGGGCGAAGCCTCTTATGAAGAATATGTTCCCTCAAATCGGGAACTAGCAGAAATAAGAGAGAAGAACCCTGAATTGGTACAGGTCTATGAAGAACTCATGTGCCGTTATCTGATTTGCACCAGTTTGTATGAAACTGGGTCACATTTGGCATATGTAACTAAGTGGACTACCTATTTATTTTACCATGAAAATAGGGTATCCAAGACTGAGAAGGGTAGGTTTCGAGAAAATAAGACTCAAACCATCAACCCTTGCTCTATAAACGTCTTCTTCAGTTCATCCTAGAGAAGGATCTTCAGCATCTCAACCAGCCACACCGGCGGTAGTTTTATCCCCGGGACGTCTTAGCTCATCGCTTCACTTAACTTTGCCACAAAAGGCACAAGTTATTGAAGACGTTGCCTCAGTACAAATTGTTGACCCGGTGTTTATTCCATCCGATGAGCCGATTGTCACTTTTGATGATGAGGACTGGACCGGAGATTATGATGAGTACTTGACACGTCCTATACATACTCCAGGTAAATAATTTATGCAAAATTCATATAAAACTATGACTTTTGTATATTAACTTATGTTGTTCAATTTTTTTGTAGGTGTCAACATTACTCCAAAGCTTGTGGCTCCTCCACCTCTTCAAGAAAATATTTATGAGGAGAACATGGAGTCTGAGGAAGAGAGTTTTTCTTCCGATGGAGTAGAGGAAATGCAACCAGAAGAGGGACTACAACAAGAACCAAAAATAGAGGTTCAACCAGGATTGTCTTCTCCTATTGACAACAGAGAAGAAGACCAAACTGCAGATCAAAAAATGGCTGCTGAAGAAGGAACTGATCTCAATGAAGAGATTGAAGTATTTCCAGAGTCTGAACAGCCAGAAGCCCAAGAAGGTGATGAAGGCGTAATCAAATCATCAACTGAAACTGGAGATGTCGTGATAGCACCCTCTGCTATTACTACTAATCCAGCGGAAGTTCATGAGGAGACGATGCCTGAACCCAAATCAGCTACAACTACTATCTTTCCATCTACCACTATTACCGCCACCGAAACTCCAGAAACGGCTGGAGTAACAAGTACTGAAGATGTGATCTCTGAAGCTCCCAGGGATTAATTGGATGTGATAGTGACGAAAACATCATCTTTATCTCAGTCTGCTACAGGAGCAACCACATCTGCTAGTACTGAAGACTTAATCCCTAAAGTTTTCAGGGATCAGTTGGCTATAGTAGTGACGACAACATCATCTTTATCTCAATCTGCTACTGGAGTCACCACATCTACCCCTAGTATTCAGAAAAGAGACTTGGTAGAGATTGCTGCAACTCCGAGCTCAAATGCAGAAATGAATCTCTTAGTTGAGATTCATACTGAAACTTTTTACAAGATATTGGCAGCTTTGATTGACATGGTCTTACATAGAGGCCTCAGTTATGAAAGCTTGAAAGGCGCGATTGTTTCCACTATCAGGAACATCGCCATATTTAATGATGTTGAGAGAGCAACTGCATTAGAAAAGGTGGTAGAAGAACTTGAGCAACCTATTAAAGAATATCTGAGGTTGACAAGTGAAACTACTGAAAGTCTTATTCAAGCTGAGTATGATGCTTTATCGACTGAATACACTGCTCGAGAGACTACTTTCAACGACTCTCTCAGAGAACACAACATCAAAGTCGCCAAAGAGAAAGCTTTCTTGGCTGACGCAAAGCCTAAGTTGGAGAGTTATAGAGAAGCCTATGACACTTCCAATACGAAAATTCAAGAACAAAATGATAAAATTCGTGAAGTGGAGGCCGAACTAGCTCGTCTGAAAGCTGAGAAGGAGCAATTAATAGCAGCTCGTGACAAACATTTGACACAGAGCTCAATTCTGGAGGAACAAGTTTTTGGAGCTGAATCTACTATCAAGTTCCTTGATGATGCCAGAGATAATCTGATAGCTACTTTCGCTAAGTTTTCTCCCATTTGTACTCCAGAGGCCCGAAGAAAGGTAGTTATTGAAAATGTAATGGGCTCTCATGAGAAATGTTTGGCAGAGCTCCAAAAATTGCTAAAAGATATATCTGCTCCACCTTAGGCAAATAAGGAGCTTTTGTAATCTTTTATCTTATTCAAAAAAATGAATAAAATATTTGTTTTGTGATCCTATCATTTATTTTAAAATTAAATAATAGGTATGAGATAGAAAACACTTATCAGAGGTAATATGGACATGACAAGTCTTCTAAACTCAATAATTGTATCTATCCAGAGGTAATATGGACATGATAGATAATGAAATCTCGTTTTCTGTTTAGAGTATACAATACTATCAGAGGTAATATGGACATGACAGATCGTAAGAACTCAAAGAAAAATAGATTAATATCTATTCAGAGGCCAAATGGACATGATAGATAGGAAAAATAAGCAGACTTAATATTTATTCAGAGGTCAAATGGACATGATAGATAATAAATCTAACTTTTTATATCAACTGGCAAGATAAAAGATTAAAATTTCTCTCCAAGCTTAACCAAACATTGGTAGCTGGGGAATAAGAAAGAAATTCAAACATAATATTTCTTAAGAAATTTGCCATTGATAGGCATCATGAGTAAATCTCCATTAGGTTTAGACAACCTATAGGCACCATTGGAGAAAACTGTCTCGATAACATAAGGGCCTTCCCATTTCGCTTGGAATTTCCCTTTACTCTTATAAGTCATCACCATCGGTCTTCGAACAGCTAGTACTAGTTCATCGACTTTGAATACCCTCTCTTTAACTTTGCGATTGAAAGTTCGAGATATACGGGCTTGATATAGCTCAATATGCTGTTGTGCTTGAAGACGCTTCTCGTCCAATCCTTCAAGTTCTTGGAGTCGTAAGCGATCATTGTTCTCTATAGTTAGCTCATTAGCAATAGCTATTCGAAGAGACGGAATATGGATTTCCAATGGAAGAACCGCCTCACATCCGTAAACCAGTAAAAATAGGGTAAAACCAGTAGGAGTTCGGACTGTTGTTCGATAAGCCCATAAACATTCTCCAAGTTTCTCATTCCAATCACGTTTATTGGAAGAAATAAACTTTTTGAGAAGTTTAATGATCGTCTTGTTGAAAGCTTCGGCTAAACCATTAGCAGCTGGATTATAAGACGTAGACGCCAGGTTTTGGATTCGATTCTTATCATAGAATCGATAAAATGCCTGACTGACAAATTGTGGTATATTGTCATGAATTATCCGTCGGGGAATCCCGAAGCGATAAATGCCATGGTGTTTGATGAAACTAACCACATTGGATGTCTTTACTTCAACAAGGGGAACTGCTTCCGCCCATTTAGAAAAATAATCGATTATAGCCAGTATAAACCGATGTCCCTTGACAAAAGGAGGATTAATTGGACCAATAATATCCATGTCCCAAGCTTCAAAGGGCCAAGAAGCTGCTGTAGGATGTAAGAACTCCGATGGTTGATTAATAAAATCAGCATAAATTTGACATGCTTTACACCTTCTGGCATAATCTACAGCATCCGCTATCATAGATGGCCAATAATACCCCATTTTTCGAATGCGGTCCTGTAATTTTGGACCTGGTTGATGGGCACCATAAACACCATCATGAGCTTCACGAAGCATTTGCTTAGCTTCGTTCTCAGAGAGACAATGCAACAAAAGTCTATTATATGAACGACGATATAACATATGTAGAGACGAATCATAATAAAATCAAAATGATCGTCTTTTGATTGATGCATCTTCTTTTGGATCTTCAGGTAAAATTCTATGAACTGCATAATCAATGAATGGACTTCTCCAATTCCTCTGTTGGGAACTTGATTCTGTAATATAACTCTGTTCAATATATAGATTATTCTTAACACAGAATAAGTCTCGGTCCAACAAAGTAATAGTATTTTGTCTTCGAATTGGAACAGCCAAATCTGCAGCTAAGCTAGCAAGAGCATCAGTTTCCAAATTCTGAGAACGTGGTACAAATTCGATAAAAAAACCTTTAAATGAGAGGACCAATTCGATTACCACTTGATGATAAGGGATAAGGTCAGGATTTCTGACTTCATATGTCCCTCTAACTTGATTAACAATCAGTTGAGAATCTCCATAAGCTTCTAGGAACTCGATGTCCAATTGTTTTGCTACTTGGAGACCAATGAGCAGAGCATTATATTCTGCCACATTATTGGAGCATAGCTCATTGAGAGAATAAGCACGATATATGACCATTTTGTCAGAAGAAACCAAGACGATTCTTACCCAGAGACGATATTGCCTTTAGGTCCAACCTGTGACGCTCCATCAAAGTATAATTGCCAAATGTCATCCTTTAAAGTCATGTTGCAATCCGCAACTTCATCTGGAATGTCCTCATATAGCTTCGATGTTTCAGGTATAGGGTGAGCTACTAAGAAATCAGCTAATGCTTGACCCTTTACTAATTTTTGAGGTACGTAGACTATATCATAAGGAGTGAGCAACATCGCCCAGGTGGCTAACCTAGAATTAAGAATGCTGGGTTTCCTCATCAATACCCGAATAGGATTTATTCTGGAGATGACATGAATAGTCTGTCCTGTCACATAATGTCGTGTCTTTTGAACAGCAAATACCAAAGCCAGACATTCTTTTTCTACAGGAGTATACCTGTGTTCATCTCCAACCATCATTCGGCTAAGATAATAAATTGCTTGTTCGTGACCCATATCACTTTTCTGTACCAGAAGAGCACCAAGTGAATGATCCAAGGCTCGAACATATAGCAAAAATGGTCTTCCTACCACTGGTGGTACCAGAACAGGTGGATTTGTAAGGTATTGTTTGATGTCATAGAAAGCTTTCTGACATGCTTCATCCCAAACAAATGATACACCTTTCTTTAATAGACGGGAGAAAGGTTGACATCTCCTAGAGATATTGGATATAAATCTCCTGATATAAACAATGCGACCTTGGAAGCCTCGGAGTTCTTTTAGATTGCGTGGAGGACGCATTTCAAGAATTGCTTTGATTTTATCAGGATCAACATGGATACCCTGAGAAGTGATGATAAATCCCAAAAACTTGCCACTGAAAACCCCTAAGAAAGACTTAGTAGGGTTCATTTTCAATTGATGTTGATGCATCAATTCAAATAGTGTCTTCAAGCCTTGAATGTGATCCTCTTTTGATCGACTTTTGACAGCAATGTCATCTACGTAACATTCAACTGTCTTTCGTAGATGTTCTTGAAAGATGTTGCTCATGGCCCATTGATACGTAGCACCAGCATTTTTAAGACCAAATGGCATAACCGTATAGCAGTAGACTCCAAGGGGTGTATGAAAAGTAGTATGCTTTTCATCTTCTGGATGCATCTTAATCTGATTGTATCCTGAGAACCCATCCATAAAAGACATGCATTCAAAACCACATGTATTGTCTATCATGACATCAGTAATGGGAAGTGGAAATTCGTCCTTTGGACAAGCTGCATTAAGATCTCAAAAATCTATGCAAACTCAAACTTTTTTTGTTTTTCTTCATAACAGGAACACTATTGGCAACCCAGTCTGGGTGTTGTTCTTCACGAACAAAGCCACATGTAATCAGCTTTTTGACTTCTGCTTCGATTGCATCTATCATGTCTGGTTGAAAATGCTGTTGCTGTTGTTTCACAGGCTTGGCATTAGGAAGAATATTGAGTTTATGAGTAGCAACTTTAGGATCTAGACCCGACATATCCTCATAACTCCATGCAAAAATATTGATATAATTTTTAATCAGTTGTATTAGCTCTTTCTTTTCATCTTTAAAAAGGTTCTTACTGATGAATATTGGCTTGGACGTAGTTCCGTCTCTAACGTCAATTTGAACAGTCTCATCCTCTGTAGGTGGTTGTCGTTGTTCGAAACGAAGCTCCTACTGGTGTCCATCTGTTGGGCCCAAGGGTCATTTTCAAATGGCTCAAATTCACCTTTAGTTTGAACTATGTTAACTGAAAATACACACTCAGATTCATCATAATAGTCTCCTCCAGCATATGAGGAGTGGGATGTATCAGATTCGATGAAATGGATTTCTTCCAAATCTGAGGATTGTGAAGAACTAGAAGAAATTTTTTCTTGTATGTCGTCATTAAACATGTGGGACGGATCATATCCCAACCCATGACGAGTTTTCTGGTAGAACGAATCACCGTATAATGGTAATCGTCTACCTTTGCCTTGATTGAGACCTTGCATAGTCTTCAAATCATATCCTATTTTTTGGATAATCTTGAGAGATTGTTGACTATATTTGTCAATTCGGATCCTTCCTTTATCTTTATCTCGAAGATCATCTGTTTGAACAACAGGGATGTTTCTAGCCACGCCAAACACAATTTGGTGCTTGTTTTTCTTATCAGACGGAATCACGAAGTAAGATTCTTCATGACGTCTAAAAGTTACACAAGCTTGTGACGAAGCAGCTACAGGAAGAAGATAAGAAGAAGATTTTAGGAACTTTTGAGCATAAGGGCCTACATCAACATGCGAAGGAAAAGAATTTTCCTTATGGTCAATGTATAAAGTTTCATCTGTATCTATGTCATCTTTATATTGATGACTTTAATCATCAGAAGATAAAAACATTCTTTCAACAAATTTGACAGCCATATACTCCAAAAGAAAATCTTCATTAATATCAGAAAGTACAGAATGATCAATATTTACATCATTTACAGGTTGAGTACTACGCTTAGGATTTATCATTAATGGACCGTCATCCGTCTTCTGCGTAGACTTGCCAATGTTGATGATCAATGGTGATTCTGGATCATTCGTACGAGAAGTACGTCCCTTGACTTTGATCATAAGAGGTACATCTTGACTCTTGGCAGGAATATTCACTGATTCCTCAGATGAAGCCCGAGTTCTTCCTTTGACTTTGATCATCAGAGGTTGATCATTGACAGGTTGGGGTGGGATTCGACCTTTGACCTTGATCTTCAAAGGTTGCTCTTCCGGAGGATCTTTATTGACAGACTGATCTTCAGCAGGTGATTCAGCCATATTTGATATCTCTTTCACATGCTCTTGTTTGTAGAGTTTTGAGTCAGAAAAATAGGCTTCAACACCCTTGAAGGGATTGATATCAGCAAATTCAGTCTTCACAACCCCCTGTGAATCTACATACTTGAAGCATTGGTGGAGAGTTGAAGGCACAATGTTATGCTCATGTATCCACGGTCTTCCAAGAAGGATGTTATAGGATACGTCTGAGTTAATAACATAAAAAGTAGCCATAGTTCGAAGATCACCAATCTGAATCTTTAGCCGAATCTTCTCCAGTGGTTTACTCTTTCCAGAGTTGAAACCAACTATCGTGGTACTAGTGTAGATCAAATCACTAGTGGGAATCCTCAAAGGTCTTAGCATACTCTGAAGAATAATGCTAATAGAAGACCCAGGATCAATATAAATCCTGTCAATTTCAGTGGATTCAATATACCCAGTGTAGCACAAAGGCCTGTCGTGCTTGTTATGCTTCAACAACATATCTTCTTGTCTGAAGGTAATGTTAGGAATTGCCTCCATCATACTATGACATTGTGGACACGACACTGGTGTATTATCATGACTCTTGAGTTGAGCCAAGCATGAGTCTGCTTGCAGCAAAGCTTCGCTCAAAGTCTCTCTGCTTTCTTTAGAAAGATGCAGTAGCTCGAATATAGAGATCCTAGCCGGAGTATTGGCTAACTGGGCTAGAATATCGAATTTGTAGGGCTTCATCACTACCCCTTGATTTGAAGTAGATTTCAAGGGAACGTCAAAGCGTACTGCTTTCTGTTTCCCTTTCTCAACCACCGAGGGTTTAGCAGGAACAGGAGATGGTTGAACTGGGATCATTTCTATAACATCCTCTGCTTCTTTGGAAGATCTCTCATAATCTTTGTGGTATTCTTTTCCAGATCTCGTACCAGCAAAGCTTTCTTCTTCAGAATCATGGGAAGGAAGTACCATATTGCAGGATTTAGTCTTCTTTCCCTTAGCTTTTTTCTTACGAGGATTTTTAAGAGGAAGTTCAGAACCCAACCCAACAGTAGATTTTTGACTTTGAATCTGTAAAGGAAGTCGTATTCCTTTATCATAGTTCAAACCCTCTGCCTTTTGAAAGTCATAACCCATCTTCTTCATGAGATAGACTGATTGTTGACTGTACAAGTGAATGGGCAACAGACTTTCAATGAATGGTTGCACAGAAGAAGAAGAAGCAGAGATCTCGGTAACCACAGGAGAAAAAGAAGGCATAGAGACTTCTGAAGAAGAAGGATAGGAATCTCTGTAGCCATAGAAGAAGGAGGAATACTCGGGATACGAGAAAAGATCCCTGTAGGAGCTTTCTCATAAGCAGCGAAGACTTGTTGTGCCCTATATAAGGGAACACTATTTATAGCTAACCACTACTGATAAGTAAGCTTGAGCTTGGTAGGAGGAGCTAGACTTGGAGGACATATGTTCAAACCTTTCAGCCTATCCTCCAAAGGAATGTCATCCCAAAGATGATCCAAATCATCAGGATCTGGAATAACATGAGAAATCATGTTGCAGGGTTTAACTTTTCTACCTTTCTTGGATTTTGAAGTTTTATCTTCATCCTCCATTTCAGGTACTAAGTCAGGATGTACCCACATGATTTCACCATTCTTTAGTATGAGAGGCAACAATCCTTCATTTTCCTCTCTAGCAGGTGGGATATTCACAATCTTCATCGTCGCCTTTGGAATTGGGACAATGCCATCTGGGACTTGCTGTGGAGAAAAATCTCTAAATTGAAGAAAAACCATATTAGTTGTGACCGTATGCTCATCATTAGTTAAAGCAATGGCATTGGTATTTATCAGCTCCTTAATTTTCTTCTTCAGAACATAACAAGCCTTGGTAGGATGATTGATGTATCTGTGATAGATACAATATTTGGGATTGTCAGTTAGATTCACCTTATTAGGCCTTTTTGGTTCCGGAATCTGGAGTTTGCCACTCTTAACCAGATACTGGAATATCCCTGGGATATCGCTCTCGTCAAAAGAATATTCTTCTTTTGGTTTAGAAGACTTCTGATTATTCGGTGTCGTTTTATTTTTGGAAAGATTAACCATAAGGGTATCCTTTCCTTTCCTATTACGATTACCAGAATTATTACCAGAAGAGGCTTTCTTTCCTTTGTCTTCTGAAGCAAAAATCATCCCGTGTTCCCGAGCCAATCTACCATTAGTCTCGGCTAAAATTGCTGCTATGATAAACGAGGCCCAATCTGTGAATTGGGAACCCATAATGACAGCAATAAATGGTCGCATATTCATCTTGTACGTATCAATCAGTGCTGAATATGGCATGCCTGGAGGCATCTTCAGAGTTGCCTGTCGAAAACGTTCAATAAACGTTCGAGTATCTTCCTTCTCATTTTGTTTGATTTCTATTAAGGAAGACATGTTCATGTCCATGCCTCCTTCATAGAAGCGGGAGAGAAACATTGCTTTGAATTCGTCAAAAGACGAAATACAATTGTCGGGTAAACTACGATATCAGTCGTAGGCTGAACCCGTTAGACACCCGATGAAAACTCGGGTAAGAAGAGCATCATTCTTCTGCAAGTGTACAGTCATAATATCAAAATAATTAATATATTGACTGGCAGATGCCTTTCCATCAAATAATACCATGGATTGTGGTTTGAACTTTGGAGGAAAAGGCACATCATTCTAGTGAGGAGGATAAGGCTGCTTAATCCCTAACCTCTGGAGCTGATCTTTGTGCTTCAGAACTTCAAACTATGCTTTTAACTCTCGCACTGCTTGAATAGCTTCACTGGTTTGAGGAAGCACATTTGATTGAATTGTTGTCGGATGTACCGTAACCACCACCGAAGGTGGTACATCTTCTGGAATGATAGGATCTGGAGATGCAGAATTTTGATTGGTAGCAGGCTCCTGACTTTGATTATTCAAGGGTATATCAACCCCTTGACTATCTTGAGTTTGTGCTGCTACCTGCACCGGAGTTACCACTGCCGGTTGAGCAACTTGATGAGTCATTATTATTTGATGCATACTTTGCATCATAGTAAGCATATCCTTCAGCGACTGCTCAACTGCAGAGAGACGTTGTTCTGTATTAGCAGATGACGTCTTCGGTTCATCTCCAATAGCATAAATTCAACCTCCTTTGAAGATATAGAGGGATTGGTGTAGAAGTAAGAATCAATGCTATCGGTTTCAGACTCTAAGGACTGGGTACCCCTAGCTTCTGAGTCAGAAGTCTGTAACTGTCTCTGACTTCTCAATCGAGTATTCTGATATACTCTTTCAAAGTTATCAAGAAGTCGATTAAACTGTTGTTGACCAGGAGTCTGTGAAGAGTTGCGTCTTGGACGTCGTCCTCTGTTAGTATGAGATGCCATATTAACTGAGGCATATGACAACTCCTGTTCTTGATCTTCAACTGATTGCTGATCATTGCAGCCTAATCAATCAAAAACTGACCGTTTAGACGTCGAACAACAACACTTAATTACAATCTAGTGACACTCATAATGGTGATCTTCTTTTGGGAGTGTCACAGGAGACTTTCTGTCTTTACGCTTTTGTACAAGCAACTCGCATAAATCAGAAGGAGTAGAGGAAGCAGTCTTTTTTATTATGTTTGGGATAGAAAATCGTTTAGTCCCTTGTGTATAAAGAAGATTACTTGCTGTATTAGCAGAACCAAGCTGTACATTTTTATGCGCTTGGAGTTGCGTGCATAAATCCTGAGATTTTTTAGCACAAAGAACTCCATCAGCATTACGCGTAATTTGTAGGTTTGGTACCTTGCGTAAAGCAGTGTAAGAAGGCTGTTGGTGAAAAATCAAAGTTTTACCAACAATGTTTTTACGCTGGTTGCGTGCAGGTATATTCACTTTAGATGTAAAGACATTATTATGAATTTTATCTACACTGTCACAGAAAGGAGATTTACCTTTACGCGTAGAACGCAAAACATGAGTATCTGCCACGTCACAGACGGGAGATTTTTCTTTATGCGTGGAGCGTAAATTTTGTGTGTCTACCGCGTCACAGACGGAAGACTTATTTTTACGCTCAGAACGTAAAGCATTGGAGTCTACCACGTCACAGACGGGAGACTTGTTCTTATGCACAGTGTGTAAATTTTGGTTTTTACGCGCTTGGCGTAATACCTTATTTTTACGCGCTGGGCGTAAAACTTGGAAATCTTCCTCGTCACCGACGGAAGATAGGTTTTTACGCTCGGGGCACAATACTGAGGCTGTCTCGTTACAAACGGGAGCCTGGTTTTTACGCCCGCGACGCATCACTGAAGTAGAGACTGCCTCATCACTGATGGGAGTCTCCACAACAGAAGTAGGAAGGATGCCTTTGTCTTCAGAGACAATAGAGAGATCCGAGGATGGTTTGGACTTAGGGATCCAAACTTTTCGCGCCTTCCGCGATTTCTGAACATTGGAGCAGTGAGCACTACCCCCAGACCTGAGCATTTCTTCGTAGGCAGTCTGGTCGAAGTGCACAACCAGAGTCTTCTTGGTCGATAAGACCAACGTATCATCATATTGAGCAATTGCCTTCTCGTCAGAGGAGAAGGTCATCCCCAGCAGAGTCGCCATTTTATTTCACTTAACAAAATGCCTAAAAATTGGCTTTTGAAATAAAACGAGAAAAAGTACAAGAAGTACAAATTGTTCTGGGAAGTATTGCTATAGAAGTCTGATCTGAAGGCGATCACTTTGTTCCTTGGACCATACGATGATGATGAAGAGTACTGCTAGAAGATGAACAGCCAGAAGAACTAAGTCACCAGAAAGGTATCGACGCACTTGGGCACTGATGGCGAGGTCGAATGCTTTCTTGCTTTGCTTCACTCTGTTCTGGAAGAAAAGTTGAAGAAGAATGCTCTGAAAAATCAAAGTCTCTGGGCTTTGATCTCTGTATATTCTCCTGATGTTATCTATGTGAAAAATAAGTTTATTTATAGACTTTTACTTTTGTGCATAAAAGGCAGAATAATCCAGTCTTTATGCTAGCAACCGTCACCCACGATGGAAGTCACCCTCTGTGCATGTTGACACGTGTCCCATTATTTCAACAAAAATAGGGAGCACGTACACAAGTTCTTCAATAAGTGTAGCATGATAGCCACGTAGACAAACCACGTTTTAGAGTAGTCAGGAAGGATCGGGCGTAAAAATGACCCAAAATATGCCCTGAGCGTAAAGTGGCAAATTGGCGTAAAAACAACTCAAAATAAACTTTCCAGCGTAAAGTGGCTAAAATAGCCTTGAGCGTAAACCTTAGCCCAAATAGACTTTACGCTCACAATAGCTTTGAGCGTAAAAGCTTGAATAACTATAGTGCGTAAAAAGAAGTAACTTTATTGAGCGTAAAATAGCCTTCTCTGCACACCACACGACAAGTATCGGGTTTGGTGAAAATCCGATCTTCTCGACTTCTGTGTTTGCATGTTGTCAGCAAAATCATTCTGTCAAATCAAATCTTCTGCATTAAATGTGACCTGACAGTTTGTCCAGGCGTAAAATTCAATGAACTGCCTTGGCGTAAAGTAGCTCGCGTAATGTCCAATGCAAATAGCCCTGGCGTAAAATAGCTCACATAGAGAGTTGTTTGCGTAAAGTCCTCAATTCCTTTGACTTAGTCCAAAAAGCACTTTTTACGCTCCTACAATGATGCGGCTTCCTGCACAGGGGGTAGTACCCCTTCCGAGTCAGAGGAAGATGATATTCCCATATTTTCTGACTATTTTTCTATACAAGGGTACGGCACAAAGAGTACCTCTGCCACAATCCCCTCCACCTCTACCTACGTGAGAACAGTTTTTATGGCTGACGACGATCATGAAGCGCCTTTCGACCGACAACGACTAGAAGTACTGGAAGCCATGCTCCTGTCCTTGGTCAAGTCCGTGGACGAGATCAAAGCTGCTTTGCCAACTCAACCAGCAAGGACGCCCGGACAAACAAGCCTGGGACCCACAGTCAACGTGGACTCCAACACGACCGCCCCTCCTTTGGGTGATGATCCCTTAGCAGCATCCGTTCCTTCAGCTGCAGATGAAGCCAAGGAGGCAAGGAGGGAAGTCCAGGAGCTTCGAGCAATGTTCAATGCCCGAGATTCTTCTCGGGATCTCAGAATACGGTAACCATATCCCGTTGCATGGAGAGACATGCCTTTTCCACCACGATACAAGCCATTCCATATCGATTCTTATGACGGGAAGACCTCTGCTAGTCGGTACATGACTTACTTTGAAGTCACAACCGACCACTTGCTGCATAGTGAAGCCATCCTCATGCGATTATTCATCGGAGCATTGGAGGGGATCGCGTTCGACTGGTACCGCAATCTTTTCGATTACTGCATTCACTTTTTTGACGGCTTCAAACACATGTTCCTGGAAAGATTTTACGAAGTGGGGCATAACGTAACGATGTCGTCTCTCATGGACGTCGTTCAGAAAGAAAGAGAGCTAACGAGGAACTACATCGAGTGGTTCCGCCAAACCGCAATGAGATTGCCCCAAGGCAATCTCGAGAGCTCCTTGATTGAAATCTGCCAAAAGAAGCTGCTCCATGCAATTAGCCTCTGGATGGGCAACGATCAGTTCAGGGATTAGAAGACCTTCATCATAAGTGCCAACCAATGCAGAGGCAAAATTGAAGAAAGCTCGCCAGTTGGGATTACACATCCCAGATGGAGAAGATAAGGCAGACATCCTGGTTCCACCTCCAGTAACAACAACAGTGGTGCCACCACTAACCGGGACAATAAGGGCAAACAGGCCATGGTCGCTGATGCGACTCAGAAGCCCGAACAAAAATAGGCGGAAGGTCCGTGGCCCAAGGTCAATTACTCATTTGAAGATAGTCATGTCAAAACTGTCTTCGATATGCTCTTGCAAGGGGGTAGGATCCAGCTCCCTCCACTAAGGCACGAGCCCCGAGCAGCAGAAATAGAGGACCCAAAGTATTGTCACTTCTACCCCTATGTCCATCATTCTACTCAGGACTGCTTCCAATTAAAGCGGTACATCCAGAGTCTTATCGACTCCAAAGCTCTGTCCATAGACTTTGAAGAGGTTACCGTGGCGGCGAACATGGTATCTATTCAGTTCGATGACTTCCCTCCAACAAGCACTCCAGACGGGGTAATACCTGTCCCTCGAGCAATGATGGAGGTTACTAATCTTCTACCTGTCCAAAACCAGACATCTGGACTGGTACCTCTCACTACTCGCGAGGAGAAATCATGTGGGTGCATCTAGACTTAGTGCCCGAAGTTACCCAGGGGGTGTCATCTCCTACCAGCAAGAAAAAGGGCAGGAAGTCTAGATCCTTCCATACAACTTCAGCCGAGGCTGAGGAAGCTGCTGCCGTTGTTACCCGGTCTGGAGCACAAGTCCAGCCCACACGGGATAGTTCAGCCGAAGATCCTCAGCCAGCAACATTGCCTTCCTCTGATGTTCCAAGGCCATCTCAGCCTCCACTGGAAGATAAGTCCAAAACAAAGGAAACCCGCTTCGACAGGCCACTCCGCAATGATGTACCTCAGGGACTGGGGAGGCCTTACAACTTTGACATATTAGCACAATTGGCTAATACGCCAGCAAAGTTGTTATTATACGAGCTCCTAAGGCTCTCTAAGGATCTTCGTGTCGCATTAAGCGAAGCACTCCAAAATGCTGATGCCTACTTAGCTCAGGTCAAGCCTCCAGGGGAAGACCCGCTAGCAGATCTACAGGGCAGCAATAGCACAGATACAATGCCCAACATCATATTTACTCCACAGGACATGTTGATCAAGTCCAATTTGCATGATCGCCCCTTGTACTACATTGGATACATAGGCGACATCAAGGTGGATCGGATGCATATCGACCCTGGCTCGTCAATAAGTATCATCCCAAAAAGCTTGCTCTAACTTCTCAGCATCCCTATGCATCGGCTAGCGGCGACCAACACTGCCATTAGCAGTTTTAACTCGGAAATGAGTTATTCCCTAGGGAAGACCCGATTGAAATGTCAGATTGGTGACCTGAAGAAAGAGGTTACCTGCTACGTCATAGATGTAGACTCGTCCTACAACATCCTCTTGGGGCGTCCGTGGATACATGATTGTATTATTGTGCCGTCCACCCTTCACTAGTGCTTCAAGTATGTCAGTAAGCACGGCTTCGTGAAGACTGAATTTGCCGACATCGATCCCTTCAAAGGGGTTGAGTCTTATTATTCTTCGGAGGCTTGTCTATATGAAGAATCCAAGAGATACATAACTGACGAACTGGCGGCCATCACAGGGCCAGAGGAACCCTTGAGAATTCATCTCCAGGCCCGTAAATCGGGCAAAGCCGTACCCCTTATCGCAATATTGCATAAAGAGGTGCCCGGTTCTCTCGTCCAAGCCGTACAGTCAGAACCAATGGTCATTCGACTCCCAAAGCCAAGAGCCAAAACCCGTCATAGGGCCGATGGTGATCCGATTGCCAATATCTAGTCAAAAGCATTCAGAAGACACGAAGTCTTTTGTCGAGCCGATAGTCATCTGTCTTTCCAAGATGAGCCGGCAACCAAGTGTCGATCCGACACCCTCAGGCAAGCCAATACCACAAGCTGAACCCTTGGTGGTTAAGTTGCCCAAGACAGCGTCCCAACCTCCGGTCACGCAGGAGGTAGCAGAAGAAGATGCAGAACTCGTAAAGTATCTGGTTGCAAGGGTGGATAGTCCCTCTCCTGATGATGTGACAACCGTCCATATCGCAAGCTGACTTGCTTCCATTAAAGACGCCTACTTCCAAGTCTCAGGCATCTTTGGCCAAAAAGAAGGATCTCAACCCTTCATGCCTTAAGAGTTTGATCTTGAACTCGATACTAGGAGACTACCGCTCTACTTGTATAGTCCTCAGGACAAGTACTTCATACAAAAACAGGGGTACGACATGGAGGCTACCCCAGGTCTGAATTACGGCAGCGGTCGACGATTGCCTCTATAGCTGTCAAATCCGATATTATTATGGCAAATTCCTGAAGAAATAATATGTCTAAAGGATATGCTGGTTCTCCTTCAAAACCATCACATCTCCCTGAGTGGTGAGTCATGTATGATAGTACTGCTGAACTCACACTCCATCACATCTTCCTGAGTAGCGAGTCACGTACGATGATACCTCTGAACTCACAATCTATTACATCTCCCTGAGTGGCGAGTCATGTACGATGATACCTCTGAACTCCCACTCTAATGCCTGCCCAGTTCATCATTATCCCTGAGCAAACTTTCTGGTCCTGATTATCGTGTGTCACGTCCATATTATCTCTGATACCGATAATCTTCCGACTTAACACCTGTACCCCAACCTGGGATAAAAGATATGGTGTTAAGACCACAAAACCTATCACCTCTGTTGGATTTTGTTTCAAATCTATTACCCGCACTGCCAGTGCGCAGAAGGGTAATAGGTCCACAAAAGTTATCCTAATCTATTACCCGTACCACCAATGCGCAGAAGGGTAATAGGTCCATAAAGGTTATCCTAATCTATTACTCACACCATCGGTGTACCAATGAGTAGTAGATCCACAAAATATCATTCAAATCTATTATCCGTACCATCAGTACGCAGAAGGGTAATAGGTCCATAAAACTCATCCTGATATATTACTCGCACCGTCGGTGCACAAAAAGGGTAATAGGTCCACAAAATTTCCTAACAGGAAAAACAACCACGTCCATATTACCTCTGAGTTATTTTCTCGTCCATCACAAACAAACCACCCAATACATAGAACTTCCACGTTAATAGCACCTCTGAGTTGTTCTGTGTATCCCTATTAAGCATACTCCTACCATGTCCTAATTACCTCTGAGTAGGGAGGCTCTACTTCAGACCTATATTTACCATGTCCTCATTACCTCTGAGTAAATATGTTAGTTTTCTCTCCACTTATTATCCGTACTCGTACCGCCAGTACACAAAAAGGATAATAGGTCCACAAATGTCCTCTGTTGACCACAAATGCTGTATTAGGTCCTCTAGTACATGCACCCCTTTTTCACAATCATATGCTTCTGGAACCCAGTTGTTCCGTGGCATTCATTACCCGTTATGTAGAACTTCCACGTCTATATTACCTCTGAGTTGTTCTATGTATCCTCATTAGGCCCACTCCTACCACGTCCTCATTACCTCTGAGTAGGAAGGCTCTACTTTAGACCCATATTTACCATGTCCTCATTACCTCTGAGTAAATATGTTGGTTTTCTCTCTACTTATTATCCGTACTCGTACCGCCAGTACACAAAAAAGATAATAGGTCCACAAATACCCTTTGTTGACCACAAATGCTGTATTAGGTCCTCTAGTACATGCACCCCTTTTTCACAATCATATGCTTCTGGAATCCAGTTGTTCCGTGGCATTCGTTACCTGTTACGTAGAACTTCCACGTCCATATTACCTCTGAGTTGTTCTATGTATCCTTATTAGGCTCACTCCTACCACGTTCTCATTACCTCTGAGTAGGAGGCTCTACTTTAGACCCATATTTACTACGTCCTCATTACCTCTGAGTAAATATGTTGGTTTTCTCTCCACTTATTATCCGTACTCGTACCGCCAGTACACAAAAGGGATAATAGGTCCACAAATGTTCTCTGTTGACCACAAATGCTGTATTAGGTCCTCTAGTACATGCACCCCTTTTTCACAATCATATGCTTCTGGAACCCAGTTGTTCCGTGGCATTCATTACCAGTTACGTAGAACTTCCACGTCCATATTACCTCTGAGTTGTTCTATGTATCCTCATCTGAGTCCACTCCCACCACGTCCTCATTACCATCAACCCCATATTTACCATGTTCTTACCACCTCTGAGTAAATATGATGGTTCCCTCTCTCAACTTATTATCCGTACCTAAAACCAAGGTACGCCAAGGATGATAAGTCCACATAAAATTTCCAGCGGGAGTACCTAAACCTATCACGTCCATGCTACCTCTAATAGGATTGCCACACCTAAATAACTCTACTTTCCATGCTTCTTATTCAAAGTATTTCAAATTTGTAATTTGAAAACTATGAAGGGGGTCTTGTAGAAGCATGAAAAATATTGTCTTTAGTCCCACATCGGAAAGGAGAAGAAGAAAGGGCTCACTCCATTCTATAAATAGAGCCCCCTTGCCTCCTTTGAAAAGGGCACCAACTTCCCTTCCCTCCTTCCAACTTGGACTCTTCCTACTATGCACCTTCGGGTGCTAAGTCAAAGAAGTCTAGGACAGTACGGGCTCAACAAGCCCAGTCAACTGTCCAATCTGCTGACCGTCAACGGACACCGTTAACTGTTATACGGGCTCCTGATGAAAAGTTATACAGAACCACCCGCGTTCAATCCCACATGCAGAACAGACAAGTTGGGTCTCAGAAGTCTTCCTATAATGACCGAGCATAGTGCTTTACTAGCCTCAGATCAGGGAGCAAATATAATACCTACGCACCCGGGTGCTCGGGATACCCGTGCCCAGATGCAAAGGTAGATCAATCTGCTCTCGACTTGCGAGAGGTGGTCATTCATAAATACAAGAAGAGAGAAGCAACCTTGGAGTGCGATGAGCCCTTTCCAGAACATCACTGCACCCAAGCCATCATCAACTGCTGCTGCCATAAGACAGTGGCTCCACTATCAAGGCAGTCTGTGTTCTAGCGACTGCGACCTACTGTGCCTTTCCAACATCATCTCAGAAATATGATGCCAATTGAAGACGTTGTAACAGCCTGCTCTGAACTAGATGCATTACTCAGATGTCTCAGTCAGGCGTATCGTCTAAGTCAAGCGCATCACAATCTTCTGAAGGAGTCCAACTTTCTCCTAGGGCCCCCATACCCATCCAGCCAGAAGATATCTTTCATACGGCTTAGTCATGAAACATTCCTCATGCGACTCAGTCATGAGATGGCCTAATGCGGTTCGGTCAGAAGGCATTCCTCATGCGGCTCGGTCATGAGACATTCCTCATGCGGCTCGGTCATGAGACGTCCTTCATGCGGCTCGGTCAGAAGGCATTCTTCATGTGGTTCGATCATGAGACGTCCTTCATGCGGTTCGGTCATAAGACGTCCTTCATGCGGCTCGATCATGAGACATTCCCTCATGCGGCTCGGTCATGAGACGTCCTTCATGCGGCTCGATCATGAGATATTTTTTCATACGGCTCGATCATGAGACATTCTTTCATGTGGCTCAGTCATGAGACATTCCTCATGCGGCTCGGCCAGGAGACATCCTTCATGCGGCTCGCCACAGAAGATTAGTTGATGCACGTGACAAGTTGACTAGGTCTCAACTGCTCAATGACAAATCACAACAAAATCCTAATAAATCCCCAGCTATCAGTCACAGACCGAGTCTAGAGACATGATTACGGCCATGTGGCCCGGGGATTTGCCACGTGGTCATCTATGCGGCTCAAAATATCCCTCATCCCGAAATTACTATAAATAGCATGGTGTCACACCCCTGCAAGATGGTTGGCAATCCAAGGCTGGCAACCTTCAAGAGAAAATCAATTTCTTTATGAGCTAGAGACTGCATCAGATAGTCCACGGAGTAAGGCAGAGTTGATAGCACTTTCCCGAGCCTCCACCGTCACCCCCAGAATCAAAACTAAACAATTGTACTTAGATTGTTTCCTAGGATTTCTCTCTAGGCTTTTCTTTGTACAAGCGAGTTTGCAATCAATTTCAGTGTTCTGTAATACCTGTCTTTGATTTTTTTTATGGCAAACAATATGTTGGCTTGATCAATACGAGAAAATTTTGAGTACGTTGGAAAATTTTGTTAGAATCGAATGATGGTACGACTTGGAAGATGGATCATAATTGAAAATTTTACAAGTTGCAGATAGAGTATATGGATGTGAATGATCGATGAAAATTATGGTATTGAAATGAAATGTGGCTATTGACTTTATTAAATTGATGGTATGAATGACAATGGACTTGAAAGGAAACTCTAGATTCGTTGGAATACTTAAAATATCTATGTCGGAATACTTCGAGAAATTTTGGTCGATTATGGAAAAATTACTCGAGTTGAAATTGGTAACATTCATTATGTTATTGGTTGGTTGGAGAATTAAATAAGTGAATTGCGGCTATACGAGATGCTCTAAGGAATTGCTGATGTTCAAAAATGAAGTTATACCTGTAGCTCGTTCGTTTTCTCTATTACTGAACTTGGTTGAAATGCTTATATTTCTGGAATGACTAATATATGTGTATGATTCCAACTAAGTGGTATACTAAATTCGAACGAAGTCACGGAAGAGGATTATCATGTGCCAAGGAAATTGCATGAGTATTAGAGGAAAGAAAATGATGATAAACTATTTTGAATCAAATTGGGATGCTGTGGCGAGATGGTACATCATGTGAAATCAGTTAAGACATTGCAGAGAAATGTCGAATAGTGCAAGTTGATTGTTCGAAAATTTTATAAATTCAGTTGGAATTATGGGGATGAGTTTTGTTTAAGTTTCGAGGACGAAATTATTTTGAGTGGTATATATTATAGTGTCTCGACCCGCAAGATGCCTTATGATGGATGGTTGGTTCGATGAAGCCTTGTTGGACTTGGGAATATGTGAAGGATCGCTTAGAAGGCTGCATGATCGTGGCAGGAATCGTCTTATAGAAGTGAGTAGTATTGAAACCCTTCGAAGATCCTTTAGCTTCATGTTTAATAAAAGGACTATATGCTATGTTACTCATTGAGTTGCTGAATAACACCTTGCATGAAAGTCGAAAAGATAATAAAAGATAATTAATCACATGACCCAAAAACTGTTGCGTATCATTTTATGAATTGTGTGCTTGTGTGCTTGTTGCAATGAAATACATAACATGTGAAGGAGAAGTCCCAAATACTTGGACGATGAGTATGTCGAGCCTCAGCTCGATGAACGTATGGTAAAAAGATGCTAAGTCCCAAGAATTTGGGCGATGAGTACATTGAGTTTTTGGTTAGAAAGATTTATGGTATCAAAGAAGTAGAAAAGTGATTGAGTAATCAATATTCTATTATCCTGTCGCCGATGTAGAATGTTGATTATACTAAGACTCTTGATTGGGTAGATGATAATTTGAGCGTTGGCTCAAGGCAAGATGGCAATACGAATGAGAATGATAGCTTATTAAGAAAGATGGCTTATTTACTTAGTTTTCCTTATCATGCATTATATGTCTTTTCATAGATAAGTTGCATATATTTGCATGGTCATGGACAACTTGTCGACAAGGTGGTTCCTCGAACAGTATTCTAAGGCCTTGGAAATCGATTCGTCCTAGGGGGAACCTCGTGCTAAAGTAGTAGCACAGTGCTGAAGTAATAATATGGTGATTCGGGAACCTTTCGGATTGGGCTAGCTACCCGCCGCTGAAGGGGAGCGTCTAAACATAAGTCCGAGATGGTGTGTAGTTAGTGACCTTCATATAGATAGGTCCGATGCTAATGATGTCTTATGCAGGAAGAGTAAGTTATTACTCAAATACAGGAAAGAATGTCGACTGTTAGTAAGAATCATCTGAATGGTGATAATTATGATAAAATGATATTGTTCCTAACAATGTCTTGTGCAGGCCGAGTAAGTATTATAAATGTACAGGGTTGGATACATGACCGTGGGTAAGAAATCAATAAAAGAAGATACCATATTACTTTACATTATGCTGGCTATGTGTTTTTGTCGAATATGAACTGCTAATTGACCCTAAGACAACGAGAAAGACCACTTTTAATAATGTTCTATAATATGATTACTTAGTGTTGTCTTCTTAGGTGAGTTAGGCCAGCACCGCTCGCTAGTACATTGATGATGTACTGACCCACGTTGTGGGTAATATTACAGGTGCTTGTGTATGAGGAAAATCATTTGATTAGTGCTTGGCACTGATGATTCGGATGGGTGCACAGAAGCTCTTCTTCATGCTACTCCATCCAAAAGATCCTTTCCTTCAAGAAAAAGGCTGGGTCATTGAACCCTCCAGTCTCGACCAACACGTCAAGACCCCAACCTCGGGTATCTCACCTGACTATGCCTACAGAAGGGGTATTCCTGGAAACTCGATCAAAAATAAAGGGTTTATCACAAGAAGCCTAGTCCTAGTCTAGGGGGTACTATTCCCGCCATAGCTCTTTAAACTAGAGGTGGCAATTCTCCATAACTCTTTACCTACCCCCAGGAAGCTAGGGGTGGTTCTTGACATGTTCATACTACTGCTATGGCTGGGGGTAGCCATTTTCTTGAGTTCGAAGATGATATAGAAATGCGCGCCTACCCCGAGAGTACAACTCAAGGATTCAAGTCGAAGAGCGAGGGTTCCAAAACCCCATCAAGTTTTTCGTATATTAAGATGGACTATATGACCGGTAATGATGATGCAGGTCCCAGTATCTGACAATGCCTCGAGATTCTAGAGGCAATGATGCAATCCATGGGTGCCTCAATGCAGGCCCAAACCAAACGATGTTGGACATCCAGGTGAACATGTTGCCACCATAACAAATAACCATAGGCCAGGCGAGTCATGGTTCCATGACCAATAGGGAATCTCGTACCCCTCCAACCGTCGACGGCTCCTCCTTGCCTCGATAGACGGATCCAGCACTGACGAACGACACCCAGGAGGCAATTCAGGAGCTGCAAACCTATCTCTACCCTATGAACAACCGAGACAAGATGCAGAAGCTTGAGATAAGGCAGCCTTATCCTTCCGAAAAGAATAGGGTGGTGTTCCTACCCAAATACAAGACTCAATCATTGATCCCCTTCGATGGGAAGACGTCCCCTACCAGTACTTGAATTACTTCGAGTCCATGATGGGACATGTACCAAGGGATGATGCCCTACTCGCCAAGGTGTTCATCAGGGCCCTAGCCAACGTCACTTATGAATGGTTCTGTAGCCTTCATGATAAAAATATCATGTCTTTTGACGACCTACAGGGGTTGTTTCTGTCCTGCTTCTATCATGATGGGATGGACATGACGATATCCTCTCTCATCAACACAGTCAAAAGGAAGAAAGAGCTTGTACGTGACTTTATCGAACGCATTAGGCAGATGGCCTTAAAGATACCTCCAAGCACTTTCAAGTCCATACTTATAGATACTTGCTAGCAGAATCTACTACCTGTAGTTAAGCTCTACATCGACACCGCCCAACATCCGGACTGGCAGCGTCTATTTGCAAGCACTGACCAAGCCAAAAAGAATGCGGAGGACGTCCACCTGTTTGGGTTCCAGGTCTCGGGCCCAGAAAATGGAGGCAAACACCCTCAAAACAACAACGGCAGAGGGAATAAGTCCCTCACCGACAACGTGGCCAAAGGTTCAATGTTGCAGAAGGCGCTAATGCCACCTAGACAAAAGGGGACCTACTCCTTCGACGATGATCAAGGCGTCGACATCTTTCAAATACTTACGAAGAACAACACACTCCGACTGCCTGATCCAAAGCATCCGGAGGTGATGGACTGGATTGACGATCTAAAATATTATCTTTATCATCAGTACATTTACCATGCTACGAAGAATTATTATGTATGGAAGAACCAAATCTAAAGGCTCAAGAGCCATCACCCTCAATTTTGGAGGGAATACGGTGACCGCTAACATGGTGTCGCTTTAGTTCGGTACCCTCCTAGGTCTTGAAATTCAAGATGGTCTGGTCTCAGTTCCCAGGGCCACGATGGAGATAGTCAACCTCTCTCCGGCTCACGATCATGCGACAGGGATGGTGTTGCTTAAGACACAATGAGGCAAAGTTATGTAGGTTCACCCCAACCTCGTCTAGGACCTGATACAGTCGACGACAACACCAATCACGGTCACCAAGCACAATAGAAAGAAGTCCAAGACGTAATGCATGGTATCTCCCTCGAATAATAAAATGCACAGGCATTTCATGTCCTGATGGATGTTCATCCTCGACTGGCCATCTTTTCAAATTTCAAAAAAATAAAAATAAAATAAATGTACAACGGCCATGCCGTTTGAAGATGTAGAATCCTTTTTCCATTACTTATGAATAAACAGTACCTCGATGAGGTAGTTCTCGTATACAATAAAGTCAACTCTCTACCTACCCTATGAAATATTTTCTACTATGTCCATATTACCTCTAGTAAAAAATATATTCACATCCACATGGAGAATACTTTTATTAAGAAGAGATCTACTATATGGTACATTTTAGACTTTTTATAATTACATGGAAGTCTACTGCATCCAAATCTTTAACGCCTTTGAGATCAAGTGTAACATGCCAGTCCAATAATGCGTAGGATGAAGAATACGTATACATGCCACCAACACATCCCCAATGGGAAAATCTACCTAACAAGCCCATTAGAGAATACTTAAGTTGTAAATTATAGCAATAACCCATATCAACACAAGATAACCCACAGATACAGTGCTAATCTCATCTACGCATAAATAATAAGACACAAGATATCCAAGTCTAAATTTTAATAACAAGATCTGTCCAGCAACAAATAAGGATAATAAATGTATGGGGAAAGACAATCCCTCACTACAGAGAAGAAATAAAGTATGAGATCTATCTAACAGTTTGCTGAACTAAAAATAGAAATAACAATGTCACTAAAGAGAAACTACATGAATCAAGAAAAGTCCTCTGGAACCATCTCGTCCCCCTGCAAGGATATGTCTTTAGTCTCAGCTCTAGAACCATAAACCTCTAGGTAATCCTCTTCGTCTATACATGGGAAAGGACCAGGCCTTTAGGGCACATAGCAAGGTACAAGAAAATAACATGCCAATGTAATAGTAAAAGAAATGCAACTACTAGGAAGGGTACTACTGTAACCGTCTAAGTGATATACACATGAAAACATATTTTGGATATCAGGGTTTAGCCACCGAGGCTTACAGGCTCCTCAACAGGCGATTACCCTAAGGTACCGTGTCGTGGGACCAAGGGAATACGAATAGAAAACCACTTAAGCTCTGCTACAAAGACGAATGTATACTAGTAGAATACCATCCAAGTCCCTAATATAGAAACGAGGATATTTGACTATAAAAAAAAAGAAAAAAATTATATATATATATATATATATATATATATATATATATATATATATATATATATATATATATATATATATATATATATATATATATATATATATATATATTATAAACCCCCTGATTTTTAAAAAATATTTATATTTATTTTTAAATATATGTTTAGCATTTTACTTAATTATTAAATAGCCTTGAATCAATTATATGGATTTTTTATTTATCCAACCTAGCAAGTAAATATTATTTTATATATTAGGTAAGTATTTTTTCTCGCACAATATTTACTAAAAATATTTTAGAAGTTATTATGAATTTTAGGATTTTTGGAATTTTTAATTTTAATTTTATATGCATACACACACACACACACACACACACACACACACACACACACACACACACACACACACACATATATATTTTATATATATATATATATATATATATATATATATATATATATATATATATATATATATATATATATATATATATATATATATATATATAGAGAAAAAATACTCTACATTACTGTTCTGATGAATAGTAACGAAGAGAACCCGACCCTTTCCCTCAATACAGAGCCAACCCAATATCTAGAATTCGAACTCAAATGCAAACAAATCCTATCAACAGCTCAATTCCTTATCTTCTTCAAATTTGGATCAATTCAATGCAAATTAAATCCTATCAACAGCTCAATCTGTTATTTTTTATTTAACCAATCTTAGTCGAAAATTGATTTAAATTTGAGCAAAAATCAAATTTTAACATCATCTATAAATAGCAAACGTATTTCGGTGAGAAAGAAATCTCGAAAACCCTACAAAAATTTTCACCCCAACTTCGCACGGCGACCCCGGAGCCTCCCTGACGTCCCTGTGCCTCACCCAGACCACCTGCACCCGGCCGTCGATCATCGGAGCGCTACCGTACTTGCCAAACCCGACGAGAAATAGTGCACCAATTCTGTTCCCGACCGCCCAGGTACCTGTCTTCTTGACTAAAATTCTTCGCATATTCTCGATCGATTTTGGTTTCGAAAAATCCTATGAAAAGACAACATAACACTCTAGAATTTCATACAAATAAAATTTGATAGGGATGAACCATCAATCCAGAAAATAGATACAAAGTTGCCACAAAATAGTTCATAAACAGAACAGAAAAGCTGTCACAAGCCCTGATTTGGAAGAGAGTTTTTGAACCAAACATTAGGAATTTTAAAAAACTAATTGAAGACAGTCATCGACAACCTAGGGATCCAGAATCCTTCTTGTGGATTTAGATTTTGTCTACTGTGCATCGAAAAATTGATTTCCCAAAACTGACAAAATTTTTTTTCAAAATAGTAGAGTTTTTTTTAGAAAATTCTCCGGTACGACGTACCCCCCAACAAATTGGGTGACATGGTCATGAACGAAATGCATCAAATGGTGCGTATCGACTTCACGGACATGTGGGATTCGACGGAACTCGATTTCACTGTGTGTGGGTGACAAAATCGAGGCATATCGGTCGAGATATCTTGTATCGGCCTCTTTGCAAACTAGCCTACAATTTCGTACACGTTTATCATCTCGAGACAAAACTTGTGCCACTGGACTTGTGTCATTGTTCTGGTCCTGTTAGCCAAGTTTGGTCAGAATCTGAGAAGATCGAACGAAATACTATTTTAGCGGGCCTACGACCTGATCCAATGGGTAAAATTGTGCAAGGCTCGCCAGAATCCAACTTTACACATACGGTTGAGTTTGTGTCGTTAAATCGGACCCTTAGACATATAACTTGATGAGTTTAGAGATCGTAGGTATTGTCACACTTTTCGGTGCAAAGCGGATCCAACGACGGATACTAATTTGGCCCAAAATTACAATTTTACTCCTGTGTCCAGAATTGGACTTATGGTAGGCGATCTTAGACATTTATTTTATGCCGAAAATGTTTATGATGCTTATATCAGCATCCGAGGATGTTTGCGGGAGTTGACTTTTAGTGCTTTTGATTTCTAACGGTCTGAGTAACTGGACGTTGCTATTTCTGCACACCACCTCCATACAAGATACCTTGCCACTATTTATTGTTCATTTATGTTATAATTTTTTGTTATTTTATTATGGTATTACTGTTTACATGTTTCTATCACACTGTGTGTTCAAGTCATACTTGGGTGCGAGCGACTACATTAGTCGTTTTACTGCTTTTGTTTATTTTTATGCATGATAACTTAGTACTAGATGACGTACTAGATGGCCACCCATTGATGTGAGGTATTGGTATATCTCATATGACCTTGACACTTATTTTATCACTACTTGTGAGTTACATGTAGGACACATACTCGTATAGTCGGCTAGCCACCGATACGTTTATGACGTACGATGGTTAGGGTATAACTGCCAATAGATTTTGCATGATTAGTAGACTTGGTGGTTATTAGAGGTTTATATGTGTCATGGAGATGACATAGATAGGCATGGGATAGGGAGAACAGTTCTTTAATGTATGGGTCAAGTATGCACTATCCATTATAACCTGTGAGCTCTGTCGGAGATGTATGTAATATTCCCCTACTGTATTGATTCCCTCTGACGTTCAAAGAGCATTACGGATGTAGGCCCCTAGTGTCCAATTGGAGACTATGCCAATCCCGCTGTACCAAGAGCGCCCATATGTTGAAGGTTTGTTCTTAACTGCATATTTGCAGTAGACCGGTTAGGTTCTTATTGCATGCATTATTTATTTTTTGTTACACAATTTATATGGCATATTGTTTCCTTGTATCTTGTTATGTCCCTTAAGGACCTGGTGATCTTTCCAGGCTTAGATGACTAGAATTATCCTAGGAGTATGGTTCTGCACTAGATCAGTATGTGCAGTCGGCTGGCCACCGATACGTTTGAGACATACGACGGTTAGGGTTCCTGAGATATGAAAGAATCTGCCGTCATTGTACGGTGCGGGCTTCTGCGACGCTGACACGTGACAAATATCAAGATTCTCCTCAATCGAGATCTTTGGTGGTTATCAACATAACCGAAGGAGGTGACACGTGGCGCGTGGCAATTTGCTTGTTCGGATATAGCCAAGTAAATCTTGGGATTTTATCCTAGATTTGGAGTCTAATTGATCCTCATCTAAGGTTTAAATCAATCTGATATGATACCAATCATGATTTAATCCCAATCTTTTTTACAAGAGGCAGTTTAAACAAACCAATTGGGGTAGACCCATGCTTTCTGTGCCTCTGGTGAGGACTAAGTACTACTGTGTTTCTGGAGCGACGAGTAGACCGTGCTTTTGGAGACGATGGAGCCTCTGTGCTTTCAGGCGACGAGTGGACTTGGCTTCGAATGACGATAAGACTTCTGTGCATTTAGAGCAACAATGAAGCTGTGTTTCAGAGCAATAGAGTCACTGTGCTGTAGGCGACGAGTAGGCTTATGCTTTAGGTTGGCGAAGTTACTGTGCTTTTGGAGCGATATGCTGACTTGCATTGGTTGCAGTGGGAGTTCCCAAGTCTCTTGTAGAGAAGTGACTTAAGCTTCTGGATCGGAGCAGATGATTGCGCCGTAGGAATGGAGATGGTATGAGCATATCACCATCCTGTGCCTCATGTGGACGCATATAAGTAGCTGCGCCTCTAAACTTTGAAGGTGTTGGCTTTGGAGGAAAGGGTATAACACCCTTGTGTGTCTGGGGTTGGCGCAGTCAAGTAGTTGCGCCTCTAGAGTGAAGACATTGGTTTCTGAAGCAAAGAAAAGGGCGGGGCCTACCACCATCTTGCTTCTAAGGTTTGCGTAGGCGAGTAGCTGCGCCTATGGCTTGAAGGCTTTAGCTTCTGAAGTAAAAAGCGATAAACACCCGCTCTTTAAGAACTTTCCTCTAAATTGCCACCATAATATAGGAAATTCCAAGGGTCTAAGACTGACATCGTCGTGCTGAGTCTTAGGTTTATCCCATTAATGCGGGAATTCTGACCGTCGGCCATTTGGGGTGCACACTGGGCCATTCTCGATCCTATAAATGGAGAAGTTCTCCTCCGAAGAGTCGTTGTCTTCTTCTTGGCATCCTTCACTACCATACGAGATACAAACTTAACTTCGAGCAACGATCGGCCTTGTATAAGTTGGCTGCTGGTTGAGGCTATTCTCGTTCATAGGAGCCATGTTCTTATAGAAGAACTCTGTGTAGAAGGATCCATCACTGCCCTTAAGGAGTATGTAAATGTCCTCCTTAGGGAGTTCAACTCTAGGCGACGTCTGGGGGATCTTCGAGGTCCTGATGACCTAGGTCATGGGTGGATAGCCAACTCGAAGAGCCACTGGTTTGTGCTATGTCCTTCCCATTCAGGGCTTCGTGACCTGCTGCACTCTTTGTAGGCTCGGGCCAATGACTGCTTCAGGAAGCTGCTTGCTTTGGCCGAGTGGCTGATATGCTTTTGGGAGGCTGCGCCCATAAAAAGATCAGAATACGCCTCGATGGAGGTCAATCTTCTGGCATGAAGAAGAAGGGCTGCGCTTTGACGAAGACCAAATCCCTTGTAGACCCCTCTAGGCTATGTCGAATCTATACTAGATCCTTTATAGACGAACAAAATTAGTCCTTTTTGTGTAGTCTCGATGTGTCTGTACTAGACTTTGGTAGACGTGACACATAAGGGACTTCTTTCCATATCCTCTGTTTTGTCTTTTTAGTACTTGGGCTGAGCCTTTGTATCATCTGCTCTGTGGCGAAGGGATGTCATTAGCTGAGATTTTTCATGTTTCTATAGAACTATCTATCTCGCACAATGATATAATGCACCTGTCATAGATCTCATGTAACGTCCTAGTCCTAAAATACTTAGGACTAGATACGTATCCATGCCAGTTGCATACATACGAAGTATACTCCAATATATGGAAACCTTGTATGAATACATAAGCTGTAAAATGCAGTGAACCAAGAGTAATCTAATCTCATCCACACAAAATAAAAGAATAAAGAATATCATATACTCAACTATGAATCTTCATTGGTACATGTAGTTGGGCAGAGATAAATCCACTACCAACTATGAAAAGAAATACATCACAAAAGAAAGAGTTTAGCGAGCGAAGCGAAGACGATCAAAGTGTAATCATCCTCAAAGACATAGAGATAATCATGGCCACGGCTAGAACACCTGCGAAAGACAAGAGCACACACCTGGCGAGATAACCAGGTCCTCAGAGGGACGTAACAAGATACATAAAGAACATGCCACATAACTGAATATATATACTATGTCATAAATCACAAGTATAGTAAATAGTCCCACTCCTAACAAGATCCAATACCTCATCATCGAAACAGTAGACTACCCCTGCAACCAAACAAGGACAAGGGATAGCACACTATACCGCGATGAGACATTTTCCCAAGCTACTAATGGGATGGGGTGATATGACATTTGACGAGGGTTACCTGACCATTCTAATGTGTTTATGCAATAAGAACAAACCTACAATGTATGGGCACTCTGGCTCAGGAGCAGTAATCTCAGGTATGGCCCTATCAGGATACCAGGGACCTCAAAGCATAACATTCATCGAATGTCAGAGGCCAGCAGTAAATCAGGTATCAGGATCTAGGACCGTATCTCCCGCGGAGATAACCGACAATAGGGAAGTGCATACTTGGCCCATACGTTAAGGAACTGTTCTTCCCACCCAATGCCTAACAGAGTCACATCCATGATTCATATACCTCTACTAACTGCTAAGTCTCCTAACATGCCTCTATTAGCAGTTAGCCCTAACGCATGCGCATGGGGGATCAGCCCACACGCAAAAACCTCTACATGCTACTTATCTCACACAACCTCGTGGTACAACTGTGTCAAGGTATATGCGATACCCTACAGAAGGTAGTCCCTTAACTCTAGGTCCATATGCAATCAAAGGATAATAACAAAGTACATCTAATATCACTGAGCAGACAGTAAATCAAGAACTGTAAGAACTGGAAATAAATGAACAGTGATATGTAATAAAATGTAACTGAATATAAACAGTATAATGGCAAGATATCTTGCCTGGTAATGGGCCTGTTGTGGTGCGACGATCCGACAAGTTCTGATTTGTCTAATATATTATTGATGGAAAGGGGTCAGAATTCACTAGGAAGTAGGAACGAACGATCAGTCCCTATTCATGATGACAGAAAGGAAAATTTGCGGAGAGTAGATAATTATTATATAATTTTATAAAATTGTTATAATACTAAATTTTTTTATTAGTTAACAAAATTTTAGGTAAATATTTGAAAAACCAAGAAAAATAATATCAGTACTATAACTTAGGTAGAAAATATTATAGTAATATTTTTAGGTAAAAAGTCATTTAAAATACCATAAAAATATATTTAGACTTCTAGCCCAATTTAAAATACCAAGTCAAAGAAATTCTTTTAACTAAAACGCTCATAATTAATCTTATATAAAATCTATTTAGAATAATATAGGAAAACAAAATTTTGAATTTATACTTATATATGTATTTATTGTATAATGTCTACTAATACTTTATACACTTTTTTTTGAAACCCATTGGACTTGAAGCCCAATTCAACAAGCCCATAACTAATATATATAACTTTCTATTTAAACAAATAATAATAATAATAATAATAATAATAATAATATTAATAATATTAATAAATTAACAAATAATAACAGTAATAATAAATATAATAATAATACTAATAACAATAATAATAATAAATGATAATAATAATAAATGATAAATAATAATACTAACACTTAAAGTAGCAACTGTTGTTCCCTTTTAAAACTTAAAGATAGAAATAAAAAAAAATGTGGGAGAGAGAGAGTGAGAGAGAGAGAGAGAGCGGGGAAAGGGGGAAGAAGAGCGGGGAAAGGAGCTTACCAGGGCGGCTCCGGCGTGGTCGCCGGCGGCGCGTTGGGCGCTCACGGCGGCGATGGAGGTGGGTTACGGTCAGGCGGCGGAGTGCTGATGGGGCGACGTCAGCTAGGAGGAGGTCGGAGTGAGGATGTTGTTGTTTGATGGGGCACATCGAGGGTGTGTCAGGGCTGGCCTTGTGTCGGATGCTGGTGGATGGAAGTGGTATGGGGAGTAGATGATGTTGGCCGCGATCGTAGGGGCGATGATGCTGGTGGGGATTGAGGTGGTGGTCGGGGTTCTGTCGTCATTGTCATCGTGTCCGGGATGTCGGGCACGACATAGATAATTGTACTGAAGCTGGAATAAGATTCACGGACACGATGCACGCTGGCTTGGGTTGGCACGGACACGATGCACGCACGTTGTAGAGAAATTTTTTGGAGGAATTTGTAAATGGTAGAAATATATGGATGAGTACCTCTACTTATATAGGAGGTGGGAATTCTCAGTTGGATAAGGTTTAAGTTTCTGGAAATTGCTGTGAAACCCAATTTTGGGGTTGGGCTTTATGAAAAACCCACCTGCAGGGTGGGTTTTATGAAATGCCCAGAATTATATATTTCCACGTTAAATATTATAAGATTCCATTTAGTTGCTCTATTCTCATTTGTATAGTTCCAAAAATACCCCTTCGCGCAAATTTGGTCATATATTTATGATTCTGATTTCACAAACTCAGATTTGGATTGCGATTTTATTCTTCTTCTTCTTCTTCACGAGAGATCTGAATTCTATTGTTCTCATCTTCAGCAGAGATGGCAAATATCGTTCGTTGTTTACTGTGATTTTTTTCAGACGAACTTTGCTCATCATCATCATCATCATCTTCTTCTTCACGGAGTGATTTGAAGTTTTTCGGCGATTAGGTCAATTGTGGAGAGAAGATCATCTTCTTTTCTTTTTATAGATCTTAAAACAAGGTGAGAGTTTAGATATGTAGAAATTCATACATCATCTTCGTCCAGTCATAAATTTTTTGTTGAATTTGAATTTATTATGAAGACTATTAACTGAGTAACGATTATAGAGAATGACCATTCTCCGTTAGAATTGGCCGGAGAATGACCATTTTCCATTCAGAATGATCATTCTCCGTCAGTTTTAGACGGAGAATGTCAAAAATATGTGTTGCCCTATTTTGTGATCTCTTCTATTTTTATGTTATCAGGGGGGAATGGATTCAAGCTGTTTAGTTAATCTTTGTTTTAAGAGAGATATAGTTTCCTGCCGTGTCACACATGAAAGTACCATGGAATTTTTAAAGCATCAAGTGTGTGATCGATAGACTTCTTTGGATCCACTTTCCTTTCGTTTCAAGTTTTTGCATTCTTATAGGACTGAACTATATGTTGACAGTGATTTTTGGCTTCGGTCCTTGGTTGGGGGTTGTCATGGTACCCATGACGTGAGCTTTGATCTATTTGTGGAGCAAGTATACCCTCCATATTCTTCATCGACATCTCTTACTTGTCAAAGCATTCCTATGGGACCTTCGTCTTCCTCTTCTAGTTCCTTGAGTAGTAGATGTTCTCCTACTGTAAAGGATAAACGAGTAGTAGAATTTTATGAGGGCTCAATTGGGACAGTAAAGAAGAAAAAAATCGGATATGTGGCCTAGATCAATTACAGGCGTTGGTCAGATTTTCCTAAATGGTGTTGAAGAAGTTAGGCACGCTGTTAGGAAGGTATGTTTTGAATCTCGTCATCCATTCCATATTCTAAAATCTAAGCCAGGGAGGTACACCGTTTGCTACAAGAATTACAAGACCCATGCTTGTTTGTGGAGCTTCCATGCTATATCCATTTCGAAAGATAATCAAATTTTTGATGTGAAGAGGTATGTGGAAGAACACAATTGTGGAGCTGGCTATATGGATAAAGGTAATATAGTTGTTCTAGCAAAGTTTATGAAAAGTTTGGTTAGTGACATTGTTCGGATGGATCCTAAAAAGTCGACAAAATCAGTTGTTGATGAATTCAAGGTTGACTACAGTTTATCTCTTACCTACGGGCAGGCATACCATGGCATTAGGTTGGTGCACCAAGAAATGTATGGAGATGATGTTAGAGCTTACATCAACTTGTGTTGGTATGTCAAAAAGGTAAAGGAAACCAATATTGGTTCCGTTATCGACTTTCAGAAAGATGATACGTCAATGAGGTTTCAGCGGCTTTTTCTTTCATATGGGGCTTGTGTCGAAGGCTTTCAATATTGTTGTCCGATGCTATATTTGGATGCGACTTTCCTTACAGGGAGGTTTAGAGGGTCTTTGATGTCTGCTACAGCGAAGAATGGTAACCAACAGTTTTATCCTATTGCCTACGGTATAGTCTCGGGCGAAGATGGTGACAATTGGGAATGGTTCCTTAAAAATCTCAAGAATATTGTTGGATGTAGTAGGCATATCATTTTTCTTTCAGATCAAGGCACCCGTTTAGTTTCTGAAGTTCCCAAAGTGTTCCCTACTGCTTACCATAGCTGTTGCTATTATTACATGAAGAATAACATACCACTGAAGGAGAAAGGAAATGAAAGAGTGTATCCGCATGTACTTGAAGCTTGGAGGCAAGCAGTATATGCTCTAACTCCAGGTGTGTAAATGAGACAGATATATACAGCTTTTCTGTGCATTTTCTTTTATTTTAATAAGTAGAATGAACATTCTCCGTGTCGATTTAAAACGGAGAATGACATTATCTGTTTTAAATTATACACAGAATGTCATTCTCCGTGTCATTTAGAACGGAGAACGTCATTCTCCGTTAGTTTAGAACAGAGAATACAATCCTCATGCGTTCTAACAATGGGAATGACTATTCTCCGTGTTATTCTCCGTTTAAAAATACACGGAGAATGACATTCTCCGTGTTAAATTAAACGAAGAATGGTCCCTGTTTTTCATGTGCTTGTTCCTTGATTTCCATCTTTATTAATTAGTCTTTTTCCCCTGTATAAAGGTGGGTATAAACAAGCAATTAAGAAGATTTATGATCTGAATTGTGGTCATGTTGTGAAATGGATGGATAAACAAAAGCCTAAAAATTGGTCAAATGTATTCTTCCCGGGATGTAGATACGGCGAGGTTGCTTCTAGTTGTGCAGAGTCATTCAATTCATGGATAAAGGCTGAGAAGAAAATGCCTATTTCAGCACTTGTAAATGTCATCCGAGTGAAGATGATGAAGATGATCTTGGATCGCCACAAGGATGCAAGTGATTTCAATAACATATTGACTCCATACCACGAGAATATGCTGAAGCAGCTTACAGATAATGGCATGTCTTATAAGGTATATCGGTCTGGTGATTTTGAGTTTGAGGTGATGGCAGATACTTTCTCCCACTTGGTGAATCTTCTTGATTGGCATTGTAGTTGTCGTAGATAGGAAGGTATATGAATTCCCATGCAGCCATGCAATCCAATGCATCAGATTTGGTTCAGGCAAATCCGTCTACAATTTTGTGGAGCAGTATTGGACATCAGATTTCTACCAGAAGCTATATTCATGTGCTATTCGTCCAGTTCCAGATTTTGGAAAACAGTTTGAAAATAATTCAACTGATTTGGTCCTACCCCCTATTCCGAAATGGGGTCCCGGCCGACCAAAGGTGGACCGTTATAAGAGCAATTATGAAAACTAAGGGAAAAGAGAAGAGGAAGGTTAGGTGCCATAATTGTCTTGAATTAGGTAATCACAATCGCAGCACTTGCCCTCTCCCCCCACGTGCTTCTACGGTGGTCGAGGAGGCAGTGCCCCCTCGTTAATACATATACATATATTCTTCCTTTTAGATAACTGTTTTTCCCCATACATTTCTTACAATTTTGATATCAATGGTGCTATTTTGAAATCTGTTATATCTAATGTTTTACAGTTTTTGAATGCATAATGACCATTCTCCGTCATTCTTAGACGGAGAATGCCATTCTCCGTTTCAAATTACACAGAGAATAGCATTCTCATTTGTTCTAACAAGGACAATGTCATTCTCCGTGTAATTTCTATTCGTTTTAACACTTAGAATGACATTCTCCGTGTTAGGTGACACGGAGAATGACATTCTGTGTGTTAGGTGACACAGATAATGTCATTCTCCGTATTATTTGACACGGAGAATGACATTCTCCATTTCAATTTAACACAGGAGAATGACATTCTGTGTGTTAGGTGACACAGATAATTCCATTCTCCGTATTAATTCAGCACGGAGAATGACATTCTTCGTGTCGATTTAAAGCGGAGAATGACATTTAAAACAAATAATGACATTCTCCGTGTGGATTTAAAAGGAGAATGCCATTCTACGTGTAGATTTAAAATATTATGTACGACCATAGACATATATTTCGGGGAGAATGAAGCATGAAAACATGAAAGTGCCAAATATTAAGACAGTTACATAACAAAACTCAAATGGCCAGGATTTAATAAAGTCCAATTTTTTATTTCATAATTGAAAAGAGGACAGACACTACAGACATAGGCGCTATAGGCCATTATGTAAAAAGACTCTTTCGAATCACATCACTTCTTCTTTCCGTCCTCAGTCTGATGCAAGGCAACGCTCAGTCCCTCCATGTTATGGATTCCCGAACGATGCAATAAACGAAGAAATTCTTTCTTGCGTTCTAAGGCGCCACGCTCTTCGGAAGAAGTCGACGGCCCACCTCCGGAATGAGCGAAGACTGTTGGGGTCAGGCCAAAATAGTCGAGGAAGTTTTCCGCCCTCAGGGACAGGTCAGCTTCCAGCAAAAATCTGCAGGCGCAGAGTGTAACTTCTCATCAGAAGCTTTGCCGTTGTCACTGTTGTTCGCCCCCTTCTTCATGTTAGATGCCATGAGAATGAATAAAGACGAAGGTGGAACTTCATGTTCATATATATACAACGGATATCGGTCCCCGCCAACTCTTTATCTTTCCAATAAATGGGCGCGTATCACTTAACAAGGAAGAAAGTAAAAAAAGACGTTTTGAAAAAGAGCGCCCCATAAATAGGTTCATCGTAGGAAATGAACCGAGCATTTAATCCTTACCATGTGAAGTTTAACACGGAGAATAACCAGTGTAAATCGACACAGAGAATGTGCATTCTTCTTTATATTTAGCACATAATGACATTCTCTGTATATTATAAAACGGAGAATGACATTCTGTGTATTAGGTGACACAAAGAATGTCATTCTCCATGTCACATAACACGGAGAATGACATTCTGTGTGTTGGGTGACACAAAGAATGTTATTCTCCGTGTTTTATGACACGGAGAATGTTATTCTCCGTGCTAGGTGACACGGAGAATGACATTCTGTGTGTTACGTGATACGGAAAATGACATACTCCGTGTCAGATGACACGGAGAATGACATTCTGTGTGTTAGGTGACGCACAGAATGACATTCTACGTGTTAAATCTCATTCTACGTGTTAATCTAGTACGGAGAATGGAATTTTAAGTGTTAAAACGAATGGAAATGTTCATTCTCCGTACCATTCTCCGTGTAATTCAGGACGGAGAATGATATTCTCCGTTTCGAGTAACACGGAGAATGGAATTCTCATTCGTTTTAATATTGGGAAATTCATTCTCCATTTTAACTTATATGGAGAATGAACATTCTCATGCGTTATAACACTGTAAATGCCATTCTCCGTTTAATTCGACACGGAGAATGTCATTCTCCGTGTTGAATTAAAAGGAGAATGGCATTATCATTTTAATTAAAACATAAAATGTCATATTTTAATGTGTACTTTAATTTAACACGGAGAATGAACATTCTATTTGTACTGTGAATGTCATATTATCCGTGATTTTATTATAGAATGCACCGCAGAAGTTACAAAGTATACAGACAAAGAAAAATGAAATTGAAACAGAAATTATAGAAAGAAGTTCTTTTATTAATATGTGTTCAAAAGATCTATTATAGATTTAGAAAGACTTTAATATGTGTTCAAAGGATCTATTACAGATTCAGAAAGACTCATACTGTTCTTCTACAAAGGATCTATTGTAAAGACTCATATTGTTCTTAAAGAAAGCATATATTACAAATTCAAAAAGGCCTAAAGAAGCACACAAGCGGGTTTATCTTCACAGAAGTGCAACCCTTATTCCTCCTTTCATGTATCTGCAACCCCGAATGCCAGAATGAGCAGGACTAAAGCACAACTTGTGGCTCTTCCGGCATAACGGGTAGCTCTTCCAAGGGAATGCTAGAACGTTTCTGAGAAGGGCATAGCATGACACCCCAACTTTTTGACAAAGCACGAGGACTGCCAAGATGTTGTTCAGGTTCGAACAAGGTCTTCCAATGCATCTCGAGATTCACTACTATGTGTTCTTCTACAAGGACATAACTACTTTGAACGAAGAGATCCACAGCCAACAGCCAACTGATGCCAGGCCATTCTCCTCTCAAAACTAAGTCATGGTCGTACATAATGGGAAGGGGAAATTTATGAAAGGCCCAAAAATTGGGTTTCACAGCAATTTCCAGTAATGGAAATGCTATGAAGATGATGTAGTTTGCTCCTCAAGAAAGCCCTTTATATAGGACATACTGTCTAATAAATGCAGATGAACCTAATAGTCAGCATAATGAATCTCATTTAATAGGTTCATTCCGCAAACTACTCAACTTTCCACCCCTCCAATAAAGAAGGTGGCATTTAATAGTTGTTACAACTGTAATTTAAAACGAACAATGGTCTATCATGCATTGAATGACCATTCTTCGTATTAAATGATACGGAGAATGACATTCTCCGTGGTAAATAACACGGAGAATGACCATTCTCAGTGTTTTAAAACTAAAATGACCATTCTCCATTTAAAAACACGGAGAATGACATTCTCCGTCATACTTAACACGGAGAATCCATTCTCCGTTTTAAGTAAGACGGAGAATGCCATTCTCCGTCATACTAAAATGACCATTCTCCATTTAAAAACACGGAGAATGACATTCTCCGTCATACTTAACACGGAGAATCCATTCTCCGTTTTAAGTAAGACGGAGAATGCCATTCTCCGTGTTTTTAAACGCAGAATGTCCATCCTTATGCGTTTTTAACACTGGAGAATGCCATTTTCCGTGTTATTCAACACGGAGAATGTCCATCCTCATGCGTTTTAAAACTGGAATGACCATTCTCCGTGTTATTTAGCACGGAGAATATTCATTCTCCTATAAGTACAACAGAGAAAGAACATTCTCCGTGTTCATTAACACGGAGAATGGCCATTCTCCATGTATTTTAACACGGAGAATGGCATTCTCCGTTTTAAATTACACGGAGAATGGCACAGAATGGTCATTCCTTATTATGAACTTGACACATAATGGTCATTCAAAAATGATATATATATATATATAATATATCTATATATATATATATATATATATATATATATATATATATATATATATATATATATATATATATATATATAGAGAATAATATATATATATATATATATATATAGAATAATGTAATACAAGACAGTAGATGTAACAAAAAGATGCAGACACAGAAGAATATAACTGCATTTTTATATATACAGACCAATATAATATAAGATAGAGCAGATGTAACAAAACGACACAGACACAGAAGAATATAACTGCATTTTCATATATACAGAAGAATGTAATATAAAGTTCTTTCTTAGTACATTGTCATTTTTATAATGTGTTCATCACCTGTATTTGGACTTTTAAGCAACATCTTAAGCCATTGCAACCTAACTTTTGTAATCCTATTGTGAATTATGTCATCGTCATTTCCTCTTGCTGGTATTGTGAAGGGATGAATCATCATGCACTTCATAAAATTTGCTGTGTACAAGAGGCAGTTGGATGCTTTTTGTTGTGGGCAGTTTGAACGAAACTCCGTATTTGTGCTTTCATACTCCATCGTCGCCTTGCATTTTTACCTCATCATCTCAATTTTTCTCCTTATGATAGGCTCTAAGACCTCCCTCATATATTTTGCATCTGCCTTGCCCGATTCGTATGTGTTTTGTACCAAGGAGTTGTAGTGTGCCCACTTGTACGAGCTGAAGTTGAATGTCAGGAGCGTATCGTGTTTTATTTCTTCATTAAAGACAGGCATGAATAGCCACTCTATGTCGTCCTGTAAACCCATGATTAGGTCTTCGATATCTATTTTAAAATTTTGAATGGCACCCTCTTTTACAGCTTCTCCATGAGATTGGCGAACGATGGACCGTTTTCCAAAAACAAAGACAGAATATCATTAGTTAGTTTCATCGGTGTATACATAAATAGGAGGGATGTTTCAGTTTTGATTCTTACCAATGTGTGGGGCAACATAAATGCAGACCACTTATGTTGCACCTCTTGTGAACTTGATTGTGGTTCACTTCTTGATTTTTCTTGTTCTTGTTTCATCTTGCTTATTATTATGTTTAGTATACCAGCCTCCATGTCTTGATAGTTGAATATGTCTTGCATGTCTATTGTTGTCAGGATAATTCCAACTTCATTTTGACTTGCAATAGAACAATATACAAGATGATTACTGCACATAAATTTAGTTCAGTTAGATTAAATCAATAGAAATGGACAAAGATAATTGTGAAAAAAGACGAAAGAAATATAAAAGAATACATACCCTGGATTCATCTTGTTTTTGAATACGAGGTCCTTGTAAAGCTTCTGCAGCTCTTTATCTGCCTCATTCCAAAGTTTGAGGTCCTCGCATTCCCTGAATATTTTGCCATTTTTTTAACCAGTTTTGCAATTCTGGCTTCTTCTTTGGATGTTGAATCATCCTTCTTATTGTTTTTTTGCTCTAGGTTTGGGCTGAGGTTTTGCCTTCGGATCGTCCTTAATCTTCTGCCTTTTTGTTGTATTCTTCCCCAATGGAGTAAAATCATCATTAGTTATTACATCTGATGGTTTTGGCTTCCTCTTTCCCCCCTTCCTAATCCTCTTTTGGATACTTCTGGTTCATCAGGTTTGTCAGGTTGTTGTTGAGGAATTTGTTGAGGCTCTGTAAGCTGCAATGCATCAATTATGGCTTTTTGATTATTGATTTCTTGATCCTTTTCAATGGCTTCTTTACTTAACAATTCAACTTCCCCTTGAAACTTGTTTTTTTCATCAGCGAGCCTTTTATTTGCTCGTCTCAGCTGCTCTGTTATTTGCACAGATATAAAACAAACATCAATGAAAAAAATAGAAAAAGTAAAGAATATTCTCAGTTTTAACAATGGAAAAGACATTCTCCGTGTCATTAGTACACGGAGAATGACATTCTCCGTTTTAATTAAAACGGAGAATGTTATTCTCCGTGTTCATTAAAACGGAGAATGTCATTCTCCCTGTACTAATGACACGGAGAATGTAGAATCTCATGTGTAATTAATACGGAGAATGATCATGCCCATGTGATAATAGGATTTAGCATTCTCCGTTTAATCTAACATGGAGAATGAACATTCTCCCTGTAATTATACACGGAGAATTGTTCATTCTCCTACATGTAACAAGGAGAATGACATTCTCCGTGTAAGTTAAAACTGGAGAATGTCATTCTCCGTATTACTTAAAACGGAGAATGACATTCTCCGTGTAGATTTAAAATGGAGAATGAACAATCTCCTGCAACATAAAACGGAGAATGACTATTTAACTGTAATAAAATAAGGAGAATTACAAATCACAAATTTTAAAAAGAGAAGATTTTACCTTGTGCCGCATCCTTTTCAATCGCTTCTTTATTCAACAATTCAACCTTCTTTTGAAGCTCTTTTTTCTCCTCAACATGCCTGTTATTTGCTTTTCTAAGCTACTCTGTTATTTGCACTGTTATAAAACAAACAAGAATGAAAGGTACGATGTCAATTAAAAAAATAAAGTAAAGAATTCTCAGTTTAACAATGGAAAAGACCATTCTCCTGTTTCAATATAGCACAGAGAATATCATTCCGTATTAAATGACACGGAGAATGGGCATTCTCCGTGCTATATTGAAACGGAGAATGGCATTTTACTGCAATAAAACATGTAGAATTACAAATCGCAAATTTAAAAAAGAGAAGATTTTACCTTGTGCATTTAGCTCTTTAACTCTGTCGCTGAGCATTGAATTATCATCTAAAAATTTAAGGTTCTGTGATCTCAAATCCTCCAATTGCTTCACTGAATCCTCCATTGTGCTTTTGATTGCACGTTGATGGGCTTCTTGTGCATTTAGCTTTTGAAGCTTTTCCGTGAGTCTACAGTTCTGTGCAAGCAGATCAGAATTCTGTCTTTTGATTTCCTCTAATTCATGTGCCGAGCTTTCCATATCAGCTTTGACTGCACGGAGTTGTGCCTCTAGCTCTTTAATCTTTCGAGGACCTTCTCGTTCTGCGCCTGAATATCAGAATTTTGTCTTCTTAATTTCTCCAATTCCAGTGCCAAGCCACCAATCGTGTCGCTGATTTTGACTTGTTCGGTAGCAACCTCAGCCCCAGGTAACCCTTCTTCCCCTGTCTCTCCTCTTCCCTCTTGTGGAACATCTTCTTGTAGAGGTTGCTCACCTTCCAGGTGTCCTCCTTCTTGGCCAACATATATGACCAAGTTTTTGAATATGTACGGAGAATTCATTTCCTGGGGGTATTCGGTCCTGAGGAAGGTTGAGATTCTGTACCCATCCTATGTAAAAAATCTTGGGTAATTTGGAATTGGTTCAAACTTCCTTTCCACAAGGGTAGTATGTTCTGCAAACCAATATAGGAAGTATATTGTACAACCTTCCATTTTGGAGTAAACATCGGAGTAATCCCCTCCCTACACATCTACTTGTACTCCTCTTTATGCTATCCATGACATATTCTAATATTAACCTTGGCCAGCATATACTGTTGATAACTTCTATACTGTCCACCAAGGTGAAGAATTTGTACAGCAAACTTGAACCGCCAGATTTAGTGAAGAATACAGTTTGACACAAGTGAAAGATCAACAACTTGACCAACTCATCTGGATTAGCAGTCTTATCTCCACTACGAAGCTGCTGTAATACTTGAAAGAACTTATTTTTCACTTTCCTGGTTAGTGACTTTTGTTTGTGTGCCCTTGGAATTAGTCAGCAACCTTGTAAAATGTGTTGTACACAGGCTATAAGATCCTGGTGCTGGTAGCTGTTTCTGTGTCTCCATTATCAATTTTCTGCAGTTAAAATCAGTCTCGCTCTCTTCCCTAAGCGGTAGACCGAAGATGGTTGCCACATCATCGACGCTTGGCACTATTTGGACAGTGTTGCTCAACTGAAAGTAACCCACACCTTTTTTGTCTTCCCTGTAGGTTCTTATCAAGTTCTCAAGGCCTTCTGTTGCCTTCGCCAATTCCTTTGTCTCAACTCTGCTTTTGTAGAATACCTCAATTAAATTCCAGAAACCATTATTCTTTAAAGATTCAATGACTGGCACGGGTAAACAGTCGCCATTTACAGTGACAACCTCCATAAGTTCTAGAGTTATTTTGAAAGTAGCACGAAAAACTCTAGAATCCTTATTCCTGATAGTGGTTTTTTCTACAAAACAAGAAAAAAAACAAAACATAAACAATAAATTAGGTTTATGATAACTGTTATCCATTGATATAAGAAGAAAATGGTCATTCTCCGTTTACTTTTAAACGGAGAATGATATTCTCTGTGTAAGTTATGAAGGAGAATGTCATTCTCCGTTTTAAATTACACGGAGAATGTCATTCTCCGTGTCGATTTACAGGGAGAATGACATTCTCCGTTTTAATTCGACACGGAGAATGACATTCTCCTTGTAAATTTACAGGAAGAATGTCATTCTCCGTTTAAATCGAAACGGAGAATGTCATTCTCCCTGTAAATTTATAAAGAGAATGTCATTCTCCATGTAAATCGACACGAAGAATGTCATTCTCTGTTTAAATCGACACGAAGAATGTCATTATCCGTGTTAAATCGACAAGGAGAATGACATTTCTCCCTGTAAATTTACAAGGAGAATGTCATTCTCCCTATAAATTTACACGGAGAATGTCATTCTCCCTGTAAATCGACACGGAGAATGTCATTCTCCATTTAAATCGACATGAAGAATGACATTCTCTGTGTATTTTAAAACGGAGAATGTCATTCTCCCTGTAAATTTACAAGAAAAATGTCATTCTCCGTGTTAAATAAAACGGAGAATGACATTCTTTGTGTAATTTAAAACGGAGAATGTCATTCTCCGTGTCAATCGACACGAAGAATGACATTCGACACGGAGAATGACATTCGTCGTTTTAAATTCTACAGAGAATGCCATTCTTCCTGTAAATTTATAAGGAGAATGTCATTCTCCGTGTGGAATTAAAACGAAGAATATCATTCTCCCTGTAAATCGACAAGGAGAATGACATTCTCCGTGTTAAATCGACATGGAGAATGACATTCTCCATGTCGATTGACACGGAGAATGTCATTCTCCCTGTAAATTTATAAGGGAGAATGATCAAGACCATTCTTAGTGAAATTTAATACGGAGAATGATTAACGAATCATGAAAATAAGTTAAAGTTATACCTTCTTTTTGGGTAGCAGGCTTCTTCTCCCTATATGCAATTTTTTTACTTATCCGTTTCTTTGATCCTCCGTCATTCTCTTTTGGATTTGATGATGGTGATTCTCCGTCACTCCCTTTTTAATTATCTGCTTCTTGATTTGATAATGTTTTCGCTGGTGACGACATTGTGCGAATATCTCGAATGAGAGGAACGTTTGAAATTTTTTGGAGGAGAAACCCTAGATTTTGGAGGAACGTTTGAAGATTTTTGGAGAAACCCTAGACTTTGGAGGAGAAACTGATCGGCTTATCGAAGAAGAGAGAGTAAGAAACGTTTTTTTTGCTTTTTGTTTTTGAATAGTAGGGTTCAGATTTTTTTGGAAAAAAAAGAAGAAGGAAGGGAAATAAGGTCATTCGGAACCCGCTTTTATATATTAATAGATAATTCTGGGCACGCGATGAAATGTTATTTTGCTGTGGGTTTTACATAAAACTTTTGCAATTTTTGGGATTTCATAAATTTCCCCTTTAAGATTTATTTAAACCCAATTAGATAATTCAATTATTAAATTAAATCCATTCAAAAAAATTCAAATCCAAATCTGAATCAATGTAAATATAATTACATTCTATCTTTTAGTTTAAAAATCAAATAAGATAATTCAAAATTTCAAATTTTAAATCAATCCATAAAATCAATCGAGATTTAAATTGCCACAATAATTTCAAAATATATTTTCCAAAATACTAATAATAATAATTTCAAAAATTATATTATTATTTAAAGTAACTAATAAATAATTACGAAATATATATGTATGCACAAATAATATTTACATAAATATACTTTTTTAGTATCCCATTTTATAAGAACATTATTTATTTTTATAACTGTATAAATGAAAGGCTTTTCATAAATAAATCATAAACTTGGAAATTTTGGTACGATAGCTAAAATAATTATTATATATATTATTTTGAAATTACAAAAATAGAAAAAATATTTTTCAAAACAAATATGTACGCTCGCACATATTCGCACTCGTCGAGCAAATACGAAACGTAATTCTCGCACGCTACGCAAATACGACAATGCGAACTCGTATGTGACGTGCAGATAGGAAGCACAAAATAAATACAAAAATATTAAAAAAAATTATAGTAGAAATTTAGGGGGGTTTACATCCTACCCAACTTATAAGAATTTTGTCCTCGAAATTTAGGAATAGGTAGAGTACAAGAGTTTAACGATAAGAAAGTATGAACAATTCATTTGGCGAGGCAAGGAAACGATGTTTAAAATGAATTTGTTAAATAGGAAAATAATTCACGAATATGGTAATGGACTAGGGTCGTTAGCTGAGACAATCATGATAACACAATTCGAGAAATAATAAGGCATTGGGTGGATCAAGGAGAATAACTTAGGGACTTGGGAGGTATGGCTCTTTGAGAAAATATGGTCCTTTGGGTTTAGGTTTGATTAAGGAAATGATTTGAATCATTCTTAAGTCTCAAGAATGATTAGAATGTCGTGATAATGAATCTAGTGTCACGAGGAGGACGGTTAACTCAAGATGGGGTTACAGTCACATCAGTTGGTAACTGGCTAACTATCTTGGCAATAGACAGTGGACAACTAAGAAAATATCAAGTATGGGTGTTTGTCTTTCTAAAACAGGCGAAGTACAAAAATAAAGAGTTCGAAGAAGACATTATCGAATTCGAATGAGTGGTTCAAAGACGACTGAATAAGTTCCAAAAGAATTGCCAAGGCAGTCGCGGGTGAGACTCTAGGGCCAAGTTTAACTATGTCTCCATCCACGTTGGACAATATACAAAAAAAGCGAACCAAGTGCACTATGGTTGATCAGACCATAATACGTCGGTTCTGATTAGACAATGTATTAGTGGGCGCCCACAATAAACATATGTCACGAACAAGCTCGATAAAGAGTAAGCTTGCAAAACTAGACTATAATAGCAACATAAGATAGTCAAAATATAAGCAGTAGATGATGAAGGAAATTAAATAGTCCAAGATCCTTTAAAATTGAGCCTTGTCCGAAGTTCGGGCCTATACAGTCGGCTTGGTTGACTAGATAAGTTAGAGTCCACTGAATTCTATGGTCCAAGTGAACCTATCAATGTGGTCCACAAAATGTTGGTTAGGTCATGAGCTATTCTATCCAACTTACAAGAGTTGAACTAGTAATGTGATGGGACAACGAGTTAAGCAATCAAGGTAAGACACAAAATTGAGCATTAAAAGAAATCAAGTAGAACATCATCACATATCGGGTTGAAAGATTTTAATCGAGATTGAGTCCCTATCTATGGTCGAAAAGTATATCAGTACCATGGTAGGGTTATGATCTAGTCTTTATGACCCGAAAGTCGTGTCAAAAAAATAGAGTACAAGGGGTGTGTTTTAGTGGGACATGATATACCTACATGAAGGTGGACTCGTCTAGGCCTTGTATATGGAATTTATTGGATGGAAAAGTCTAATGTTGTGCTCCAAATATCCAGGTCACGGTAAAGGACACAAAAGAATTTAAAGTAGAAAGTGGGAGTTCATGAGATAATGATTATAAAACAAAATAAATGACCAAGTTAAAACATGAAATAAAGATAATTCAGATTCTAGTAGATCAAGGTAAAATAAGTTAGGAATACAGTTTCTAGAGAAAAAGTACTCTTGGTCAAAGGAATAATTCTAATCATTTCTAAGTTTCAAATAATTAAATGGTCCGATTAAAGATCTAGATTTGAGTGGGTCAAGATAAAGATATAGTTATACAGTTTGGTCGATGACTAACTATACTTATGTATATGCAATATCATAATCATAAGTGATATGGCAATCTAATGTGGAATACTTGTATCCCATTAAGGCGACCTTGCTTGTTTCTTGGTCCTTCACCAATATATGATCTAATCTAAAAATTTTAAGTTCCTCAAAAGTTTCTCAATAACATTCTCAAGATATTTTACCAAAATTTCTAATTATCTTAGGCTGCCAAGTTTAATCAAAATTTAGATCTCTAATCAATCTCGAATTAATCCTTGTATATCGCAAATCGAATATACCCTTCTTCTTCTTCTTCTTCTCCTCTTTTTTTTTTCATAATCAAGGCCTTAAACTCGAAATCTAAATAACGTTATAAATCATAGATCATATGACACAATTTGAAATTTGAATTTTTTCCTTCAAAGTTGATTTCATATCTTCCAAAATATTTTAATTTTTTTTACCATCATCTCTTCAAACTCAGAATTAAATAAACTTATAAATTGTAAATCATACGACTCAATTTAGAACCTCAAGCTCTTTAATACCGTAAATCATAAACCCTCATATTCTCTAGTTGTTTACAAAATCATAACTTATAATTTAGAACTCTTTAATAAATTTTGAGATAAACTTTAACATATTACAATCCAAACTTGAACTTAACTGTAAATCATGTGTCACAATTTAAAGATGTTTCTCAAATCGGTTCCATATCCCAATAAATCATAAACTATTTTGCAATTTCCAAAAATCATAATCATAAATTTGTTTTCTCGATCCAACTATCCGCTCGTGTATACCACCTTGTAATAGCAAAATAAAATTTCAACTATCCTTTGAAGGCGGTAATATGCTACTACCCAACTTGGAATTAACTAATCCTTAAAATCATACTTTTAGGAAAATGTATTTATAACTCAAACAAGACCTCAATGTACACTAATTGTCAATGTAATCTTCCTAGCCATGTGTTTGACCTATGAGCATATAATAGTGTAGTCATCTTCCTAACTGTTACTAAAATAAGAGTTCATGGTAAAAAGAGTTCAAACAGGATGCAATTTAAGGGTGGTAATGAGAGTTCGAAAATTGAAGCAAGGGAGGAGGTCAAGCTTGTGGATGAGATTCCTAGACACTAATCCTATATTGCAGGCTCATATCGGTACAATTACGTAACCGAAGTGACAAACTCGACCTGCATGGGCCACCACAAAAACATATAACGCCCCAGTCCCAAAATACTTAGGACTAGATACGTATCCATGCCAGCTGCATATATACGAAGTATACTCCAATATATGGAAACCTCGTATGAATACATAAGCTGTAAACTGCAGTGAACCAAAAGTAATCTAATCTCATCCACACAAAATAAAAGAATAAAGAATATCATATACTCAACTATGAATCTTCATTGGTACATGTAGTTGGGCGGAGACAAATCCACTACCAACTATGAAAAGAAATACATCACAAAAGAAAGAGTTTGGCGAGCGAAGCGAAGACGATCAAAGTGTAATCATCCTTGAAGGCATAGAGATGATCATGGCCACGGCTAGAACACTTGCGAAAGAAAAGAGCACACACCTGGCGAGATAACCAGGTCCTCAGAGGGACGTAACAAGATACATAAAGAACATGCCACATAACTGAATATATATACTATTTCATAAATCACAAGTATAGTAAATAGTCCCACTCGTAACAAGATCCAATACCTCATCATCGAAACAGTGGACTACCCCTGCAACCAAACAAGGCCAAGGGGTAGCACACTATACCGCGATGAGACATTTTCCCAAGCTACTAATGGGACGGGGTGATATGACATTTGACGAGGGTTACCTGACCATTCTAATGTGTTTATGCAATAAAAACAAACCTACAATGCATGGGCACTCTGGCTCAGGAGCAGTAATCTCAGGTATGGCCCTATCAGGATACCAGGGACCTCAAAGCAAAACATTCATCGAATGTCAGAGGCCAGCAGTATATCAGGTATCAGGATCCAGGACCATATCTCCCGTGGAGATAACAGGCAATAGGAAAGTGCATACTTGGCCCATATGTTAAGAAACTGTTCTTCCCACCCAATGCCTAACAGAGTCACATCCATGACTCATATACCTCTACTAACTGCTAAGTCTCCTAACATGCCTCTATTAGCAGTTAGCCATAACGCATGCACATGGGGGATTAGCCCACACGCAAGAACCTCTACATGCTACTCATCTCACACATCCTCGTGGTGCTACCGTGTCAAGGTGTATGCGATACCCTATAGAAGGTAGTCCCTTAACTCTAGGTCCATATGCAATCAAAGGATAATAACAAAGTACATCTAATATCACTGAGCAGACAGTAAATCAAGAACTGTAAGAACTGGAAATAAATGAATAGTGATATGTAATAAAATGCAACTGAATATAAAAGTATAATGACAAGGTATCTTGATTGGTAATGGGCCTGGTGTGGTGCGACTGTAAGCCCCCTGAATTTTCGAGATTTATTTTCAAATTTTTCTAAATAATTTATTCTCGATAATTAATTTTGATTTAATTAATTTTGATCATTAAATGCTCTTTACCGTGACTTGTAATTCTAGAGCATCAGGGATGCCAGTCTCTGGAAACTTCCTTCTTGGAGTTTGTAGTAGATGAGATTATCTTCATATTGATATTTCGTGTCCCATTCGAACTTGTTCCCTTGTACTCTTTTTGCTTCGCGCAAGTTCGGGTCAATTTAGACCATTTAATTATTAATTGATTTCCCACTCTTTTTCTTGATCATCATATGCACGTTATCGTGACTTTTAATTTAGGAGCACCAGACCAGTCGTTTTCTCAGAACCTACTTGTCATGCCTGATCTACTCGAGACGCTCTTCACCCATGACCTTCGTGTCCCACTCAGACACACCATCTTGTGCTTCATTTTCTTCGCACAACTTTCGGGTCAATTTAGGCCAATTAATTATCCACCGTAATTTGTGACCTGACTTCTAATTTAATTCGGGACCCGACATCGATCCAACCTAGTCGACCCCAAATATGGACATGGCCCACATTGAGCCTACTACCCGCCTGACACTTGTGTTCCATTTTTTGAGCCCCCACATGCTACTTATTTACCCATGATCATAAATACCTATTATTAATTTATTTATTGCACCTAGTCCATTTTGGCCCAACCTAGCTCCACTGAACCCAACCCCAGCTCCATGTTACCCTCCATCATGACTGCCCATACCCTCCAATGATATTTTTTCTACTCTAAATATCCCTCTTTATGTATAAATATCTAATTCTTTCTCCTTGTATATATATATACACATATATATATATATAATATTGTCTCTCTCTCTCTCTCTCTCATCACTCACACCTCACCCCTCTCTCTTTACAGCACACACAACCCCTTCCCCCCATGTACAGCCGAACACCCCCCTCTACTTTCCTTCACCACAAAGTAATCTCTCTCTCTTTATTTCACTCTTTTCTTTTGAAGCTTCTTCTTCCTCAAGGAAACCAATTCTAGGTATGCTCATTAACCCCCATTAATTTCGTCTCTTGCATTTATTCCTTCACAATAAATGTAGAGGAGATCATTCTCCACATTATGACCATAGCTTTTATAGGTTTTCCTAAAAACCTAGTTTAAGGATTTATTAGGGGTTTTCCTTTTAGAGAGGAATATATATGTGTATATATATATATATATATATATATATATATATATATATATATATATATATATATATATATATATATATATATGTATTGTGTGTGTGTGTGTAGAGGAGAGTGGTGGTGGTGGTGTCAGGCGAGAGTGTGTGTTTTAGTGTGTGTATATATATATATATATATATATATATATATATATATATATATATATATATATATATATATATATATATATATATATATATATATATATATATATATGTAGATGTGTTGTGTGTTTGAGAGTCTATATATATATATATATATATATATATATATATATATATATATAGATAGATAGCTAGATGTTTAGATAAATATATATATATATATATATATATATATATATATATATATATATATATATATATATATATATATATATATAGAGGGAGGGAATGAGGAGAATAAGAAGTAGCAGCAATAGCAGTAGGAAGCAGGAGCAGCAGCAGTATTAGCCGTAGCACTGGCAGCAGCAGCAGTTAGCAGGAATAGCAGTAGGAGCAGCAGTATAAGGAGAAGGAGACGGAGAATAAGGAGAAGAAGACGGAGAATAAGAAGAAGAACAAGACGAAGAATAAGGAGAAGAAGATAGAGAATAAGAAGAAGAATAAGATGGAGAATAAGGAGAAGGAGACGGAGAATAAGGAGAAGAAGACGGAGAATAAGAAGAAGAAGGAGACGGAGAATAAGGAGAAGAAGATGAAGAATAAGAAGAAGAAGGAGACAAAGAATAAGAAGAAGAAGGAGACGGAGAATAAGGAGAATAAGACGAAGAATAAGAAGAAGAATAGATGGAGAATAAGGAGAAGGAGACGAAGAATAAGAAGAAGAAGACGGAGAATAAGAAGAAGAATAAGACAGAGAATAAGGAGAAGGAGAAGGAGAATAAGGAGAAGAAGAATAAGAAGAAGGATGACGAAGAATAAGGAGAAGGAGACGGAGAATAAGAAGAAGAATAAGACGGAGAATAAGGAGAATAAGGAGAAGAAGAATAAGAAGGAGAATAAGGAGAAGAAGAATAAGAAGAAGAATAAGACGGAGAATAAGGAGAAGGAGAAGGAGAAGGGAATGTAGGAAATCAAATTAGAGAGGGTTTGCGAGTGAGTCAAATTTAGTGAAAGGGTAAATTAAGATATTGGCCTACGGCCAAGATATGGGTTTCGTAGTTCAAGATGGACTCGGATATGGGTTGTAAGGGTTGGTAATGGTTAGGAATAGTCGCCTAGACCTAGTCTTGACCTAGGGTTGACCTAGGGTTGACCTAGAGTTGACCAGAGTTGACCCGTTGACCAAAAGTCAACTGTAAGTCAACTTTCGACCTAGTTTGATATGGGTTGACTTCCGATGTTCTCCTATGGCCAAGGTTGACCTAGCTAGACTGATCTTGACCTAGAATGACATAATAGGATTTAATTTGATTTGACTTTACTTCCTAAATATTGTATTGATACGTCTTGTTATCTATAGGTCCTCGAGGCACCGTTCTAGGACTCAGTTGACATATTCCACCAGATCGCAGACGAGTACATTCTCTAATAACTTTTTTCCAATTTATGATAACTTTTATGATTCATATATTTAGTGTAGATATGCTTATTCCTGACACATGGTTCTCACGGATTGGTATTCCTGGATCTCGACGAGAGATGTTGCTCCTTGTTAGCTTAGGATGTATTGTGCAAGCTTCCTTGTAGCTCTTGCACAATATGTGGTCACTGATTCTAGAGAAGACTTGCTCCCTTCTCATAGAATCCCGTGCAGTGACGTGTCCTGTTTGGATCCATTCTACCAGTTGGGGGTGGGGGAGTAGTAGCGTATGCCTGTGATCAAATCCATCTTGCATTCTTGAACAATGTTAGTCATATACCGTACTTATGACTAGCCAGGCCAGTTCTTTACAGGTTTCCAAGCCGATCACAAGCCGAAACTACTATTCATACACATTGGATAGATGGCTTACCCTGATTTGTGTACATACCATGATCAGTTCTACTTTCATGTTCTAGCTCTAGCTCTACAGCTTACCATGCCATGATACATATATATACACTCCATGATTTTATTGTATATGCTCTATTTACAGTCTTATGGCTTTTATTCTATCTTGAGATCTGTTATGAGATATATGTACTCGTTCTATCCTGACCGGATATGTTGACAAAATTTTAGGAGTAGTTGTGCCCTCAGTATTGGACTTCATGATGTTGCTAGCTGAGGTGGATCTCACTATTCTTCTATGTGAGTTGCCTGGTAGTTATCCTTAGTTAGTTTTGTTGTTCTTTCTTTATTTTTCTGTATTATGATCATTGTAGATTCTAGTTGTTCTAGTGATATTGTTATTATTTCTTGTCTTATCTTCCTTAGTTTTTGTGATGTGACATGAGTATATTTCTAGTTATAGATCTTTAGATGTTGTAGTTGACAGTACTCTACTGTCGATACTGCGGCGTAGGCTGGGCGTGGCCCACGTATTCGTACCCGTATATCCGGGTGCGGGTCGTGACAGCGACGATCTGACAAGTTCTGATTTGTTTAATAGCCATGATTGATGAAAAGGGGTCCGAATTCACTAGGAAGTAGGAACGAACGATCAGTCCCTATTCATGATGACAGAAAGGAAAATTTGCAGAGAGTAGATAATTATTCTATAAATTTATAAAATAGTTATAATACTAAAATTTTTTATTAGTTAACAAAATTTTAGGTAAATATTTGAAAAACCAAGAAAAATAATATCAGTACTATAACTTAGGTAGAAAATATTATAGTAATATTTTCAAGTAAAAAGTCATTTAAAATACCATAAAAATATATTTAGACTTCTAGCCCAATTTAAAATACCAAGTCAAAAAAATTCTTTTAACTAGAACGCTCATAATTTAATCTTATATAAAATATATTTAGAATACTATAGGAAAATAAAATTTTGAATTTATACTTATATATGTATTTATTGTATAATGTCTACTAATGCTTTATACAATTTTTTTTGAAACCCATTGGACTTGAAGCCCAATTCAACAAGCCCATAACTAATATATATAACTTTCTATGTAAACAAATAATAATAATAATAATATTAATAAATTAACAAATAATAACACTAATAATAAATATAATAATAATAATACTAATAACAATAATAATAATAAATGATAAATAATAATACTAACACTTAAAGTAGCAACTGTTGTTCCCTTTTAAAACTTAAAGATATGAATAAAGAAAAATGTGGGAGAGGGAGAGTGAGAGAGAGAGAGAGAGCGGGGAAAGGGGGAAGAAGAGCGGGGAAAGGAGCTTACCAGGGCGGCTCCGGCGTGGTCGCCGGCGGCGCGTTGGGCGCTTACGGCGGCGGTGGAGGTGGGTTCCGGTCAGGTGGCGGAGTGCTGATTGGGCGGCGTCAGCTAGGAGGAGGTCGGAGTGAGGATGTTGTTGTTTGATGGGGCACGACGAGGGTACGTCGGGGCTGGCCTTGTGTCGGATGCTGGTGGATGGAAGTGGTATGGGGAGTAGATAATGTTGGCCACGATCGTGGGGGCGATGATGCTGGTGGGGATTGAGGTGGTGGTCGGGGTTCTGTCGTTATTGTCGTCGTGTCCGGGATGTCGGGCACGACACGGATAATTGTACTGAAGCTGGAATAAGATTCACAGACACGATGCACGCTGGCTTGGGTTGGCACGGACACGATGCACGCACGTTGTGGAGAAATTTTTTGGAAGAATTTGTGAATGGTAGAAATATATGGATGAGTACCTCTCCTTATATAGGAGGTGGAAATTTCCAGTTGGATACAGTTTAAGATTTATTTAAACCCAATTAGATAATTCAATTATTAAATTAAATACATTCAAAAAAATTCAAATCTAAATCTGAATCAATGTAAATATAATTATATTCTATCTTTCAGTTTACAAATCAAACAAGATAATTCAAATTTTCAAATTTTAAATCAATCCATAAAATCAATCGAGATTTAAATTGCCACAATAATTTCAAAATATATTTTCCAAAATACTAATAATAATAATTTCAAAAATTATATTATTATTTAAAATAACTAATAAATAATTATGAAATATATATGTATGCACAAATAATATTTACATAAATATACTTTTCTAGTATCCCATTTTATAAGAACATTATTTATTTTTATAACCGTATAAATGATAGGCTTTTCATGAATAAATCATAAACTTGGAAATTTTGGTACGATAGCAAAAATAATTATTATATATTATTTTGAAATTACAAAAAATAGAAAAAATGTTTTTCAAAACAAATATGTACGCTCGCACATATTCGCACTCGTCGAGCAAATACGAAACGTAATTCTCGCACGCTACGCAAATACGGCAATGCGAACTCGTATGCAACGTGCAGATACGAAGCACAAAATAAATACAAAAATATTAAAAAAAATCGTAGTAGAAATTTAGGGGGGTTTACATCTCAGCTCCAAAATAGAGGTCAAGCTCGGGATACTTTGAACAGAAGCATGAACACGTGGCAGGATTGTACAAGTTGGATGATGGCTGGTGTCATGCCTAACTCTTTAACATTAATTGTCCTGAGTCATCATTTTAGGGCAATAGCTCCTGATGACTTCTTGATATTGGAGCCTCTTACGTCTTTACAGGGATTGTGAATCTCTTTGGCAGAGGAGGTCCAGAGTCACATTCCTTCGGTCACTCGCAGTACTGTCATCTTACATGGAGTGGAGCTTTGGCTTAGCTTGTAAGTTTCCTTCTGACCGACATCTGGGTCGTACTTGGACCACGTGAATAGTCTATATAAAGGATACTGATAAATGCTTCTTACAAGCATTATCAGTTATGTTTTTTTCTTTTCTGTGTGATGTATGCAAAACTCTTTTCAGATTATGCTAGCATTTCCATTATTCCATGCATGTCTTCTATTATGCTTTGTGGTTTAATATTATTATACCATTTTTCTATTATAACAAAATGGGAGAGTATGATTGATAATATTGATAAGATAAGATTGATAATATTTTATTGATAATAAGATTGATTTAATTCATCTTGGCTATAACTTAAGATTTTTGATGTTTATTCACTGGTATTACTAATTTGGTTTGAAAGAATATTGGTTAAAGACTCTACATATATAGTTTCAGCAGAATATTTTATTACGGGGGAGTAATAAGACTTGATCGTACACAACGGGGGAGCATTGAACACTGCATTGTACCAACTGTTTGACGGACAAAAAGCTACTACTGTACCTTCCATACTCATCAAGTCTACTTCCACTTCAAGCTGAATCATTCTTTAAGTATCAATCATAAGTTTTGTCACATTATCAAAATGGGGGAGATTGTTGGCACATTTATCCATAGTCAAATCAATTTCGATAAGTGTCTTAAACTTCGATCTCGATATAAAAAGAAACGAAGAATGCAGATTGCATCGTCTCTGAAATTTTATATTTATTCTGTTTTTTTTATTTATTGAGTCTATAATATTTGTGAATCGGGATCATTGGCAATTAGAAGTCTATCCTTGATTCTATCCTAAACCAAACCTATCTTGAACGAAACCAAACCAATTCTAGTTTTGATCCTAAACCGAAACAGATCCAAAAACCAAAATGGCCCTGGAATTGGGCTAACCGAACTCGGCCAGAGTTCTGATCGAACTCGGTTAGACCAAATCATCCCTGGTCAGAAGCTTTACCTATTCTCATGGATCTCAAACATTTAAATTTTTGAACGTTAGGGTACCGAGTTCTGCCCGAACTCTGTCCTACAAAAGCCTATAAATAGAGAAATATTTTTCATTTCTATTCACTCATTCAATCTTCATCTTCTCTATTCATTTCTAAGCTTCCTATACTATTCTCAAAGCTTTAATCTTCAAATCTCCAAGTCAACTCAATTGTTCTAAGTGCCGGTGGTTTCCGAGTAGGAGTTTTCGAGTTGTACAAGCTTGGCGTATAAAAGTTTTCTTCAGAAAGGTGTTGAAGTTTGTTCGTGGGCTTCGGATAAAAACACAACGGTGGTAAAGTTGGCATGTTCTTCAGTGCAAAACACGTGGTGTAATCTCTATTCAAAATAGTGGATTCAAACATCGAGTCAAGACTCGAGACTGGACTAGTTCTCACAGAGGGAAACCAGTATAAATCTGCTGTCTTTGCGTATTGCTTTCTTGCCCTAATTTTACTGAATTACTTGTAATCATTTCATATATATATTGCTTCACTTGCTTAGAGTTAAATTTTTTTATTGTTAAATATTCTCTACTGTACTCTATTCACCCCCTCTAGAGGTGCCATTGTTCCTATATATTTCTCTATCGCGCATCGCATGGACAGGAAATGGGGCATGATGTAGGGATACCATAACCAACTAAGTACAATTTTCATCTTCGAAACTTAAGAAGAGAACCTACAGCTAGAAAAATAGAAACGAAAACTTTTTCTTTATTTCAGATTCGAGTTCCCAGTATTACGCCCCGATTCGAGGAATCGTTCGTCCTCGCTTTGATTCACGCCGAATCGTTCGTCCTTGCTAAGGCATGATATCGTACAAGCGCAAAATTGCACTTGTACAAGGCGTGCTCGTGTACATTTTATAAAAGAGAAATTTTGAATAGAGTTTCGAAGCAAGTTCACAGAGAAATTAAATAGCACATATATGAAACTGAAATAAGCTCTTTATTGATAACTTTTCATAAAAAATATAAGGCTCTCAAATAGCCAAGATGAAATGCCAAACTTGGCTTACAACTTGCAGAAATATTGAAATGAGATACAACTTGTTCTATACATCATATCCCTTTATTAAAAATGCGGCAATAACCACCTTCAACAAAATGCCTTCTTCTTCAAGTGGAAACTTCAAGGAAGTGTGAAGCTTCTAAAGAGTCAGACAACAAGCCTTAAGCGTCTAAGATTATCCACTAGGTTTCTGGCACCTGTGGAGACGAGGGTCAGTACATTACCACATATGTACTGGTGAGCGGCCATAACCAATCTCACCATAAATCAACAACAGTAAATTATATGAAGTACACTATTAATTTTATGATATTTCTATCTTATCTTAGGGTCCATTAACAATTTATATTTAATAGGAAACATAAGCAACACACATTGATGTTAGAAACATAAGAAATTTATATTGTTCACCAATTTAGTGAATCTTACCCACGGTCGATAGCCATCCCTATATGTTTATGAATAACACTTACTCTGCATGCATAAGTCATTGTTAGCTATGACACCTGTCTATATGAAGGTTACTAGCGACACGCCATCTTGGACCTGGTATAACGGCGCCCCTTGCAGTACGGGTAACTAGCCCCACTGAAGGTCTCGCATACCGATGTCAATACGCCGGCATCAATCCTTATTCCCCCTAGGACGAACCGGGTCCATGGCCACGGAGTACCGTTCGAGGAACTACTTTGTGCAGAAGTTGTCCATGACCATGCATGTAATACAACTTAGCTAATAACAAATATAACATGCATGATAATAGCATCTCCCACACGTAAGTCGTAGTTCTCATTTCGTCTCGCCAACTTTCCTTAAGCCGTAGGCTCGCGTACCCACTTATCCAACCAAGGGACTATTCATTATGTGTTACCATTCTTTCGAACCGAAGCCTGACATACTCATCGTCCAATACTTGGGTAATTGCATCACCTGTTAAACATTTAGATTCGCAGCATACAAGGCATCATTTGATTTACAACATAATCCTAGGCATGTGATAATTTATCTTTTATTATCTTTCTTGGTTCTTACTAAGCATCTTTATTTACCACCAAACACAATAGCAAGTCATCCTTTGTTAAGTGTGATGATCAAGGATCGTCGAAGGATCAAAGCCACTCACTTATAGGTGAATTGCCGAGAGAAAGAGGTCTTCCACGCAATGTCAAGCTCGGTTCACTGCGTTAGCACCTGCATTGGCACCAATACCTGGTCAGCATACTTCTTTTTCTTTCTCTCAGTGATTCGATATGAATGTGCAGACAGTGAAAGTAAATTCATGAAAATATTCATCGAAAACAATCATGAAAATGCACACAAAACCAACAATAAAAGTGACATAAAAAACCAGCAGGGCTACAGTCTCGGGGCAAGCGACTCATATATAGAATTCTTCTCCTAAGACGTACGCTACTGCATCTTGGGCATCATTTCAAAAGAGTCTAATCCATAACGAGGAAAGGATCTCACTTTATTATCCCGCGATCCTGGTAAGGGTTCCCAAGTAAAGTTTTCCTAAACTTATTCGACTCGGCCATTCAGCCGCTAGCCCGATCTGTGCTCCGAAACGGGATCAGGGCACTACACCCAGGTCAACTCTTCGACTAAATGGTTTCTCCAGAGAATGCGAACGAGAAGGATCTCATGATTTTGAAGTAGCTTGTCCTTGCGCTCTAAGACTTGGACCAGCTCCTCCATATATGATAAGTCTGCCTTCAGCTCCAACTGACCAAAATCTACCACGTGGCTCGGATCGTGCACGTATTTTCGTAGTTGTAAGGCATGAAAGATATCGTGCACATCCGATAGTGCTGACGGCAATACGATTTGGTAAGCTACTAGGACGACTCGCTTCAATATTTGGAAGGGACGACCCATAATTCTTGGACTAAGCTTGCCTTTAACCTGGATACTCCTTATATACGCATCACCTTTGGAAACACATGATCGCCCTCAAGAACTCAAGTAGCCGTCGATGGGTTCCGCGTAGCTCTTCTGTCGACTCTGAGCCATCTTTAATCTCTCTTATCAGTTTGTCCTTCACCACAGTTTGCTCCACCAGCTCTAGATCGAGAATCTATCTCTCCTCGACTTCATCCCAGCAAATAGGTGATCTACAATTTCGGCCATACATATCTCGTATGGCACCATTTGGATGCTAGACTGATAGCTATTGTTATATACAAATTCGACCAATGGTAGATGAACATCCCAGCTTGACTTCAAGTCGATTGCAAAGTCGTAACATGTCTTCGAGAATCTGATTCACCTACTCTGTTTGGCCATCGTTCTGAGGATGATAAGCTGAGCTAAACTTCAACTTGGTCCCCAATGCTAACTGATGACTACACCAGAAGTGTGACATGAATTGCCCATCCCGATCTGGGACGATGGATACTGGTATCCCGTGCAGCCGAACTATTTTATCAAGTTACATCTGAGCAAGGCGATCGACGCTCCAAGTGACTTTAATGCCAACAAAGTGTGCTGACTTGGTTAGTTGATCGATGATTACCCAGACGGCATCGTTCCCTCATGGCATCTTCGGCAGGCCAATAATAAAGTCTATATTGACTGTCACGACCCGTACCCGATTTTCGGACGCGAGCTCGTGAGCAAGCCAGCTACGTATCGAATGAACTCCAGCCCGACTCAAGTACGTATAAGCTGTCAAGGTCATGGGTATCATGTCTAATCTAAACTATATCTCAATCCACATGAATCATATAAACAAGAATGAACAAGTATGGGTCATGGTCTGCAGCCTATTAGCATATTGTTCGATTAAACTCTAAAAAAAATAACAAGAGTCTAAAACTGAATCAAGAAACATGATAAGGTAAGAAAGCATGAAAGGATAACAAACGTAATCATGATACCTGAATCCCACAAGAGTCGTAAAATCCTCCGCCATCCAGAACTACTAGCTAACTCCATGCAATCGCTAAACCTGAGGAGATCATCAGGTCCTCAGAGGACATAGCAAGATACATAATATACATGCCTATCTAACAGTTTTATCATGTGCAAGCAAATAAACAAGAAAGAACAAGAACAAGACAAATGACTATGAACACGAACACGAACACTAGAACAACTACGCATAATGAACTGCCGGATGAACGAAACACGATGATCAATGGAAAAAACCAAACCCTCGTCCCGAGTGTGGACTCACTGGTTTGAACTAAACACTAACCCTCGTCCCGAGTGTGGACTCTCTGGTTAGTACTAACCCTCGTCTCGAGCGTGGACTCTCTGGTTAGTTCACGGCAAGGCACCCTCGTCCCGAGTGTGGACTCTCTGGTGCAAATACTACATCCTCATCCCGTGTGTGGACTCTCTGATGTAAACACCCTCGTCCCGAGTGTGGACTCTCTGGTGCAACTCAAGTCAAGTCTATACCCTCGTCCCGAGCGTGGACTCTCTGGTACAAATACTACATCCTCGTCCCGTATGTGGACTCTCTGATGTAAATAATCGGCATCCAAGTCCCTAGTGTGGACTCACGGATGTAAACAGATCAAGAAAAACACCCTGGTCCCGTGTGTGGACTCTCTGGTGCCAAGGAAGCAATATCAAGGGTTTAGCAGTTTACTACACGCACTCGTTCTATGACATGACTCAAGCAGTGTACTGACGAGAAACTCCAAATGTGAAACACAAGGCTAAAACATGAACATGGCTATAAACAATAAAAATAACTCCACAAAAAATAACACGAAAAAGCACATGTCCATAAATAATCCAAAAGCTGGAAACTGAAATAAAATGCATGTAAATAAAACTGTAGAGGGAGGCAAGGTATACTTGCCTGGAGGTTGCACGCAGATCCAATAACAATCTAGTCCACTGCTAAGCCATAAAGTCCAATCATCACAACTGTCTCCGAAAGCTGAAACAGACAGTGCCAACAGTCTCAGAATAGTCAAATTAGCTAGGATTTCCTGTCCTTAAGTCCAATTCTAGACACAGGGGCAAAAAGGTAATTTCGGGCAAAAACGGTGTCCGCCGTTGGACACGCTTTGTACCAAAAAGCGTGCCAGAGTCAATGGTCTCTAAAGTCGTCAAACTACATGTCTACGGATCCAATTTTCCGATACGAACCCAACCGTATGTCCAAAGTTGGATTCCGGCGGACCGTGCACAAAATTGCCCGTTGAGTGGGACCGTGGGGCCCGAAAAACGACGTACGATTCAACTGTCTCAGAATTGGACCAAAATTGGCATACAGGACCAGAAAAACGATACGGTCCTATTGGCGCAAGTTTCGTCCTGATCCGACGAGCATGCGCAAAGTAATTGGATAATTTGCAAAGTGCACGATACGGTGAATTTCGACGGATAAGCATCAAATTCGTCGGGCACACGCGACCAATTTGAATTCCGCCAAAGCCCACACGACCACGAACTCGATACGCAACCTTCGATGCTTTCGGTTCGCGACCACGTCGTCCGGATTGGCGGGACGCATGTCGTGCGGAACAAATTTCTAGTATTTAAAACAGGTTTTTGGGAAACTTTGGGATTCATTTTCTTGGCGAGTAGTCGATGAATTCAAATTCCGCAAGAAGGGATTCGAAGCCCTATATGTTGTCAAAAAGTCTGTTCAAATAGAAATTCTAGTATGTTATTGGATCGATCGAAATCGATATTCAAACATGGGTGATTGGACTGGTTCTCTGTTTCTAATCCGACAGTTTTTTCGGGATTTTTGGCATTGATTTTATATCGATTTAGTTTCGATTTGGTTCGAAACGATCCATTGACGTCAAAGCCCTATAGGTTATGTTTCTAACGCCTATTTCGGTTTGGAAAAATACGAAAAGTCGAGGGAGAAATCTTACAATTAAGTGGGGCGTGTGGGACCGCTGCTGCTGTGCTCGCGCTCTGTTCTCCGCTTCGCGCTGCTCCGTCGACTCTGGTCGGCCGGCGGCGTGCCCTCGGCGACGCGTGCGTGCGCGGGGAGGCGCCAGGTGGTGGCGTGGGGTGTTGGGTTTGTGTCGAGGAATTAGGGTTTAGTTCCTGTCGATCTCCTTCTCTGCTTAAATATGTACTCGGCTGTATGTATGGGCTTCGGTTTGGTGTGGGGAAGGAAATGGTTTGCTCGGGCTGAGCTGTTGAGCTCGGGCCTACCTTGTGGGCCAGCCGAGACCAGTATGGTCTGCAACTGCTGCTCTCAGTTCTATGGGCTCGAGTTCGGGTATCAATGGGGATGCTGGCTCACTGGTCTTGGGCCATTGTTGTCTGGTCTTGTTTTGTGGGGTTTAATAGCATTTGCTAAATTCCAATAATTATATAAACATATATATACATATACATGGATAATTCTGTTTATATACCTTCAAGGCAATATATATATATATATATATATATATTATATATATTCCCAGATTTAATAAAACCCAAAAAATGTTTTTAATAAAATCCTATAACACTCCTAGAATATTTACACCAATATTTATATAAATACCTATAATTTAATATACATTTATATATACAAATACCTTTATATATGAATACACAAATACCTTGTGTATATATATTTACATATATATACACCCATACACTAATATATATATATATATATATATATATATATATATATACTTACAAATACACACATATTTAATATACTTATTTTACCTATAATAAAATATTTAGCAAATAATTGCCAATTCCTAAAATATATACGAAAATAAATGCCTTTACAAAATATGTCTACAAGGCCGTATTTGGTTCCACTATATACCTACAAAAGCTTCGATTCGGTTCGGGCCCAGTTCGGGCTAAGTTGGTACAATCGGGTCATCGAAAATCAATATATTTAATTAATAAATAAATAGTTCATCGGTGGGGATTAAGTCGCAACTTATTCTGGTTTTCCTAGTTAGGACGTCACTATGGCTCGGCCTTCCCCTATCATGACTAAACACTAGTCAAAGCACGCCACTGCACTATCCGTGCCATGATTCCTAGTCACCTTGTACTCCAAATCTCAACCATGGCGAAAATCATCTACCGTAATAATTAACTAAATAATTATTTATAAAAATCCTAAAAATCCCCATTTAAATCAAATAAATAATAAAAAAAATAATTCCAGATTTTTGGGAAGGGAAGCTACAAATCTACCCACCTTAAAAATAATTTCGTCCTCGAAATTCCAATTTATGACTATCTCTTAAAATTCAAAGTCTACCATCACCTTAATTTCCTCAATTTAATTTCTCAAAAATATTTTATAACCTCGAATACTTGAGGTCTTCTACCCACCTTTGGTCACACTACTCCCTCAATGGTATGTCACTAAAACTTATAAGCTTCCATCAAGTCGCTAGAGTCATTATCCTTAGATATCTAAGACACATAGCATCTATACTCCCTAATATCTATAAATAACCAAAACCCAATAATCATGCAATATTATATTATTATTTAAGAATTTCTGATGAATCCTAGACAGCACGATCATTCGTCACCTCGAAATAGGAAGGGACGAGAATATGGAGTTTTCAAGGACGTATAATCGAGAGCAAATATGGAGTTTTCAAGGACGTAGAAAATTTCTAGGAGAATTTTCAAGGCAGTATGGATTGAGATTTCTAAGGGTTTAGTCATAGTCGCAGGCTCGTATCAGTACAGTTACGTAACCGATACGATATGCTCTGACCTGCATGGGCCACCAAAAAAACTTGTCACGACCTGCACCCGGTTTTCGGACGCGAGCTCGTGAGCAAGCCAGCTACGTATCGAACGAACTCCAGCCCAACTCGAGTACGTATAAGCTGTCAAGGTCATGGGTATCATGTCTAATCTAAACTATATCTCAATCCACATGAATCATATAAACAAGAATGAACAAGTATGGGTCATGGTCTGCAGCCCATTAGTATATTGTTCGATTAAACTCTAAAGGAAATAACAAGAGTCTAAAACTGAATCAAGAAACATGATAAGGTAAGAAAGCACGAAAGGATAACAAACGTAATCATGATACCTGAATCCCACAAGAGTCACAAAATCCTCCGCCATCCAGAACTACTAGCTAACTCCATGCAATCGCTAAACCTGAGGAGATCATCCGGTCCTCAGAGGACATAGCAAGATACATAATATACATGCCTATCTAACAGTTTTATCATGCACAAGCAAATAAACAAGAAAGAACAAGAACAAGACAAATAACTATGAACACGAACACAAACACTAGAACAACTACGCATAATGAACTGCCGGATAAACGAAACACGATGATCAATGGAAGAAACCAAACCCTCGTCCCGAGTGTGGAGTCACTGGTTTGAACTAAACACTAACCCTCGTCCCGAGTGTGGACTCTCTGGTTAGTACTAACCCTCATCCCGAGCGTGGACTCTCTGGTTAGTTCACGGCAAGGCACCCTCGTCCCGAGTGTGGACTCTCTGGTGCAAATACTACATCCTCATCCCGTGTGTGGACTCTCTGATGTAAATACCCTCGTCCCGAGTGTGGACTCTCTGGTGCAAGTCAAGTCAAGTCAAGTCTACACCCTCGTCCCGAGCGTGGACTCTCTGGTGCAAATACTACATCCTCGTCCCGTATGTAGACTCTCTGATGTAAATAATCGGCATCCTAGTCCCTAGTGTGGACTCACGAATGTAAACAGATCAAGAAAAATACCCTCGTCCCGTGTGTGGACTCTCTGGTGCCAAGGAAGCAATATCAAGGGTTTAGCAGTTCACTACACGCACTCGTTCTATGACATGACTCAAGCAAGGTACTGACGAGAAACTCCAAATGTGAAACACAATGCCAAAACATGAACATGGCTATAAACAATAAAAACAACTCCACAGAAAATAACACAAAAAAGCACATGTCCATAAATAATCCAAAAGCTGGAAACTGAAATAAAATGCATGTAAATAAAACTGTAGAGGGAGACAAGGTATACTTGCCTGGAGGTTGCACGCAGATCCAATAACAATCTAGTCCACTTCTAAGCCATAAAGTCCAATCATCAAAACTGTCTCCGAAAGCTGAAACAGACAGTGCCAACAGTCTCAGAATAGTCAAATTAGCTAGGATTGCCTGTCCTTAAGTCCAATTCTGGACACAGAGGCAAAAAGGTAATTTCGGGCAAAAACGGTGTCCGCCGTTGGACCCGCTTTGCACCAAAAATGTGCCAGAGTCAATGGTCTCTAAAGTCATCAAACTATATGTCTATGAATCTAGTTTTTTGATACGAACCCAACCGTATGTCCAAAGTTGGATTCCGGCGGGCCGTGCACAAAATCGCCCGTTGAGTGGGACCGTGGGGCCCGAAAAACGACGTACGATTCAACTGTCTCAGAATTGGACCAAACTTGGCATACAGGACCAGAAAAACGATACGGTCCTGTTGGCGCAAGTTTCGTCTCGATCCGACGAGTGTGCACAAAGTAATTAGAGAATTTGCAAAGTGTACGATATGGTGAATTTCGACGGATACGCATCAAATTCGTCGCGCACACGCGACCAATTTGAATTCCGCCAAAGCCCACACGACCACGAACTCGATACGCAACTTTGGATGCTTTCGGTTCGCGACCACGTCGTCCGGATTGGCGGGACGCATGTCATGTGGAACAAATTTCTAGTTTTTAAAACAGGTTTTTGGGAAACTTTGGGATTCATTTTCTCGGCGAGTAGTCGATGAATTCAAATTCCGCAAGAAGGGATTCGAAGCCCTACATGTTGTCAAAAAGTCTGTTCAAATAGAAATTCTAGTATGTTACTGGATCGATCGAAATCGATATTCAAACATGGGTATTTGGACTGGTTCTCTGTTTTCTAATCCGACAGTTTTTTTCGGGATTTTTGGCATCGATTTTATATCGATTTCGTTTCGATTTGGTTCGAAACGATCCATTGATGTCAAAGCCCTATAGGTTGTGTTTCTAACGCCTATTTCGATTTGGAAAAATACGGAGAGTCGAGGAAGAAATCTTACAATAAAGTGGGGCGTGTGGGACCGCTGCTGCTGTGCTCGCGCTCTGTTCTCCGCTTCGCGCTGCTCCGTCGACTCTGGTCGGCCGGCGGTGCGCCCTCGGCGATGCGCGCGTGCGCGGGGAGGCGCCAGGTGGTGGCGTGGGGTGTTGGGTTTGTGTCGAGGAATTAGGGCTGAGCTGTTGAGCTCGGGCCTGCCTTGTGGGCCAGCCGAGACCAGTATGGTCTGCAACTGCTGCTCTCAGTTCTATGGGCTCGGGTTCGGGTATCAATGGGGATGCTGGCTCACTGGTCTTGGGCCATTGTTGTCTGGTCTTGTTTTGTGGGGTTTAATAGCATTTTCTAAATTCCAATAATTATATAAACATATATATATACATATACATGGATAATTCTGTTTATATACCTTCAAGGCAAAATATATATATATATATATATATATATATATATATATATATATATATATATTATATTCCCAGATTTAATAAAACCCAAAAAATGTTTTTAATAAAATCCTATAACACTCATAGAATATTTACACCAACATTTATATAAATACCTATAATTTAATATACATTTATATATACAAATACCTTTATATATGAATACACAAATACACTTGTATATATATATACATATATATACACCCATACACTAATATATATATATATATACATATATATATACATATATATATATATATATACATATATATACATATATATATATATATAAAAAAATATACATATATATATATATATATATATATATATATATATATATATATATATATATATATATATATATATATATATATATATATATATATGTACTTACAAATACACACATATTTAATATACTTATTTTACCTATAACAAAATATTTAGCAAATAATTGCCAATTCCTAAAATATATACGAAAATAAATACCTTTACCAAACATGTCTACAAGGCCGTATTTGGTTCCACTACATACCTACAAAAGCTTCGATTCGGTTCGGGCCCAGTTCGGGCTAAGTTGGTACAATCGGGTCATCGAAAATCAATATATTTAATTAATAAATAAATAGTTCATCGGTGGGGATTAAGTCGCAACTTAATCTGGTTTTCCTAGTTAGGACGTCACTATGGCTCGGCCTTCCCCTACCATGACTAAACACTAGTCAAAGCACGCCACTGCACTATCCGTGCCATGATTCCTAGTCACCTTGTACTCCAAATCTCAACCATGGCAAAAATCATCTACCGTAATAATTAACTAAATAATCATTTATAAAAATCCTAAAAATCCCCATTTAAATCAAATAAATAATAAAAAAAATAATTCCAGATTTTCGGGAAGGGAAGCTACAGTGACATGATCCCACTTTTATTCTAGAATGGCAAGGTTCTGCATCTCTCCGCCCAGCCTCTGGTGCTTTGCTTTAACTAGTTGACAGGTCATACACTGCGACACAAAGAGTGCCATGTCCTTCTTCATGCCGTGCCACCAAAAGATTGTGCAAAAGTCCTTATACATCTTTGTGCTACTGGCATGTAAGAAATATTTTGCATAGTGCGCCTCTGAGAATATTTTCTTTCTCAGTTCTAAGTCCTCCAGGATGCATAGCCGACCCTTCACCTGCAACACTCCGTCCTCGTCTTTCGTAACGTCGGTCGCCTTACCCGTTGAAACAAGCTCACGTATTTTCTTCAGGTATGGATCGTCCTTCTGAGTAGACTTGATCTTTTCTAGCAAGAATGATTATAGCCTCAATAATGCTATTTTAGCTCCCACGAATCGAACCCAGAGTTCAATGCCCATTTTCTCTAAGTCCTGCAGTAGACTTTTGTTGATGGATAGCGAGGCTATGTATTTTCTGTTCAATGCATCGGCCACCACATTTTCTTTGCCAGACGTGTAGTCGATCGTCAAGTCATAGTCCTTGATTAATTCTAGCTAGCGTCTCTGTCGCAAGGTCAGCTTCTTCTGGGTAAAGAGATACTTGAGGCTCTTATGATCCGTAAAAATACTGCATGCCATTCCATAAAGATAGTGAACGCGAATACATTTGCCACCAATTCTAAGTCATGAGTGGGGTAGTTCTTCTCGTGCGGCTTCAGCTGTCGGAAAGCAAAAGATATCACTTTATTCTGCTGTATGAGCACAAACCCAAGCCCTGGCCGAAAGTATCACTGAAGATCTGGAATCCCTCATTCCCTTCTGGAAGTGCAAGTATCGGGGCCGAGACAAGCTGCTGCTTTAACTCCTGAAAGGAAGCTTCACAGTCGTCTGACCATTCAAACTCTACTCCTTTTTGATTGAGGCGAGTTAACGGCGATGCAATCTTCACGAAGTCTTTCATGAAGCATCTGTAGTATCCCGGTAAGCCGAAAAAGCTTCAAATCTCACTGACTGATACGGGCCGTCTCTAATCAACAACGGCTTCAACTTTCTTCAGATCAACTAATATGCCTTCGGCGAAGATAATGTGCCCAAGAAATAATATACTGTCCAGCCAGAATTCTCATTTGCTCTGCTTTGCATACAACTGGTTGTTATGAAGGGTCTGTAGCACGGTCCGTAGATGCTGTACATGTTGCACTCTGTCCTTGGAATATACGAGAATATCGTCTATAAAGACTACTACAAATTTGTTGAGGAACGGACGAAACATCTGATTCATAAGATCCATAAAGGCGGTAGGGGCATTCGTTAGGCCAAATGGCATCACCAAGAACTGGTAGTGGCCGTAATGAGTATGGAAGGCTGACTTTGGCACGTCGTCCGGCTTGACTTTGAGATGATGGTAGCCCGATCGAAGGTCAATATTCGAAAAATACTAGAGTACCTTATAGCTGATCAAAGAGGTCATCGATGCGGGGCAGTGGATATTTATTTCGGATGGTGGCTTTGTTGAGCTCACAATAATCTATGTAGAGACGCATCAACCCATCCTTCTTCTTCACGAGCAATACAAGTGCTCCCAATGACGAGATGCTAGGCCGTATGAATCCTTTGTTGAGCAGCTCTTTCAACTATACTTTGAGTTCCTTTATCTCTGCACGGGCCATTCTGTACAAAGCTTTAGAAATAGGATGAGTGTTAGGGAGGTGTCGATGGTAAACTCAATCTCTCAATCGGATGGCATGCCAGTAGCTCTTTTGGGAACACGTCAGGGAATTCTACCATAATGTTCGTCTGATTTGCGTTTGCACCATCCTGCCACATGTCGCGCACGAAAGCCAAGTAGCCTTCATAGCCGGAATGGAGCATCCTACGAGTAGATATCGCAGAGATCACCATGCAGGTTGTCGACGATTCACCACACGAGTAGTAGAATTCGGTCTCTCTCGGCAGGCAGAAGGTGACCGTCTTTTCTGCACAGTCGATGGTAGCATTGCAAGCACCGAGCCAATCCATCCCCAATATGATGTCATAGTTCTTGATATCTAGAACTATCACATCTAAATATATTTTTCTACCTTCATTACATATGATTCTGTCTTTGCAGCTTGTGTGTGTAAGAAGTTGCTTGCCCGACGGGATGCTAACAATAAGGTTAAGGCCTAGAGGTGTCATAAAAAAAATTTGTGCTCATCGATGAAATCCGTCGATATAAAGAAATGTGTGGCACCTAAATCAAACAGTACACGAGCAAATTTGTTATTGAAAAGCAGTATACCTGTCACGACTGTGTCAGATGTAAATACTTCATCCTGGGTTATGGCGTAGACTCGTCCCTGGGCATTGGGGCAATGGTCTTGGCAGTTCTATTGTACGGGCTGTTGAGTTCTCGACACGCTTTGATTCCCTAGACGATTTTGCTGATGTTGAGGTGCCGTTGGGTTCGGTCTTCTAGTCGGGCAGTTCGCCCGCAGATAACCCATCTTACCGCAGTGCCAGCATCCGCCTTTAGAGACATAACAGTTGATAGCATGGTGCCCAAAGTTATTACATTTGTTGCAGCGACCCCCTTGGTTCCGCCCTTAGTATCTGCCCTGATGGTCGTTGTTTGGATGCTTGTTCATATTGTTTCCTCCCGTATGGCTAGGACGTTTGTGATTGTAGGTATGCACATGGCCAACAGCGACTGGAGGGTATTGGCGCTTAAGGCGGAGAGCGTAATTCAGGAACTCACCCATGGTCTTGTATTTTGGCACCGATATATGGGCAAAGATAGAGGGCCGCAGACACTTTGAATCGTTGAGTGCGACTGTCTGTGGTAGGCATGAACGCTCAAACAAATTTGGCTAATTTATTGAACTCTGCTACGTACTGCGGTACTGTCATATTCTCTTGTCTCAACAAGCATAAATTCATTCTCCTTCTTCTGTCGATCACAGCGAAAAGATATTCAATTTCAAATGCCTTTTGGAATATGGCCCAAGTGATCGTCACCGTCTCGTTGTTGTGTCGGAGTACTCGCTTTTGCATAGCCCACCAGTCGTGCGCGTTCAATCGGAGTTGAAGTTGAGCACAGATGACTTTCTTAGACTCATCAATGCCTAGGAGTTGAAAATGGTCTTCTAATTCCTCTAACCAGTCGATCGCCAAAGAAGAGTCCTCAGTATCGCTGAAGGAAGTGCGACAAGTTTTCCTGAATTTTGATACCTTAAAGTTGGAACTTATCTGTGCTGCATATTGGCATTCGGGTTCCTCCGGTTTGAATTCAATCCGTCGGGCCGCAGGCTCGGTTACGACATGTGTTGTAGCAAAAATATTATTGGCCACAACTGTCTGGACAATCTACTGGAGAGTATCAAGCTGCTTCTACTGCATCTTGAATTGGGTCTCAAATTGGTTTTCAAATTGTGCCGGCCCCGCCTTAGTCTGTCGTCGATGGAGCTCATTCTAGCGATGGTTGGCTTCAACATGACATTGTTGTGCCTCAAGCATATGCAATATTTGTTCCATGGGGGAGTTCGAGGGTTCAACCCTTGAGCTACTCGAGCTACTCGAGGCACTCTCCTCGTTCATGGCCGCAGCTTCTTCGACTTCTGGAATATGAAGGCAACTCATATTAATCTCAGAAAATATTACGGACACACTATATGGAATAACTCATCTAATCGAAATGGAATCAACGGTATGAGACCCAAATGGAAGGACAAAGGACGTAAAACCGTGCTCTGATACCATTATGTCATGCCCCAATTCCAAAGAATCGATAGTCATCCCCCGGGCATGATGACGTACGAGCCTAGGTTGTGCTCGCACAAGGCACTTTCGTAAGGTTATTCGAAACACAACAGCAAAGAGAGTATGCAGAATAAATTGAAACACATTTATATAGAAGAAACTTTACTTTATTGATAATGAAAATCATATTACAGACTCAATTATAAAGGTACCTCACGGGCTTACAAACTGACTTCATTACAAAATAAATGCTGATGAGATGGTCGTTCCATACATTTACATCCCTTTATACATAAGCAATAAAAAACTCTCTTAGACCTGGAATCGGAGAGAGTTGATGCGACATGGTTCTTGATCGAAGTCTTTAAAAGGTGAGAGATTTGCCTTCGCACACTAGCAAGGCTTCAAAATATTGCAGTATCGCCTTCAGTTCGTAGCATGCTATCTGAGGTCAGAAGACCTGTGGAGAGCGAGGATCAGTATGTTCATGTGTATTAGTGCATGGCTAATTAATTTTCGTGCTCTCATTTGGTTCAAGAATTTAGGTAAAACATGCAGCATATTTTAGTGAACTTTCTAGCCATTTCTAGTCAGTTTCATGCAAGCAATTTGGTAAAACATAAACAAGGTAATTTATGTTAGAACTTACCCATGGCAGAGCATGCCATGTAATATACAACTTATCATGTTCTTCCCTATCATATTTATATCAATAGCTTATAAATAGTATTTAGGTGAGGGTTAGTGGCAATTCAAGCCATCATGGACCTATAGCCTGGTCGAGACGGTGACCCTTTCAGAACGGGTAGTTGGCCCCGTTGAAAGTTCCAAATGACCCGTGCTAGCATCCAGCAAAGCTATATTGTATTCCTCCTGGGCTGAATCGGTCCCGTGGCCCCAGGTTGCCGTTCGAGGAAGCAAAACCCTGTGCACAAATTGTCTATGACCGTGCTAGTCTAAAATTAATTATTCAAGCATGGTATACAAAATCTTTGAGAGTTAGCCAGTTTTCAATGTGTGCCACCTTATCATTGCAACATTCGTTAATCGATTCATCTTTATTTTGCACAGATCTATAGTAACTATGGCATAAGAAAGCATGCATCAGTTTTATGTTGTAGTAGTTCTATGGCAAGTGTACGTGAGGAATCATGCCACAATTTATTGATTCTACACTATAAAGCCAAGCATACCTCCTTTGTATTCATGATAGATTTAAACCAGAGGATCGAGGGGAAGGAGGGTCAGCCACTTACCTTGGGTTGATCGAGGCGAGGGACCGGTTGGTTTGCGCTTAGATGTTGCCTACGGGATCACCTAAAATTGTACAAGCAATTGGTTAGAACACTGCGTTATTCAATAATTTTGATAGGAAATGCAAAATTTGAAGAACGCAAGCCACGAAAACTATCAAAAATATTCACGAAATTGTATTCAGAAAACCAAGCCAAAGCCAAAGAAGCAAGTGCGGCATAAAAAGCAGAGCAACGTGAGGTCTCTCCTGACTCAGCCGCAGAGTCCATCCTCGAGGCGCAATCCATTGAATATGGGACTTGATTTCAAAAAAGTCATTCCATAACGAGGAAAGGATCTTAATTCAATCAGTCCCGTTTAATCGATTTAATCGATCCCGATCAATCGGTTCCGACCAAATCGATAGCGATAGTATTCCTTTATCACACACCCCGTAGACGGGAAATAGGGCACGATGTAGGGACGGGGCACTACAAATGATGCCATTTGGTGCTTGTAAGGAGAGATTACATATTCTACATAAATGGATCTGCTATATCAAAAAAGTTGAAGAAATAGATCTATGGGTAGTGCTGCTATATTGAGGAAGTCGAAGAAGCAGACATTTCTCTCAATGTGGAATCTAAGTTATGTCAACTGCAACTAATGAAGCAGAATTACTTCGGATATGAAGTAGAATGTCTTTAGGATCCCAGGAACGATCTTCCTGTGGTTGGTATGTAAATCCGAGTGATGACGATGTATTATGACAACTTGGCTTGATCTTTCTATGGTTGGTGCACAAATCTGGGTGATGCCGATATATTGTGATAACCAGGTGGCTACAGTAGTAGCGTCAGCTAATTTTTTTAATGATAAGAAGAGAATTATGCGTTTAGGGCACAAGGTACTGAATGAGTGCATCAAGCGTGGATCATTATAGTGGATGATGTTTGGAGTCAGAAGAATCTAACAGATTCGTTCATCAAGGCCTCAAGTGCCAGCTGGTCAAGGACTCAATAAGAAAATAGGCTTGACGGACCTATGATATTGTCTCTGATATCCTACCATAATATTTTATGCTATTGGTTAAAAGAAAAATCTACCAGGAATCTAGCTTTTGGTTCAAGGGAGGACCATTGACTAGGAGAATATCAGGAACAGTGGGTAGTTCTTTAAGACAATAAGGGATTACGGACCCAGAACCACTATTGTTTACTATTTGTTCTTTGTACAGAACAAAGTCTTGTGGGTGGATAGATTAAAAGCCTTAATGACTTCTCGGACATTTTGAATGTCCGACGTGTTTAAAGGAAACACGGGTAGCACAACACTACAAAAAAGCGTAGTACTCCATGCTATAGTAGGATGACACCACCAAGAGGTACCTCATGAGGGTAAAGTCTCAACTTTGGGCTATGTCATAGCGGCGTAGCACCGTATATTGGCAAGTGGCCTAATGCTATAGAATGAAGAGTGGTAGGCAATACTGCAAAGAGGCAGGTGACCTCATGTTACAGTAGTGTGACACCACCAAGAGGTACCTAAAAAGGATAAAACCTCGGCTTTGCGAACCATATCACAGGGGCGTAACACCACAAGAAAGCGAAAGGCTTCATGCTGTGTAGGTTGGCACTACAAAAAGGCTGGGTCCTTATGCTACAGTGGTATGACACCATGATGAGGTATAGCCTCGGCTTTGGGCCATGTCATAGAGACGTAGCACCGCAAGCAAGCGAAAGGCTTCATGCCAAGACTCTTTAAAAGAACTCACCTAGAGTGTATGTAAAAGATATAGGTCGTCTCTTGAGGGTAAGCTTGTAGACACCCAATACACATACACCAAAACCAGATGGGCACATGGCCTTTAATGTGCAACCGGAGGTATAGTTGATGTCATTGTGTGAGTGGAAAGAATTGTAGCTATATATGGTACAGAAGTTAGTCCATTCTTGTATCATACTATTGTTTAACCCATGCGGGTAAATTCAAGTCAAAATGACATCTATCCAAATACATGATGGGCAGTCACTGTGGGGAACACTCAACCCGTATATTGAGATATGTGGGGGGTTGATGGTGTTTTTGCCATTAGGCTTGTGTAAAATAGTCACACATCAGCTACACCACCAAGTGGGTATCACAATATAATGCTTTGCATGTGTTGAGGTGTGCACATGGGATGTGGTGGGTCACATATAGGGGCCATATAGGGGAGTTTTCCTAGAAGAAAAAATGATTAACTCCACAAGGTAGAATGTTGCTTTTTGTTGCTCGGACGAGGATGCAGACTCGTACTCGAACACGGGCTCACGGGAGCAAAGTGGCATGTCGTACATGCACTCGCTCGAACACAGACTGGCGTACAACTCCGCTGATTACGGGATGGCCTAAATTATCAAACTTATTTTTTGAGTAGTGGTATTTTAGTCCCACATCAGATAGGAGAAGAGGTGAAGTTTCTTTCCTCTCTATAAATATAGCCCATGTCCTCCTGTTTGAGACAAAAAATATTAAAGAAAAGGGAGTCCGTTGAGTCCAGGGAGCATATTAGAGTCACAAAAAGTTGACTACGAGCGTTCCAGAAGTTCTTTAAGAACTTGCTGGTTCTTGGGAGTAGATCGTGGTGGGTGAAACTTGCTTTGAGCAATGGTGGTCTTTACCACCCCAGCAAGAATAATAATTTATTAAATCTTTTTCTCCTTTATTTTTCTATTTTGTAATACATTCTATCCCAATTGTAACATATTCGCAAGAAAGAACGCCCTCTTTCTGTTAGTTTGTATTTGAGAGAGGAAGTTGTAATCTGAAAGGATAGTAGTATTTAGTGGCTTCAAGATCTTTTGGAGAGCAAGTGCCAAAATCTCCAAAATTTGGATCTTTTGGATAGCAAACTTGTTTGCCAGAATCTCCAAAATCCTAAAACTAAGAACAGAGAGCAAACTTGCTTGCAAGAAGTCTCTGCTTCTGATCGATCTACTCAGAATAGAGAGAAAACTTGTTTGCAAGAAGTCTCTGCTCCTGATCGTTCTACTTAGAATAGAGAGAAAACTTGTTTGCGAGAAGTCTATGCTTTTGATCGTTCTAATCAGAACAGAGGACAAACTTGTTTGCGGGAGGTCTCTGTTTTCAGATCGTTCTTCCATCCATCTAGATCTATTTCGGGAATATATATATATAAAATATATATATATATATATATATATATATATATATATATAAAGTCCCTAGCCCAAGTGGTTAGGGAAGGAAGGTCCCAAGTTCAAGCCCCCCTGGGCACGTGATGGCTGGTTGGCCACGGGACGGTCACGGTCCCTAATTTTGTGTGTGTGTGTGTGTGTGTGATATTTCTAATTTGGCCCCTCATCAAATTAGATTTGTCTCCGGTATCTATGCATTATTTTCAGAGCGTCCCCAAACCTACTGTGATCTTCCTCCACTGTCTATGCCACCTGCACAGCGCTGCCAACCGCCGGAGTTAGCCGCAACCGTGCTCGACTGCAGTCGTAGCAACAACAGGAATCTGATCAGGTACCCCACTTCAACACTATTTTTCTTCCTCCTCGCTTGATTATTTTTTGAGCCGCAAAATCTTACGCATAGATAACCTAACCGCCAAGAAAATCCATCAAGTGGATTTTGTTAAAATGCAATTTACGCGAAGAAAATTGAGTTCCAAAATCAAGAAAAACTACTATATTTTGGGCACAGAAACTGTCCCAACGAGCAATTTTGGAAGTCATTTTTGGCCCCTTTATCAAGGGGTTCAAAAATATATTTGAATAGACTTTAAGAAAACCTATACGAGATCAAAACCCTAATTTTAGATTTTATTTTAGTTTATTATTTTATGTTCTAAATTAGTTCCAAAATGGCAAAAAATAGTTTTCAAAAATCAAGAAACATACCGATACGGAGTCCGTCCCGACGAACCGGGCGACTTGGTCGCCAAACAGTTGTATCAAAAGGTGCTTATAGACTTCGTGTATGTGTGGACTTTGATGAAATTTGGATTGGTTGCGTGTGTGCGACGAATTCGACCCGTATCTATCAAAAATTACTGTATCAGTATTTTTTGCAAAACTATTGATTACTTTATGTACTGTCCTCAAATTGTGACGAAACTTGCGCCATTAGATTCGTAGTGTTGTGCTGGTCCTATGAGCCAAGTTTGGTCTGATTCTATGACAGTTGACCGGATCGTCGTTTCGCGGGCCCCACGATCCGATTCAATCGACGTTTTTTTGATCGTCTCATCGAAATGCAAAACTGGACATAACATTGAGTTTGTATCATCAAAAAGGACTTGAAGACATATAGTTTGTTGATTTTAAAGACTATTATGTTTGGCACATTTTTTGGTGCAAAGTGGGTGCAACGACGGACTTCATTTTGACCCAAATTTTTTTACCCCAATGTCCAGAATTAGACTTATGGATAGCCTATCTTAGCTATTTTCTTATTCCAAGAATGTTGGTGATGTCTATTTTAGCATCCGGAGGCCTTTGCGAAAGTTTTATTTTTGTTGATTATGTTGGCTTGACGAGTTTGTCTGCTAGACGTCGTCCAATCGTCACACCACCACCAAGCAATTATACCTTGCCATGTTTACTGTTTATTTAGATTTATTTCTGTATGTTACATGCATATTATTTATTTATTTATTTATTTTATGTTAAAATTGTGCGTCCGAGTCATACTTGGATGCAACGGTTGTGTTGGTCATTTTTTATTACTTGTCTTTATTTTATGGTTTTAGCAGACCACCTTATGTTTGTGAAGCATTATCATGTCTTTATGTGTTCCACGAGTTGTGAGTCCCATATAGAACTCAGACTTGTGTATTGGGTAGCCAACAATACGTATAGGACGTGCGATAGGTTATAACTGCTAATAGAGATGCACGTTAGATGACTTAGCAGTTATTAGAGGTATGTGTTATGGATGCGACATAGATTGGAGCATGGGATGGGGAGGACAGTTCCTTTGCGTTGGGTCATGATTGCACATTCTCTTTTGTAATCTATAAGCTCCGTCGGAGATACGGGTGAGATTACCCTCTAGTTGGCCACTAACATTCGTAGTAGCGTTATGCGTTTAGGCCTCTAGTGCCCAAAGAGGGGACTATGCCAATCCCATTTATAGCCAGGGTGCCCATACATTGAAGGCATGTTATTAAAAGCTCATTCTCACGTAGAATGGTTAGGAGACCCCTTATTCTTTTTAGTTGTTACATATTCAGTATTTTATGGCATGCTATATGTATCTTCTTCCGTCCCTCTGAGGACATGGTAATCTCTCCAGGTATAGACGATCAGGATTTTCTGCTGGAGTACAGTCCCGTACCATACTCTTCGTTCTCTATTGAGGAGGTCTTACCTTCCGATGTCGTTTGATTCTGCTGATAAACTTCTTTAGTTATTATTTATTTTCTTTCTAGTTTGATTTAGTTGCTTGGTAGTGGATTTGTTTCCACCCAGCTTCATTTACATTACATACTGGATTTAGTGGATATATTATTTCTTTTATTTTCTGTGGATGAGATATAGGATACCTTTGTCTGTGGTTTAACTATTGCGAGATATAATTATTGGCACATTTAATCATAGTCAAATCGATTTCGATAAGTGTCTTAAACCTTGATCTCGATGTGAAAAGAAATGAAGAATGCAGCTTGCATCGTCTATGAGATTTTATATTTATTATGTATTTTTTTATTTATTGAGTCTAGAATATTTATGAATCGGGATCACTGGCAATTAGAAGTCTATCCTTGATTCTATCCTAAACCAAACCTATCTTGAACTAAACCAAACCTATTCTAGTTTTGATCCTAAATCGAACCAGATCCAAAAACCAAAATGGCCCTAGAATTGGGCTAACCGAACTCGGCTAGAGTTCTACCCGAACTCGGTTAGACCAAATCATCCCTGGTCAGAAGCTTTACCTATTCTCATGGATCTCAAACGTTTAAATTTTTGAACGTTAGGGTACCGAGTTCTGCCCGAACTCTGTCCTATAAAAACCTATAAAAATTTCCATTTCTATTCACTCATTCAATCTTCATCTTCTCTATTCATTTCTAAGCTTCCTATTATGTTCTCAAAGCTTTAATCTTCAAATCTCCAAGTCAACTCAATTCTTCTAAGTGTCGGTGGTTTCTGAGTAGGAGTTTTTGAGTTGCACAAGCTTGGCGTATAAAAGCTTTCTTCAGAAAGGTGTTGAAGTTTGTTCGTGGGCTTCGGATAAAAATACGATGGTGGTGAAGTTGGCGTGTTCTTCGGTACAAAATATGTGGTGTAATTTGTATTCAAAATAGTGGATTCAAACATCGGGTCAAGACTCGAGACTGGACTAGTCCTCACAGAGGAAAACCAGTATAAATCTGCTGTCTCTGCGTATTGCTTTCTTGCCCTAATTTTACTGACTTACTTGCAATCATTTCATATATATATTGCTTCACCTGCTTAGAGTTAATTTTTTTAATTGTTAAACATTCTCCGCTGTACTCTATTCACCCCCTCTAGAGGTGCCATTGTTCCTACAATTGATATCAGAGCGGGTTTCTCTCGACGGAATTAACACTCCTTGAGATATGGCATCCCTATTTCCAAGCAACAGTGAAGGTCAGTCAACCAATAGGCCACCTTTATTTGATGGCACAAATTACACGTACTGGAAAACACGGATAAGCTTTTTTCTCAAGTCACTTGATTTCGATTTATGGTCGATTGTTGTCAATGGTTATAGGAAACCTCTACCTATTACGATAGATGGTGTTCTAGTTGACAAACCATTTGATAGATATACCGACAATGAAAAGAAACAAGCTAGTCTTGATGCAAAAGCCATCAATGCTTTATTCTTGCTATTGATAAAACTGAGTTCAATAGAGTCTCTACATGTGCCATGTCCAATTAGGTTTGGAAACTTCTTGAGGTTACTCATGAAGGTACTTCACAAGTGAAGGAATCCAAAATCTTACGACTTACACAAGAATATGAGGCATTCAAAATTAAGCCTAATAAGACTATTACTGCTATGTTTACTAGTTTTTTAGATATTGTTAATCCTCTAGCTTCCCTTGGCAAAGATTACAGCGATCATGAAAAGATTCGGAAGATTCTTCGTGGACTACCAAAGAGCTAGAATCCAAAAGCAACGGCCATTATAGAAGAAAATGTTCTCTCGACAATGAGTCTTGAAACCTTGACTGGAAAGCTCATGACACATGAGTTGGACCTTCAGGATTTTGAAGATCAACATCCAAAAGAGAAGACAATAGCATTCAAGGCAAATCACAAAACAATCTCTGATGACGAGAGTGAATCAGACGACTCGGACAATGAACAAATGGCCCTGATAACAAGGAACTTCAGAAGATTCCTCAGACACGAGAAGTCAAACAAGAAGAAGAAGGACTTCAAAGATGACGAAGAACCGATCTGTTTCAACTGTAAAAGAACAGGTCACATAAAAAAGAATTGCCCTGTTATAAGAAAAGGAAGTAGACAAGATCAAACATGCAGACATGATCAAACAAGCAAGAGAAGGTCAACAACAAAAAACTATGCAAACACTACTATCTGGTGTGAAAGTGAGGCTGGTAACTCTGAAGAAGAAGACAACTCTCGGAGCTTAGCAAACCTATGCTTCATGGCTACAGATGCTAAGGTAATAAATAATCCTCTCTTTGAAGAATTTACTTTTGATAAATTATGTGAGGCTTTCTCTGATCTATTGGCCGATCAGAAGAAAATGATAGACATGTACAAAAGTGCTAAGAAAGAGCTAAAATTTGCTTCTTTAAAGCTAAGTTTGCATGACTCTATTGAAAAGCTTGAAAAAGCGAATCAAGAAAATGCAAAACTTAATGATCTCTATGAACTAGAGAAGAAGAAGTATAATATTGCTATTTGAAGAATAGATGCACTCACGAACCAATTAAATGAAGCCAATGACAACTCTAAAAAGTTAGAGATTAAACTGGGCAAACAAGTCGCTAGACCAACTGCTCAGATTAACACTAGTCAGAAGGCTAAACACAAACACCACACTAACGACACGACTGGTAATGTTAGAAATCATGCTTATATGTATATGTTTCTGTAACTGCCTGTTTTCAAAAATGAGGATAATTTTGAACTTTTGTAAAATTGATTATTTAATAATAGGTTTAAATTATGTTATTGATTTATTGGTAATTTTGATTATTTTAATTTAATTAAATTAGTGTTTTGTGATTTTGCTCTTTAGCTAGTGTAACCTTAGAGCTGTTTAGCCTAGAGACTAACCATGACCATGGAGGCCTAATCCATGTAACTAGATTAGCTAATTACCACTTTTTAGTCTAAGGGTATTATGGTCATTTTGTGACTTTTGAATTATTTAAAATTTTGATTAATTGGTGAATTTTATATTATTTTAAAAATATTTAAATTATGTATTATAAATTTGGTCATTTTTTATATTTTAATATTTTGGGAATTTTTATATTTTAATATTGTATTTTCGGGTTTAGTTTGATCGGATTTTAGTTTTGGCTCATTTCGACCTGTGTTAGTGACCCGGATAGCTTAGACTCAAGTTGGGACCCAGAGTTTAGTTAGACATGGTACATAAATCCCACTAATTAGTATAATGCATTTAGACTAATCCCACATGAATAATTGGTCCATTTGGTTATTTAAACTTGACCCTTTTAGTCCCAAACTTCCACATAAGACAAAATTGACTCAAAGGGGCATTGGAGGGCATTTTGGACATTTGTCAAATGCCCCCAAACCCCATAAACCTGGTTGACAGCAAGGAGATCCCTCTCCACTCCATTTTCTACTCTTGCTCTTCTTCTTCTCCTTTGAGAGCTCCTTTCCAAACCAAGCCAAAACCCTTTGATTTTAAGCCCAAAGTAAGTCAAATCTCTTCCATTTCTCTAGATATCTCTCTAATATTGGTGCTAACCCTTGTTCATCTCTTATGTGTGGATTTTATCTAGGTAGAACCTAGCATGGAGGGGTTGGAAGCATAGAATTGGCTCTTGACCCAAAAAGAACCAATTTTGGGGCTTTTCCTTGGGACTCCAACTCCCAAGAGGTAAACCCCAACTCTAACTCTTGTCATTGCTCCTAATTAGTGTCATTTGCATATTAGAGGGTACCCGAGGCATAGGACAACCCATTAGAAGAGGTTTGGAACCCATTGGACTCAATTGGGGACTTTTGGGCTAGGTTTAGTGCCAATTTTGGGAAAAAAAAATCCTAAATTGGCATGTTTGGGAGATACACCTATCCTAATTAGACCTAATTAGGTTAGTTTGGGTGAGATGAGACTAGGTACGTGTCCATATTTGGATACGTGGGGTCGTTTTACGAGAAATCATAAAAATAGACTTTTTCGGAGTTTTCGGGTTCCAACACACGGGTGACTTTTTGCACCGACACTAGAATCGGCAAGCTAGTACTTAGAATAGGTTCTAATTATTATTTAGAACTCGTGGGTAGAGTTTGGGTCAAATCCGGATAGGTTTGGTGTCCGTTTCACGCGGTATCGCGAATCGGACACCCCGGAGTCGCCAGAATGGCCATTTGGCCATTCGGGCCTCGTTTCTCATTTCCGCTCGCGTGCGCGAGTTAGATTGCTTATGTGGGACACGTATCTAGACCCTAGAAGGTAGAATTTGCAAGGATTGGGTATTCGAATAAGGTTTTGGGTCGTTTAGGAGTATATGTGTATGTGTATGTGTGTATATTTATATGGGGAGTGTGTTAGTGTGTGGTAGTAGTGGTGGTGCTGGTAGTATGTGTGTGTGGTGGTAGTTGTGGTGTTGTGTTGAGAGTTGTGTTGTGCTTGTGTGAGTTAGAAGAGGGTGAGAGTTGTGTTGTGTTGTAGGAGTGGATGTGTTGTGTTTGTGAGAATGAGTATATGAAGATGTGAATGAATGAATGAAATGAACATGTGAATGAAAGAATATATGAGTTTGATGAAGGTTTAGAGTGAATAAATGAAAGTATTCATGAATGAATATATGAACGATTGAATATATGAGAGAAGGAAGGAAACGAAGAAATAAATAGATTCATAGATGATGAATGAATGAATATGAATATAGGAAAGAAGGAGTGAATGAAATGAGGATTGAATGGATTGTGGATTGAATGGATTGTGAATTGAATGGATTGGTGAATTGAATGGAGATGTGAATGAGATGAAGGAATAGATGAGTGGATTCATGAGTGAATAAATGAAGAAATGAATGAATAAATATAGGGATGAATGAATGTATAGATGAATGATGGATGAGTGAATGGATGGAAGGGGGAGCTGCTGCCCCCCACAGCAGCAGCAAAATTTAGCAGCAGTAGCAGCATTATACATCAGCAATAGCAGCAGCTTGGCAGCAGCAATAGCCTCCATTTTGCCCCCTTTGACCCCATATACATCCCCCAATAAACCCTCCTATATACCCCCCTATATCCACCATATTTTCTACTATACAACCCCTTGATTAGTGAGTGTTAGAGTGGTGTAGGTTGGTTAAAAAACTAGTGGTTAGAGTGGTAGAAAATAAGCTAAGTCACATGTTAGTAAGTAACATGTTAAGGTAATACCATGTTAAGGTATTCACATTAGAGGGTAAGATACATAGATATGATACTTGGATTTGAGTTAGGATTAGAGATAGAGATATAGATTGGTCATGGGCTAGAGTGAGGGTTAAAATCGAGTGGTTATCTTATGATATCAAGATGATATCACAAGGTAAGTGGGTTTTACCCTATGTGAAGGGTAAGATATCAAGATACCATGATACAGTATCGAGATACTAGGAGAAAGGTTAGAATACCATATTATAGAGTAGGGAAAATACTTAGAATGAGGGTAGAGAAGTGTAGAGTTGGAGTTAGAGGCTAAGGTAATAGAATTACCTTGGAAAGGTAAGAAAGGGTAATTTAAGGTAATGCCTATTTCCTAACATATGAGTTTACTACCTTAAGATATAGTTATAATTAGGATTTTATGGCTGGTAATGGTTAGGAATAGTAGACTTAGACTAGTTTTGACCTCGGTTGACCACAGTTGACTATTTTGACCAAAAGTCAACCGTAGCCTAAAAATGACTAGAACTTGACCGAAGTTGACCAGTTGACCCAAAGTCAACTGTTAGTCAAATTTGACCTAGAGTTGACCAAGGGTTGACCAGAGTTGACCAAAAGTCAACTGTAAGTCAACCTTTGACTTAATTTGACCTTGTTTGACTTAGATTAACTTAATTGGACTTTGTTTGACTTATATTGACTTAGTTTGACCTTGTTTGACTTAGATTGACTTAGATTGACCTAGTGTGACTTAGTTTGTCTTGGTGTGACTTAGTATGACCGAGTTTGACCTAGATTGCATAATATATACTAGAAATTATGCCATACACTGTAAAACCCTAATTAACTCGTGATATCTCATCCTTAGGTCTGTGATTTCACTCTGAGCCAGATTAAGCAGTTGACATATTTCTATCGGATCTCAGGCGAGTACATTCTCTGGTAGCATTTCTATTTTATGATATCGTCTATATTTCTTGTATTTAGTGTAGATATCCTTGTTCTCTTGTCACATTGTTCACACGGATTGGTATTTGTCTGGATCTTGTCATGAGATGCTATTCCTTGTATTCCTTGGTATATCCTGTACAAGTCTTTCCTTATTTCATGTGTATTATATAGACATGATTCCTGTGAAGGCTCTGTACCCCCTCAGAGAATCATGTGCCATGACATGTCATTACTGGATCCACTTTACTGGTCGGGGATGGGGGTACTTAGCGTAGATATGTGATAATTTTTTCTCCTGTGATTCATGTTCCCTGAGAGTGTTATCCATACACTTCACGTATGACTAGCCAGGCCCTTTTTCTCCTGTGCAACCCAAGCCGATCACATGTTGAAACTAATACTAAACTCACATAGATATAGTTCCAAATTTTTGTACATGATATATACTGTTTTCTTATTCTTACATTCAGTTACAGTCTTGATATGCCTTACCATGATTCATGTACACATTATTTTACCTTGTATATTCTCTCTATTTATTGCTACATTTTCAATATTGTCTAACTAGAACTGTTATTTAAGATTTGTGCTCGTTCCATCCTGACTGGATATGTTGACAAAATTTACAGATTATGGCAAGGACGAGTGTCCTACCTACTACGGTCCTCATGACGTGGTTGGTATAGACTTGGAGACCCTAGTATAGCAGGGGTTAGCTCAAGCTGATGAGGCTTAGTATAGTTTAGCTGGTTTAGCTTAGTACTGGACATTATCTCCAGATTACATTTTAGCTTGTTATTATTTTAGTATTTGTATTGAGATTGTTGACTCTGTGACTCTGGACTTGTATTATTCTGTGTTGGATTTTCAGGATGATATTTTATATCTTATTGTCTTTATCTTTCGGTATCATCTATATTTCTTAGAGTTTGTGATTGAGTATATTATATTGTCATTGCTTATCCTCCATTCGGAGTTGACCGTTCTCGACAGGTTTTGATGTTATAATTGTTATTGTAGAAGCATGGAAAATACTAAAAAAATTGACTCATGCGGCCAAGAAAGACCCATGCCGCTCAGAAAACGCATGCGGCTCAGGGAGTCATGCGGCATAAGGAGCTATGCGGCCGGAGGCATTCCATGCGGCTCAGAAGACACGTGGCCTGATAGTGCCCCCCTCCACCCACGCTGCATTAATTGCTTTGACGGCTGACCCCTCTGAAAAGTTGACAGACCTGACACCAAAGCAGGTAATTATGACTCTATCATGATGATGAATCTCTAGGGAAGAGAAAGAAATCTCTGACACGATCCCCCGAGAGCAACAAAATGCCACGTGGCCCTGCCACGTGGGTGTGCTTATGCGGCTCGAAGTGAAGACTTCCCATGCGGTTCAGAGTGAAGCTGTCCCATGCGGCTCGAGTGGAATCATCCCTATGCGGCTCAAGAAGATCATGCCCATGCGGCTCAAGCAGACACACCATTATGCGGTTCATGCGGCTCATCATATGGTTCAGAAGTCTGAAGGAGGGGGCCACTGCCCAGACAGCCCTGACACGTGTCCCAAGTCTTATGCGGCCCAAAATTCATGCGGCCCAAATCTCATGCGGCCCAATCTGCATGCGGTTCCAGTCTCACCATTGGCTCTCAGGACACGTGTCCTCAGACGATCAATCTCCCAGATTTATGGCAATCCAAGATCGGGTCGAATCCTAATGATCCGGGGCACGTGGCAGGAGAATAAATTTGATTTATTCGCAGATATTAGAGAATCATTATAAGGAAGATTTATGCCAATCAGCATTATTTGCTAATGGAGATTTGGTGTAATCTACCCTTAATGGTTCTGATTCGTCATAATCAGAAACGAACGGCCTGGATTGATCAATCCCCAGGCCGCCGCCATCTCCAAGAGCTAATCATTCGCAACCCTAATGATGACATCCCACTATTATAAATAGCAAGGTGCCATTCCCTTGTAAGATATAGAGAGATATACAAAAAAACAAAAAAAAAACCAGAGAAGAATTCGTATACACAGAGAGACTTCCCCTATAGTCAGAGAGAGAATATACACAGAGAGAGAGAAGCCAGGAGAGCAATCAGAGAGAGAGCAAGAAGGCATTTCTTCGTCAACGACCAAGCAGATCTTCCCCGAGTCAAGGCTGCGTACCGATCGTCCAAGGAGTAAGGCAGAGCGGCCGTCGCTTTCCCGAGCCTCTATCGTCATCCCCCAGAATCTAAAATAAACAATCGTACTTAGACTGCTGTACCTAGGTTTTCGTCCCTAGGCTTTCTTTGTATGAGCGAGTTTGTATTATGAGTCTAAGTTCAGTCCTCCGATAATTGTTCTGTACTTTTACAATGAATGGCAAACACGATGGCGACTCTGCTGGGGACTAACTTCTCCACGGCTGAGGAGTTGGTGACGCAATCGGACGCAGCCAAACTTGGCTCCATACAACAGAAGATGGTCATATGCTTCGACCAACAGGCGTTCGAAGAGATGCTCTCTGAAGGTAGCACTGGTCCGGTCCAGAAGCGCACCCGTACCATAAAGGCTCACAAAGAGTGGAGGCCAAAATCATTTGCTCCTCCGCAAGCCCTTGATGGGGTGCTCTCTATTGCTCAAGATGGCGAGAAAGACTCCCCTGCGGCCCCAACCGTAGACAACTCTGCTGTCCCCAAGTCCGGCAGAAAAAAATACTATGATGCTGGACTTACAGGGGCAAAGAGGAACTCTATGCGATTCGAGCCGCAGAAGAGTATTAGCCGCAGGGAGAAAGCCCATGCGGCTACAACCGCCGACCGCATAAAGAAAACTCATGCGGCCACATCTGTCAGCCGCATAACTTATGCGGCTACAGTTGCCAACCGCACGGATGAGACTCATGCGGCTATTAAAGTCAATCGCTTGCAGAAAACCCATGCGGCCACAGATGCCAACCGCATGCGGTCAGCCTGCACGATCGTGACTCCTAGCCGTATAAAGACTCATCCTACAACAAAAGACAGCCGCATGCAGACAGCCTGCACGGTACCCAATGCTAGCCGTATAGCATCCGTCCCATGCTTCTCTCGATCAGTCTTCGACCGGCTTTCATGTGGTCCTGATTCTGATCATTCTCTGGATGATAATCCAGACTCTGTGGTATTCGACTTAGACTCCTCCTATTACGCACCCATAAGTGCTAAAAGGAGGAAGTCTAGGGCAGCGCGGGCTCATCAAGTCCAGACGACTGCCCCAACCTCTGACTATCGGGGCGTCCCACTGATTATCACGCGGGCCTCTGATGGGAAGTTGTATAAAACCACTCAAGTCCAGCCCCCGGCGGCAAACAGACAAAGTGGTTCCTCTGACCTGCGTGAGGTTATCCTCCACAAACGCAAGGAAAGTGAAGGAGCTTCGGGGTGTAAAGAGCCCTCACACGGACATCAATGCACCCAGATCATCGTCAATTGCTGTTGCAGCAACGCCGCGGTGACGGAAGATCGGCCATCCGTCTTCCAAAGACTACATCACCCGAGCTCAGAAGACGAGGCACCTCCTGTTGTCTCCTGCAAGTCCGCGCAGAAAGTTCTCGCCAAGGGGAGAGAAGAAAACGAGCATCTCCAGCCCAAAGGTGTCAACTACTGCAGTTAAGAAACCGTCGTCTAAAGGGTTATCCTCTACTGGAGTATTTCAACACACCCGTTCGAAGACGAAAACTGCTACAGTAGGAAGTTCGTCGTCTGCAATATTGGGGGTCGTCGGAACTGGGGGTAGCACTCCTCCAAATATCTACGACAACCCGACATTCCAGGAATACGGACTGGAGGAAGCAAATCCTCCGACGGATACAACAGATACCGACGTCCCCAAGGACATCCTAGACGAAGCAAGCTCCGAAGCTGGGGGTAGTGTTCCTTCCGAGTCCGAACCTGAAGAGAACATCCCCACATATCCTGATGATTTCTCGATGCACGGGTATGACTCGGAGGGTACATCCTCCACCACTCCTTCCGTCACTCCTCATGTGAAGACGGTGTTCATGACAGACAGCAATCAAGGCGGTTCCGGTGATCGCCAGCGCATCGACACTTTGGAGGCCATATTACACGCCTTGGTCAAGTCTATAGACGAGATCAAAGTGGCGCTTCCTAATCTGCAGGGGGTGACACCTGGCCAGACAAGCACGGGTCCTACAATTAACGTAGATTCAAATTCAGCGGCACCGAACCAGGGCAATAATCCTCCCGAAATAATAACCCCCGCCGCGACAGATGAGACCCGAGAAGTAAGAAGAGAGGTCCAGGAGCTCCGTGCCATGTTTCATGCCCGAAAAAATGCTCAAGATCTCAGAATACGGCAACCATACCCTGCTGAGTGGAGGGATGTTCCATTCCCACCAAGATATAAGCCGTTCAATATCAACCCATATGATGGCAAGACTTCAGCAAGTCGGTACATCACTTACTTTGAGGTCACTACCGACCATCTGCCCCATGATGACGCTAACCTCATGCGGTTATTCATTGGGGCATTGGAAGGAGGCGCCTTCGATTGGTACCGCAACCTGCCGGACAATTGCATCCATTCCTTCGCTGGCTTCAAACGCCTGTTCTTGGAGAGGTTCTATGAGGTAGGGCAGGACGTCACAATGTCTACCCTCATGGACGTCATTCAAGGAGAGAAAGAGCTAACGAGGAATTACATTGAGCGATTTCGTCAAACTGCAATGAAGTTACCATCTGGCAACCCAGACTCTTCCTTGATCGAAATTTGCCAAAAGAGACTACTCCCAACAATCAGTCTCTGGATGGGCGAGAGTCAATTCAAGGACTGGAAGGCTTTTATCATTAGTGCTACAAGTGCCGAAGAACGATTAAAGAAGGCTCGCCAATTGGGATTACATATCTCAGAGGGAGAGAACAAGGGCAAGCATCCCAGCACCACCAACGACAATGGGGGTAGCCCCTCCAACAACCGGGACAACAGAGGCAAGCAGGCTATGGTGGCCGATACAGCCCAGAAGCCTGAGTCGCAACCTGCGGACAAACAATGGCCTCAAATCACTTACTCTTTTGAAGACGGTCACGTCAAGCCTATCTTGGACATGCTCATACAAGGAGATAGGATTCAGCTTCCTCCACCAAGACGGAAGCCTCGGCCGGCTGATCTGGAGAACCCAAAGTTCTGCCATTATTACCGCTACGTCCACCATGCTACGCACGACTGCTACCAACTGAAACGATATATCCAAAACCTCATCGATTCGAACGCTCTGGCCATCGATTTTGAGGAGGTAACCGTGGCAGCCAACATGGTGTCCGTACAATTCGGCAGCTTCCCTCCAACGGAGACCCAGGACGGGGTTATACCCATCCCTTTGGCAACGATGGAGATTGCTAATCTCCTGCCTGCTCAAGCTGCTGGTCTAGTACCCCTCACCACATCACGAGAGGAAATCATGTGGGTCCATCCGGACCTAGTCCACAAGGTAACTCAGTCCACTCCATCTTCTAAAAAGAAAAGTGGAAAAGTCAGATCCTACCGTACCACCTCAGCAGATGAAGAGGAAGTCACGGCCGTTGTTACTCGATCCGGAGCACAATCTCAACCTGTGGCTGAAAACTCGACTGATGATCATCCGCCCACTACCACGGATGCTCCGGGACCGGCTCACCCTTTGACGACCGACAAGCCTAGGCCGAAGGAGACTCGCTTCGACAAATCCCTCCGAAAGGAAACATCTCAGGGGCTGGAGAGGCCCTACAACTTCGACATCTTGGCACAATTAGCCAATACACCGGCCAAATTGTCCTTATATGAACTCCTGAGGCTCTCGAAGGATGTCCGCACAGCTTTGAGCGATGCACTTCAAAATGCCGACGCATACCTGGCTCAGGTCAACCTCACGGGAGAAAATCAGCCCGCAGACCTCCAAGACAGTGCCTGTACGGGAGCAATGCCCAACATCGTCTTCACTCCACAAGACATGCTCATCAAGACTAATCTATACGATCGCCCATTATACTACTTAGGCTACATCGACGACATAAAGGTGGACCGGATGCACATTGACCCAGGGTCTTCCATAAGCATCATTCTAAAAGGACTACTGCATCACCTTCGCATCCCGATGCATCGCCTGACCCCTACAAACACCGCCATCAGCGGGTTCAATTCGGGCAGGAGCTACCTAATCGGGAAGATCCGTCTGAAATGTCAGATTGGCGGTCTCCAATCAGAAGTCACTTGCTACGTCATAGATGCCGACACTTCATACAACATCCTTTTGGGATGCCCTTGGATACACGATTACATGATCATGCCTTCCACGCTACACCAATGCTTCAAATATGTCGACAAGCACGGCTTCGTGAGGACAGAATTTGCTGACATCGATCCCTTCAAAGGGGTCGAATCTTATTACTCGGACTCCTGCCTATACGAAAAGTCGAAGAGGCACCTTGAAGGAGGAAATAAACAACTGATGTTGAAGCAACCACGGGATCAGAAGAACCTCTGACAATCCACCTCCAGGCTCGCAAACCAGGCAATTTCGCACCCCTTACTGCCAAGGTTCGGCCAGGTACCGAGACCCACGACAGGGCCACTTACCATCAGATTACCGAGAGTCGGTCAATCCCAAACAGAGAAGCTCGATCCCTCCGATAGACATCTGACGATACGCCTGCCTAAGAAAGGTCGTCACCCCGATGCGAGGTCTGACACTTCAAGCGAACCAGCCACCCCTCGCTCCAAATCAAGTGCCAGACTGGGGGTTGCTAGTCTACCGACAACCCCATGCTCCGCTCCGTCAGTTGAACCTCTGAAGATGAAGCTGACTAGGACGCCCTCTCAATCTTCATTCACACAGGGGGTAGCCGAAGAGGAACCAGAGCTAGCCAAGTATGTGGCTACCCACACTGACGCTCCCTCCGCAGATGATGTAATCCCTCTAGAAAAGATACCTTACTTCATCAATAAAGGGTTATCTTTGAACTACACCGAGCTCAATAAGCTATGTACAATGTATGCTATAGAACACGGTATAGGCACTCACCTACATACACAGGTGACAAATGTGTACACCGCTATCCAACTTATTCCAGTAGAAGACGCTTACCGAAAAATCGAGGGAGGGGACCACCCAATCATCTTCGGCCGGACGAACAACCCGCATCCCCTCGCCATGGAAGAAGTCGACTTTGGGTCAGATGCTGGAAGACTGCCTTTGTATCTCTATAGCCCTCAATCCAAATATCTCATGCGGAAACAAGGGTATAATCTAGAGACAACGCCAGGACTGAACTACGGCACTAGACGACGATTGCCTTTGAAGACGCCAGCCCCGGCGGGCAAACTACGGAACTACTATAACAAAACCCGATGCGGTTTAGGGTATGTAACGCCTACTACGACCCCTGAAAGCTCAGATGAAGAATGCGACTGGCAGTCACATTCAACCGGATCACCGACTTCTGACTCAGATACCAGCATCGGAGATATGTTCAGACAAGTCATGTCAGTCAACATGGCATTCACCGACGCTTACGAAGAAGACGAAGACATCCCCGAAATCCTTGAGCTAGAGCCATGGGCCCAGCAATTAGACGCACAATGGGAAAAGTGGTTCGAACTGAGAGAACCCCCTACTGAAGATGAGGTCATACAAGTGGATCTCGGCAGCGAATCTTCTCCAAAACCGATCTTTATCAGTAAAAGCCTAACTGACGAAGAACGAGAGTCGCTGTTAGAACTTGTCAGAGAATACATTGATGTGTTCGTCTGGAGCTATGAAGACATGCCGGGGTTAAATCCTGACATCGCTCTCCACAAACTCAATATACGGCCAGATGCAAAGCCAGTCAAGCAGCAACAACGACGCTTCCGCCCAGGCGTCATGGACGCGATCGAAGCCGAAGTCAACAAGCTAATAGCCAGCGGCTTCATTCGTGAAGAGCAACATCCTGATTGGGTCGCCAATATAGTACCTGTCCTCAAGAAGAATGGGAAGATTCGAATCTGCATCGACTTCTGCAACCTGAACGAGGCATGCCCCAAAGATGAATTTTCCCTTCCTATCATAGACATCATGATCGACAATACATGCGGCTTTGAACGTATGTCATTCATGGATGGATTCTCGGGGTACAATCAAATCAAGATGTCTCCCGATGACGAAAAGCACACCTCATTCCGAACCCCGATTGGCACCTACTGCTACACAGTCATGCCATTCGGTCTAAAGAATGCTGGCGCTACATATCAGCGAGCCATGAGTATCATTTTCAGAGAACATTTGCGCAAAACAGTGGAATGCTATGTCGACGACATCGCCGTCAAGAGTCGCCGTAAGGAAGATCATCTGCAAGACCTGAGAACGGTGTTCAACTTAATGCGAGCCCACAATCTGAAGATGAACCCTACAAAATCGTTCTTGGGCATATCCAGCGGGAAGTTCTTGGGCTTCATCATCACTGCACGGGGTATCCATGTAGACCTCGAGAAAACGAGGGCAATCATGGAGATGGGTCCCCCGAGAAATCTTCGTGAACTTAGAGGCCTCCAAGGGAGGCTAGCTTATATCAGGAGGTTCATTTCCAACCTCTCCGGGCGATGCCGGCCGTTCACCCACCTCATGAAGAAGGGAGTCTCATTCGTATGGGACGAAGAATGCCAGTGCGCTTTCGAGGACATCAAAGAATATTTATCAAATCCTCCAGTCCTGGTGGCCCCGGTCCCTGGAAAACCATTCCTGCTCTATGTACGAGCAATGGAACACTCCCTCGGTGCCCTGCTGGCACAAAACAATGACGCAGGCCACGAGCAGGCCATTTACTATCTCAGCCGAATGATGGTCGGGCCCGAACACCGATACACCGCTGTGGAGAAAGAATGCCTCGCCCTGGTATTCGCCATTCAAAAGACGCGGCACTATGTCACGGGGCAAACCATACATGTGATCTCACGAATCAACCCTCTCAGGGTCCTTATGACCAAACCAGGGGTACTCAGCTCCCGCCTCGCTACATGGGCGATATTGCTGTCCCCCTATCATATGATCTTCGTCCCGCAGAAGGCTGTCAAAGGTCAAGCCCTGGCAGACTTTTTGGCGGCCCATCCAGGATCGAAATCATCCAGAATATACGAAGAAATCCCAGATGAGGTCGCCGATTCAAATACAACCACCCACGATAACATATGGCGGATGTTCTTTGATGGCGCTTCAAGAATCGGACCCAAGGGAAACATCGTCGTCGGAGTCGGAGTGGTATTGGTCTCTCCTACCGGGCTAGTGATCAATCGTGCCTACTCTCTCACGGAACCCTGCTCTAACAATGTGGTCGAGTACAACGCTTTGGTCATTGGCCTCCAACTCGCAAGAGAACTGGGGGCAGAATACCTTGAAGCATATGGCGATTCGTAATTAATCGTCAACCAGATTCGGGGGACGTACGAAGTCCGCCATGAAGACAATGTCCCCTACCACCAAATAGCGATCAACATTATCTCATCATTCGAGGGATTCTTCATCGAACACGTCCCCAGACTCCAAAATATCGAAGCTGATGCCCTAGCAGGCTTGGCTGCTTCCCTAGCAGTGCCAAACCACTCTCATCATTCGGTCGATGTAATCGGCCATGAGCTGGTCTGCCCCAAGAATAACGTTCAAGTCATGGCGAGTTATTCTGCTCAGATGATCGACGAAGCACCAGACTGGAGACAACCATTCATAGACTTCGTGGTCTACGACATCCTGCCCGAGAACCCGAAGGAGGCTACTTCTATCAGACGGCGTTCTCTCAGATTCTTCTACGATACAGAGACGAAAATGCTGTATCGCCGCTCCTACGACGGATTACTACTTCAGTGCTTGTCGAACGCAGAAGCCAAAGAAGCCGTACGAGAGGCTCATGACGGTGTCTACGGGGCCCATCAGCCTGGCCCTAAGCTGCAAGACCGCCTTCGCCGGATGGGCTACTACTGGCCCACGATGGTGGCTGATGCAATAGATTATGCCCAAAAATGCAAGGCCTGCCAGGTCCACGCAGACTTTATTCACCAACCATCCGAATTTCTACATCCGACAGTGGCGTCCTGGCCATTCGAAGCATGGGGAATGGATATCATTGGTCCAATCACCCCACCTTCCTCCCGAGGATATCGCTTCAAACTTGCGATCACTGATTACTTCTCAAAGTGGGCAGAAGCTGTCCCACTCGCCGAAGTCAAGACTTCGAACGTAATCAGCTTCCTGAAGCACCACGTCATCTACCGCTTTGGACTGCCCCGAAGGATCATCCATGATAATGGTCCACAGTTTATAAGCCACGTATTCTACCGATTCTGCGACAAACACCGCATTCAGAATGTTGCTTCGACACCATACAACCCGGCAGCAAACGGGTTAGCAGAGGCATTCAACAAAACAATCATCAAACTCCTCAAGAAGTTTGTCTCCTCCAATAAACGTGACTTGAACGAGAAGCTCGGCGAGTGCTTATTGGCTTATCGCACCACGGTTCGAACAGCCACCGGGAATACACCATTCTCGCTGGTGTACGGGAGTGAGGCAGGTCTCCCATTAGAGACTCAGATTCCCTCACTCCGAGTCGCCCTCACTTATCAATTGACAACGGACGATAACTACCGACGTCGACTACAAGAGTTAGAGGCCTTAGATGAAAAATGCCTCCTAGCTCAGCAAAGGATCGAATTATACCAAGCACGCATCTCAGGAGCCTTCAACAAAAAGGTCAAAGTCAGAACATTCTAAGTGGGCGATCTTGTTTTGGCAGTCAGGAGGCCAATGGTCATGACTCACAAGACCACCGGCAAGTTCCAACCAAAATGGAAAGGCCCATTTATCATCGAGGCTGTGTTCTCCAATGGTGCTTACCGCCTCGCCAAGCAGAACGGAGACTTGCTCATGTTGCCCGTCAATGGCAAGTTCCTGAAGAAATACTATGTTTAAACAACATTTTCCAGAGTTTTGAGTCATGTGCCCGCTGGTACCACTGAACTCAACCCCCTAATTTTCCAACTTATCGAGTCACGTACCCTCTTGTACCGCTGAACTCATATCCCAAATTTCCGAGTCATGTACCTGCTGGTACCTCTGAACTTACACTTTGATTCCAACATTCACAGATTTTCGAGTCATGTACCCGCGTGTACCGCTGAACTCATGCCCTTCTTCCATAAAGATATCCCAAATTTTTGAGTCATGTACCTGCTGGTACCTCTGAACTTACACTTTGATTCCAACATTCATGGATTGTCGAGTTATGTATCCGCTGATACCACTGAACTCACCCTCATAGTTTTTCAGATTTTCGAGTCATGTACCCGCTGGTACCGCTGAACTCACACTCACCATTCTCCAGATTCTCGAGTCATGTACCCGATGGTACCCCTGAACTTACATCCCGGTCACTCTTTTGAAAGAAAGTCATGTATAATCATACCGCTGAACTTTCTTCCTACAAGAGATCCTCCCTCATGATCTAATACCTGCACTCCCAGTGCACAACAAAGGTAACGGATCCACAAATTTCCAAGACGACCATGTCCTCATTACCTCTGAGTCGTCGTACTTCTGCCAAAAACAAATCACCCCTACATAGAATTTCCATGTCCTCATTACCTCTGAGTTATTCTACGTACCCCCCTTCATTGAGCCCACTCCTGTCATGTCCTCATTACCTCTGAATGGGAAGGCTCCGTCGAAGAAACCTTCATACTTGCCATGTCCTCATTACCTCTGAGTAAGTATGATGATCCCCTTTCGACCTATTACCTGTACCCACAACCGGAGTACGCCAAGGGTAATGGGTCCACAAATGTCCTCTGTTGACCACAAATGTCCTCTGTTGACCACAAATGTCCTCTGTTGACCACCAATACCCTCCGTCGAGTTCGCTCCTGCCATGTACTCATTACCTCTGAGTAGGAAGACTCTACGTTCAAAAAACTTTCCTACTTACCATGTCCTCGTTACCTCTGAGCAAGTATGTCAGTTCTCCTTCATCCTATTATCCGTATCCTAAACCAGGGTATGCCAAGGGTAATAGGCCCACAAATATCCTCAGCTAAATTTCTTAACACAAACCTATGGCTGCTTCAGGTATCCTGACCGAAACTTGTTATCTCTACCTAAAACCAAGGTACGCCATGGGTAACAGGTCCACAAATATATCCCCAATACGGGGGAGAACATCACCACAATATCACAGGCACAACAGACAATACAAATGAAGGGTAGAATAGAAAATACTCTTTATTTGAAGGAAGACAAGAAGTACTACATATTTCGGGACCACGTCCCTTTCAAAAAAAAGAGAGAAGAATGGGAAAACGGGGACAAAACAAGAGGCCGATTATAGCTCGGCATTGCACAACTCCAAAAGACGGTCCTTTACCAAAGCAGTCCCCCGATCAAGCCTTTGCTTAGCTCGACGCTCGGCCTCTTGGGATAGCTGCTCTGCGTCATTCAGATGTGTATAAGCCTGCCAGTTGTCCTCCATCTTCTTTAGGGCAAGCTCTAGATTAGCAGAAGCCCTACTATACTTGCCAGCCTCCTGAATAGCAATCTCTTTCTCAACACGAGCGGCCTCAAGCTCTGACTCCAGGAAAGCCAGTTTTCTCTGGAGCTCGAGGATCTGTTCCCGAACATCGGCCACCCCACGAGAAGCATCCGCTTCCCGAGTCGTATAATTTTCAGTCCGACGGCTCCACTGGTCGTGCAACTGAGTCAGATTCCGACGGTCCTGTAACATAGCCGGTTTGAGTGATTCCCGGGCAGCCATCACCTTCTCCACCACGGTAGTGAGGAAGTTGCGTTCTCGATTTATGGCCGCAGGTAAATCAGTCTGTTGCAACGAACGAAACTGGGCAACGAGACGGTCAGCCTCTAATAGCTTAGGCTCCAAGAGCGCAGCCAGTTCCTCTCCCCCAGGGAGTGTTTTAAGGGTATTAATCTGGCCGCCAGCACATCGACGGGCCAGAGTGAAGGGAGTCCCCCTTTCCACCGCTGCTTCGATCCCCCTCTTCAGATGACGATGGAAACTAGCAACTATGTCCTGAAACGCATCATCCAAGACTTCTATGGATGACGGCGTCAGAGGGAGAGTGGCAGACGGTACCAGAGGGGCAGTTTCAGAAGTTACCGCACCCGCCACCAAAGAAGCAAATTCCGTACGAAAAGAGGCTTGAATGGCGGCTAACTCCTCTTCCGTCGCCCGAATAGCGTGGATGCTCGGCAGGGAGGAAAGGTTGACCCCCGAAATCACATTCGCAAGGGAGGACACAGGGGGTATCGTCCCTTGTCCCGACAGTACCGCTGCCTGAGGCCCCAAGCTCGACCCAGATGAAGGACCCTCGACACACGGAGATTCCGTCAGGCCCTCTCCGGTAGGGTGTGATCCAGCAATATCAGTCACTGGCAATGACGGGTTAGGATCTGAACATCTAAAACAACCGTTAGACGAAGAATTTGAAGAATGACAGGAACACGTATGCTGATTCACGAATTATAGTTCAATTTGCATTACCAGGGGAAGAGCGTGGGGGCGACGGCTCGTTCACCACCAGCATAGTTTCTCCACCCACAAAGCCATCATGAGGGGGCTCAGATGTTTCAGGAACGGGCGCAGTAAAGCTCCCATCCCCCTGGTTTGAGGCTCCAGCAGGACAAGAATCCTCGGTCGCAACCGAAAGCACCCCAGCAGCAATGATAGCGGTGCACACCCCACTGACTAAATGAGACAGGACAGGATTAGCCTCCGTAATCGGGTCCTGAGGGGCGAGCTCGTCCGACGCCTATAAAGAGCAGAAGAAACAAATAATTAGGTCACAATAAAAGAAGAAGAAAGGAAACAGCTGAAGCCCAAGTCACCTCAGGAACATCCTCCACATCATCAATAAGCAGCCTGCGACGTCTTACCGCAGCATGCTTCGTAGAATAAGTTCGGTCGTCAGTGGTAGTCACGCGCCTGCTCCGTTTACGCGAGGGGCCGGGTATCACAGATGGTTGATCCTTCACCACCTCGTCAGACAGACTAGACGATTGACCCACGGCCCTTTCAGCCTGCACGACTGGAGGCTGAGTCCCAACCTCCTCACCCGAAGAATGGGACAAGTCATCAGTGTCCTGTTCGTCGTCCCCCTCATTTGCCCTATTGGACTCTGAGTCCGACACAGGAACTCTATTCGCCCTTTTTTTCCTCTTCTTGGACCCTTCTGGCTTCTCGGCCAAATTGGTGCCAACAATGAAGCTAGTATTCGTATCAAAACCAACAGGAGGTTTGCTCGCTGCAACATGATAAAGAGCCGCTATATACAAAATATCACCCTCCACCTTGGCGTCAGGGAGTGAGAAGCTGGCTCGGGTATGGGTCGCATTATAATAATGCCAAGCCCGAATGCCATCAAGTACACTGCCCTCGAAGCTCAAGCAAGCGCTAGGGCAATCCAGGAATAATTGACTATACCCAAATTGACGGGAAAATCTACTGGGCAGATAAGGCTCCAAGTATACCCTGTTCCGGTAACGATACACCAGGTGCGCGGGACGGATGTTGCGTAACCAAAGAAGCATCTTCTCAGTTAAAAGTTGGGAAGGATCAACGCCGTCAACGTGTACCCTCCTCACTTCTCTAGGGGTGAACTCAGGGAGAGATACGAAGAATTCGAGCTCGTCAATTCTCGCCAATGCCCTCCGGCAGGCCGGCATGGTATCATGTTCCCAAGGCTGATGACGATATCGAAAAATGAAGGCGTTATCAACAGAGACGTTTTCATCGGGTCCCAGCCTCATCAATGACCGATAGTGCATCAATAACCACCCCATGAGGTAGTGGTATGGTAATTCTATCCGGTTAAAGTCCGTCGACACATCACGAGCAATAACTTTGGATGTAAAGGCACGAAGGCCGTGGTGTATGCTACACACCATGGCCGGAAGAAGCGCCAGCCTCACTTTGAAGACCAATTTTACAGCAGGAAGAATAAAATGGCGGCTGATCCTTTCTATAGAACCCGCGCCGCCCGAGACTACACAGTTGCGTAGCCACACCATCAAAAACCCAGCCAAGATCGCTTTATTAGACATCTCCCGGGTACCATAGTGAAAATAACTGAGGGAGTCAGTGCTACTCCCAAACCGGTCACGAGTAGACTTCGACTTCTTAACCTTCGACATCATATCCTTAACCTCCTCTGAGGTTTGGGGAGCTCGAGACGAAACGTGACCAGAAGGACGCAACTTAAAAAGATACAAAATCTAGTCCCTGGTATGAGGGGCGTTCCCTTCTGAACTATTTATCTTCTTAATAGCCATCTGATGGCAGGCGCTATGATGACACAACAGTTCTTGGTACACGGCAACGAAGCTAGGAAACCGCTGATCCAAATCCCCGAGCTCTTCGTTTGTCGGCGTGTATACTTCAAAAGCTTCGTCTCCCCACGGCAATCTGGATACAGTGTTCATTTCGTGAAGAGCAAGCCCCAGTTCTCCTCCGGGGGTAAAGAAAGTCCCAGTACGCAGGTTATACAACTCTAATAGAGCCATAAACAAGGGCTTGTTAATGGGCAATCCGTAGCAGGTACCCCTGACGGCGTAGTAAAGATCAATTTCCTAAAGGAAGTCCCCGTACGTCCTCAGAATCCAGGAGGTAAGATTAGTCCATGTGGGAATAGGGTTAATCCAATTCAGCAGTGACAACCTGCCTATGGGATAAGACCCCTTGCGAGCAAGCTGATTCAGAAAAGTATCAGCTAGGGTGAAGGAAAAATTAGGGCCGGTTGTGTTCACAAAAGTACCCGGGAGCAGCCCTATCACAGTCCGACTCACGGAGTCCCTGCCCGCACATATTAAACCCGTGCGTCCGTTGTGGTGAATTTTGCCCACAAACATTCCCTGTTGGGTAGGAGTCAAAGAGCTCACCATCGTCCTGTTTAGCGGCACCATGTTAAACCACGAGAGAGGATATTGTCGCTCCATCTCGGGAATATGAATCTCTACCCCGTCTACAGAAAAATCCCAGTGCTCTGAGACATCCAGCAATCGGGAGTTCTTTATGGAAAAGGCATCCCCGAAGAGAAAGGCCGGTTTCAGATATTCCCCATCCAACTGCCCTGAATTCATCATAGAACAAAGAAAGCTGAAAGGTTGTTTGTTGATAGCAGCCACCCTATCCTTAGGCTCATTAGTGGGAAGCTGATCCACTATACGACGGATTAAGTCATCAAGTTGCACGCCCACGGCGCACCGAGCTGGACCCACAAGGAGCTCTTCTGCTGGGTTGGTTGGAAGATTCACTGAAGAAAGGGCAAAAAAAGAAACATGATTAAAAGAAGGCTAAAATAAAAATTTACTGAATAAAGAAGCTCTCACGAGCCTATGCGGTTCAGGTCAATAAGGTCTTATGTGGCTCCAGTCCAGTGGGGTCCCAACTTATACGGCTCCAATCCAGTTGGGTCCCAAGAAATGTAGTTTTGGGGAAGCATATGAGGTTCGAGTCAATACAGTCACATGCGGCCTAACTCAGATGCGAATTCCATATGACTCTAGCTTGATAGCTTATACGGGTTGCACGAGTGAACACATTTTTAAACAGAAGAATTCATGCGGCACAAAGCGCTATGCGGTTCAGCCTGTTAAAACACATAGGCGGCTCCGTTCAGAGGAGATTGTATGTAGTTTAGATCCGTCTTCTGCGATTCAAACATGGGGCTTTATCTATACGACTCGGGCATGAAACAGTTATGCGGCTCACACAGCATATGCGGCTCACACAGCATGTGCGGCTCACATAGCATATGCGGCTCTGCCATCAAGATTGGAGAAGGGGCTTGTACATAAATATGCAACAGAGCCATGAGTACTAAAGATCTAAAAACGACCCTTACCCTCAAAAGCAGGACGAACGTCAGAGGATACTTCGGGTACGTCAGGTTCGACGGCTGACGAGGACGTCACCCTCTTACCCTTTGCGGCGGTGGAAATGGCTTTAGAAGACTTAGGAGCCATTGCTTCGACAATGAAGATCGGAAGGAGAAGACAGGAAAAAGAGTGAACGAAAGAGAAGGTAAAGAAGTCCCTCCGGCTAAAGTTACCCGTATTTATAAACAGAGATGGAGCGTTTCGATTCCCGTGCATACACATAAACCGACCCTTCGGTTATCAAAATAAGCCGCCGAAAATGAAGGCTAAGCTCCTCGGATCCCGCACCAAAAAGCGCCCTTTAAAGATTGACAACACTTAAGTGCTAAAGATTGCCATACGTGGCAAATGATGACGTGGCTAGAGGCCATGCGGTTGAAAGTCTCATATGGCTGAATCACCTATGCGACTGAATAATTCATGCGGCTAGAACTCTTATACGGTCAGGATTGCATATGCGGCCAATATAGCCATGCTTCTTGTTCAAAGTATTTCAATTTTACAAATTGAAAACTTTGAAGGGGGTCCTGTAGAAGCATGGAAAATACTAAAGAAATTGACTCATACGGCCAAGAAAGACCCATGCGGCTCAGAAAATGCATGCGGCTCAGGGAGTCATGCGGCATAAGGAGCTATGCGGCCGGAGGCATTCCATGCGGCTCAGAAGACACGTGGCCTGATAGTGCCCCCCTCCACCCACGCTGTATTAATTGCTTTGACGGCTGACCCCTCTGAAAAGTTGACAGACCTGACACCAAAGCAGGTAATTATGACTCTGTCATGATGATGAATCTCTAGGAAAGAGAAAGAAATCTCTGACACGATCCCCCGAGAGCAACAAAATGCCACGTGGCCCTGCCACGTGGGTGTGCTTATGCGGCTCAAAGTAAAGACTTTCCATGCGGTTCAGAGTGAAGCTTCCCATACGGCTCGAGTGGAATCATCCCTATGCGACTCAAGAAGATCATACCCATGCGGCTCAAGCAGACACACCATTATGCGGTTCATGCGGCTCATCATATGGTTCAGAAGTCTGAAGGAGGGGGCCACTGCCCAGACAGTCCTAACATGTGTCCCAAGTCTTATGCGGCCCAAAATTCATGCGGCCCAAATCTCATGTGGCCCAATCTGTATGCGGTTCCAGTCTCACCATTGGCTCTCAGGACACGTGTCCTCAGCCGATCAATCTTCCAGATTTATGGCAATCCAAGATCGGGTCGAATCCCAATGATCCGGGGCACGTGGCAGGAGAATAAATTTGATTTATTCGCAGATATTAGAGAATCATTATAAGGAAGATTTATGCCAATCAGCATTAATTGCTAATGGGGACTTGGTGTAATCTACCCTTAATGGTTCTGATTCGTCACAATCAGAAACGAACGGCCTGGATTGATCAATCCCCAGGCCGCCGCCATCTTCAAGAGCTAATTATTGGCAACCCTAATGATGACATCCCACTATTATAAATAGCAAGGTGCCATTCCCTTGTAAGATATAGAGAGATATACAAGAAAACAAAAAAAAACCAGAGAAGAATACGTATACACAGAGAGACTTCCCCTATAGTCAGAGAGAGAATATACACAGAGAGAGAGAAGCCAGGAGAGCAATCAGAGAGAGAGCAAGAAGGCATTTCTTCGTCAACGACCAAGCAGATCTTCCCCGAGTCAAGGCTGCGTACCGATCGTCCAAGGAGTAAGGCAGAGCGGCCGTCGCTTTCCCGAGCCTCTATCGTCATCCTCCAGAATCTAAAATAAACAATCGTACTTAGACTGCTGTACCTAGGTTTTCGTCCCTAGGCTTTCTTTGTACGAGCGAGTTTGTATTGTGAGTCTAAGTTCAGTCCTCCGATAATTGTTCTGTACTTTTACAATCAATGGCAAACAGTTATTAGCTAGTAGACCTAGACAGCGTTCTACGCCGTTTCTACGGTGAAGGCTGGGACGCTGTCACGCACTCAAGCCCTTACTTCAGGTACGTGTCGTGACACATTTTTTAGTGGCGGCCCATGCAGGTCTGAAGTCGCAATTAGTACGATATCATAGTGGCGCTCGATTTAGAGTGCTGTTACGAGCCTGTGGTACGTATCTAGGATAGGCTGTAGGCTAAGTTTACTCAATCACAAAATAGGAAAAAACTTCTACTTGCTGATCTTTTAACTGTCCTTTTTATATTGATTCTTGCATTCTAACTGTCCTCTTTGATATAATCTTTCTTGTGCCATATTGATTTCCTTCTTTCAATCTGTCTTCAGGATGGTGCAGACAAGATCACAACATCCTGAGGCCATGGATATGGAGAGGTCTGCTATATCTCGCAGACCTGATCCAGTCACTTCTGTCGCAGTCGGAGCATCGACAGAAGCTTATGGGGGCGCTCCTCTACCAGTTTCGAGGACTGTCCCGGAGGTTGCTACGACTGTTCCTGTCGTAGTACCAGTTGTTGACGTGGGCACTCTTCCTCCTCCTGTACAGCAGACTCCTCCGTCGGTTGCAGATGTTCTTCCTCCTCCGCCTACAGACATGGGACAGATGCTTACTTTCTTCCAGCAGATGCTGGAGACCCAGAGGGTCCAGTCTGAGGCACAGCAGAAACAGATCGACGCGATGCGTCAGGGCATAGAGGATGCCCATCAGTTGGCTTTAGCAGCCATGGAGCAGAGGGCTCCACATCAGGGAGTGCAGCCGAGGTCGGGCGACATCCAAGCCTTTAAAAGAAACTGGGGCCTCGTGATTTCGGCGGGACTGAGGGCGTAGTTTATGCTGATGACTGGCTCGAGGACATCGAGCGGCAGATGAGAGCTTCCCGCCTAGCAGACGACCTGATGGTCGAGGCGGAAGGGCTACAGTTGTTGGACATCGCCCGTACCTGGTTCAGGAATGAGCCCGCTCTTGCTGGGGAGGGCCATACCTGGGCCGAGTTCAAGCTTCTCTTCAAGGAGAAGTTCTTCTCTCCTACAGACAAGATCGACTTGGCGAGGCAGTTTCAGAACCTGTACCAGGGCGGCTTGTCAGTTGAAGAGTACGCCGTAGAGTTTGGTCGTCTAAGCCGATATGCGGAGTATATGGTTTGCGACCCGGAGATCAGAGCGAGCCATTTCAGAGAGGGATTGATCTGGGATATCAAGATCCTTATCCCATCTTTCTATGCGACTTACACTGAGATCCTTACGGAGGCCCGTAAGGTAGAGCGGGAGTGGGGCTTGAAGCCCAAGAGGGACCGTGATCTGTTCCCGGGGGCTACTAGCAGCGCGGGCGCTGCTAAACGTCCTCAGCTACAACATCAATCTTTTTCACAGCACCAGCAACAGTTTCAGGCTAGGACACCAGCTTAGTAGGTGCAGTACCACCAGCAAAGGCAGGTGCAGAATGGCCAATATTACAACTTCTGTAAGAAGCCCGATCATATCTAGAAGGTTTGCAGGAAGAGGCTAGGAATGTGCCTCTATTGCGGTGAAGCGGGACATCAGATGAGAGATTGTCCCGTGAGCCCTCGTATTACTGATGCAGCTCAAGGAGCACGGGCTAGGCCACCTGCGGTACCGTATCATGCCACACACCAGCAGCGGGATATAACCCGCCAGGGTAGGGCTTTTGTGATGGCTGCTGAGGAGACCCACCCTGCAGGCGATGGATTAGGAGGTTAGGTCTTGTTCCTTCCTTTTACCTATTTCTTTCCACCCATTGATTGATGATTGTTTTCTTAGTACCTTTATTTTGCATATGTGATGATCATGCTAGATAAATAGAATACCATAATGAAGACTGCAATAACATGATATTGTAGAGACTAAAACCATGCATGTTTGTTCCTATTTTCTAGAATTGTATGTTGTATAACTTTGGATAAAATTTAGTAGACTTTGTTTGTTGGGGGCTTGACCTAGAGAAGAGTACAACTAATTTGAATTTCGAGGACAAAATTTTTTCAAGGGGGTAGGATTGTAACTGCATGTTTTCAAAAATGAGGATAATTTTGAACTTTTATAAAATTGATTATTTAATAATAGGTTTAAATTATGTTATTAATTTATTGGTGATTTTGATTATTTTAATTTAATTAAATTAATGTTTTATGATTTTGCTCTTTGGCTAGTGTAACCTTAGAGCTGCTTACCCTAGAGACTAACCATGACCATGGAGGCCTAATCCATGTAACTAGATTAGCTAATTACCACTTTTTAGTCTAAGGGTATTTTGGTCATTTTGTGACTTTTGAATTATTTAGGATTCTAATTAATTGGTGAAATTTATATTATTTTAATAATATTTAAATTGATGTATTATAATTTTGGTCATTTTTTATATTTTAATATTTTGTGAATTTTTATATTTTAATATTGTATTTTCGGGTTTAGTTTGATCGGGTTTGAGTTTTGGCTCATTTCGACCTGTGTTAGTGACCCGGATAGCTTAGACTCTAGTTGGGACCCAGAGTTTAGCTAGACATGGCCCATAAATCCTACTAATTAGTATAGTACATTTAGACTAATCCTACATGACATAATTGGTCCATTTGGTTATTTAAACTTGACCCTTTTAGCCCCAAACTTTCACATAAGACAAAATTGACTCAAAGGGGCGTTGGAGGGCATTTTGGACATTTACCAAATGCCCCCAAACCCTATAAACCTGGTCGACAGCAAGGAGATCCCTCTCAACTCCATTTTTCCACATCTTGCTCTTCTTCTTCTCCTTTGAGAGCTCCTTCCCAAACCAAGCCAAAACCCTTTGATTTTAAGCCCAAAGTAAGTCAAATCTCTTCAATTTCTCTAGATCTCTCTCTAATCTTGGTGCTAATCCTTGTTCATCTCTCATGTGTGGATTTTATCTAGGTAGAACCTAACATGGAGGGGTTGGAAGCATAGAATTGGCTCTTGACCCAAAAAGAACCAATTTTGGGGTTTTTTCTGGGGACTCCAACTCCCAAGAGGTAAACCCCAACTCTAACTCTTGTAATTGTTCCTAATTAGTGTCATTTGCATATTAGAGGGTACCCGAGGCATAGGACAACCCATTAGAAGAGGGTTGGAACCCATTGGACTCAATTGGGGACTTTCGAGTTAGGTTTAGTGCCAATTTTGGGAAAAATCCTAAATTGGCATGTTTGGGAGATACCCCTAGCCTAATTAGACCTAATTAGGTTAGTTTGGTTGAGATGAGGCTAGGTACGTGTCCATATTTGGATACGTGGGGTCGTTTTACGAGAAATCATAAAAATAGACTTCTTCAGAGTTTTCGGGTTCTAACACACGGGTGACTTTTTGCACCGACACTAGAATCGGCAAGCTAGTACTTAGAATAGGTTCTAATTATTATTTAGAACTTGTGGGTAGAGTTTGGGTCGAATTCGGATAGGTTTGGTTTTCGTATCACGCGGTATCGTGAATCGGACACCCCGGAGTCGCCAGAATGGCCATTTGGCCATTCGGGCCTCGTTTCTCGTTTTTGCTCGCGTGCGCGAGTTAGATTGCTTGTGTGGGGCACGTGTCTAGACCCTAGTAGGTAGAATTTGTAAGGATTGGGTATTCGGATAAGGTTTTGGGTCGTTTAGGAGTATATGTGTATGTGTATGTGTATGTGTATGTGTGTATATTTATATGGGGAGTGTGTTAGTGTGTGGTAGTAGTGGTGGTGCTGGTAGTGTGTGTGTGGTTGTAGTTGTGGTGTTTTGTTTAGAGTTGTGTTGTGCTTGTGTGAGTTAGAAGAGGGTGAGAGTTGTTGTGTTGTAGGAGTGGATGTGTTGTGTTTGTGAGAATGAGAAGAATGAGTATATGAAGATGTGAATGAATGAATGAAATGAACATGTGAATGAAAGAAAATATGAGTTTGATGAAGGTTTAGAGTGAATGAATGAAAGTATTCATGAATGAATATATGAATGATTGAATATATGAGAGAAGGAAGGAAATGAAGAAATGAATAGATTCATAGATGATGAATGAATTAATATAAATATAGGAAAGAAGGAGTGAATGGATTGTGGATTGAATGCATTGTGAATTAAATGGATTGGTGAATTGAATGGAGATGTGAATGAGATAAAGGAATAGATGAGTGGATTCATGAGTGAATGAACGAAGAAATGAATGAATAAATATAGGGATAAATGAATGTATAGATGAATGATGGATGAGTGAATGGATGAATGGATGGAAGGGGGAGCTGCTGCCCCCCACAGCAGCAGCAAAATTCAGCAGCAGTAGCAGCATTATACAGCAGCAATAGCAGCATCTTGGCAGCAGCAATAGCCCCCATTTTGTCCCCCTTTGACCCCCTATACATCCTCCAATAAACCATCCTATATACCTCCTATATCCACCATATTTTCTACTATACAACCCCTTGATTAGTGAGTGTTAGAGTGGTGTAGGTTGGTTAGAAAACTAGTGGTTAGAGTAGTAGAAAATAAGCTAAGTCACATGTTAGTAAGTAACATGTTAAGATAATACCATGTTAAGGTATTCACATTAGAGGGTAAGATACATAGATATGATACTTGGATTTGAGTTAGGATTAGAGATAGAGATATAGTTTGGTCATGGGCTAGAGTGAGGGTTAAAATCGAGTGGTTATCTTGTGATATCAAGATGGTATCACAAGGTAAGTGGATTTTACCCTATGTGAAGGGTAAGATATCAAGATACCATGATACGGTATCGAGATACTAGAAGAAAGGTTAGAATGCCATATTATAGAGTAGGAAAAATACTTAGAATGAGGGTAGAGAAGTCTAGAGTTGGAGTTAGAGGCTAAGGTAATGGAATTACCTTGGAAAGGTAAGAAAGGATAATTTAAGGTAATGCCTATTTCCTAACATATGAGTTTACTACCTTAAGATATAGTTATAATTAGGATTTTATGGTTGGTAATGGTTATGAATAGTGGACTTAGACTAGTTTTGACCTCCGTTGACCACAGTAGACTATTTTGACCAAAAGTCAACCGTAGCCTAGAAATGACTAGAACTTGACCGAAGTTGACCAGTTGACCCAAAGTCAACTGTTAGTCAACGTTAGTCAAATTTGACCTAGAGTTGACCAAGGGTTGACCAGAGTTGACCAGTTGACCAAAAGTCAACTGTAAGTCAACCTTTGACTTAGTTTGACCTTGTTTGACTTAGATTGACTTAGTTTGACCTTGTTTGACTTAGATTGACTTAGTTTGACCTTGCTTGACTTAGATTGACCTAGTGTGACTTAGTTTGGCTTGGTGTGACTTAGTATGACCGAGTTTGACCTAGATTACATAACATATACTAGAAATTATGCCATACACTGTTAAACCCTAATTAACTCGTGATATCTCATCCTTAGGTGTGTGATTTCACTCTGAGCCAGATTACACAGTTGACATATTTCTATCGGATCTCAGGCGAGTACATTCTCTGATAGTATTTCTGTTTTATGATATCGTCTATGTTTCTTGTATTTAGAGTAGATATCCTTGTTCTCTTGTCATATTGTTCACACGGATTGGTATTTGTCTGGATCCTGTCATGAGATGTTATTTCTTGTATTCCTTACTATATCCTGTTCAAGTCTTTCCTTGTTTCTTATGCATTGTATAGACATGATTCCTGCGAAGTCTCTGTACCTTCTTGAAGAATCATGTGCCATGACATGTCATAACTGGATCCACTTTACTGGTCGGGGATGGGGGTACTTAGCGTAGATATGTGATCATTTTTCCTCCTGTGATTCATGTTCCCTGAGAGTGTTAGCCATACACTTTACGTATGACTAGCCAGGCCCTTTTTCTCCTATGCAACCCAAGTCGATCACATGTTGAAACTAATATTAAACTCACATAGATATAGTTCCAGATTTTCGTATATGATATATACTATTTTTTTGTTCTTACATTCAGTTATAGTCTTGATATGCCTTACCATGATTCATGTACACATTATTTTACCTTGTATATTCTCTCTATTTACTGCTATATTTTTAATATCATCTAACTAGAACTGTTATTTGAGATTTGTGCTCGTTCCATCCTGACTGGATATGTTGACAAAATTTTTCAGATTATGGCGAGGACGAGTGTCCTACCTACTACGGTCCTCATGACATGGTTGGTATAGACTTGGAGACCCTAGTACAGCAGGGGTTAGCTCCAGCTGATGAGGATTAGTATAGTTTAGCTGGTTTAGTTTAGTACTAGACTTTGTCTCCAGATTACATTTTGGCTTGTTATTATTTTAGTATTTGTATTGAGATTGTTGACTCTGTGACTCTGGACTTGTATTATTCTGTGTTGGATTTTCAGGATGATATTTCATATCTTGTTGTCTTTATCTTTCAGTATCATCTAAATTTCTTAGAGTTTGTGATTGAGTATATTATATTGTCATTGCTTATCCTCCATTCGGAGTTGACCGTTCTCAACAGATTTTGATATTATAATTGTTGTTAGATAGTAGACCTAGACAGCATCCTACGCCGTTTCTACGACGTAGGCTGGGACGCTGTTACGCACTCAAGCCCTTACTTCGGGTACGGGTCCTGACAGTTTCTACACACCAAGAATGCACACAATGTTTCAAAAACTCATATGCATGATTTTCTAACAAAACCTAGCACCAGCACTTCTGCTACATGTCATTATTGTAGATTAAAAGGATATGTGTCAATACAGTGTAAGATCAGAAAGCTAGCAGATATAAATGCGTATAAATGGGTTCCAAAAGCTAACACATGAGGACCCTCAAGAAAGTGGGTACCAAAGGTTACATCTTCAACCTGTGTTGTAGGTGGACCTTCCTCCTCCCACTAAAAGCAAGTGGAAACTCGATAGTGGTTGCTCTAGGCATATGTCAGGTGACGACAAATTATTTGCAACTCTATCGATGAAGAAAGAAGGCTATGTCTCCTTTGGGAACAATCTTAAAGGTAATATCATTGGCATTGGTGACATATGTATCTCTCCCTTTCCTATTATTAAAAATGTTTGCTTAGTAACAGAATTGAAACATAACTTGTTGAGTATCAGTCAATTAGCTGATCATGGTTATGGAATAAATTTTGTTAAGAATAAATGTTTTGTCTATGATAAAACCTCTGGAATTATTTTATTTGAGGGAATAAGAGAGGACAACATATATGTTTTATATTTGTCAGAAAAGACTACAATACCGGAAAGTCTGTTTACAACACAAGACGAAAGCTGGATTTGGCATATGCGTCTTGGTCATGCAAACATGGATACGATTGTAAGATTGTCAACCAAGAAACTGGTAAGAGGCTTACCTGAAATAACTTTCAAGAAAGATATGATCTGTGCTGATTGTGAGAAGAATAAGGCATCTAGATCATCTTTCAAATCAATAAACGTTGTAAGTACCCCTAGATCCCTGCAATTAATTCATATGGATTTGTTTGGACCAAGTAGAATCGCTAGTCTTGGCGGAAAGCTTTATGTTACGTGATAGTCGATGACTATTCACGATATACTTGGGTTTATTTTCTTGCAAATAAGAGTGAGGCCTTTTCTGAGTTTGTATCTTTCTGTAAGAAGGTGCAAAACGAGAAAGGATTCATGATTACTCGTGTTCGAAGTGATCATGGAGGAGAATTCGATAACCATGAATTCAAATCTTACTGCAATTTAAATAGATTATCTCATGAATTCTCTTGCCCCAGAACTCCTCAGCAGAATAGAGTTGTAGAAAAGAAGAACAAAACTCTTGGTGATATGGTCAGAGTTATGCTTAATCAGTACAATCTTCCAAAGTACTTTTGGGCAGAAGTTGTCTACACAACATGCCATGTATTAAATAGAGTTCTTATTAGACTCTCCTAATATCAGCTATTTCAAGGTCTTTAGATGCAGATGTTACATCCTGAATACAAAAGACAACTTGGGAAAATTTGATGAAAAAGCTGATGAAGGAATTTTCTTGGGATATGCAACGAAAAGAAAAGGATACAGAGTATTCAACAAGAAATCACTTATTGTTGAAGAATCATTCAATGTCAAGTTCGATGAGCTAAATGTCAAAAGACAATACGACAGTGACAATAAAGAAGAAACTCCCACAACAGAGGAAACTCCCACAACAGAAGATACTTCTACGTCTTATCTGAAAAGTTTGCCGAAATGTATGCGATTTACACCAGACCATCCCGAAGAACTGGTAATCGGTGATGTGTCAAAAGGCGTAAGCACTCGTTCCAGCTCAAGACAATTGGTAATAGAAAATGTTGCATTTATTTCCAAAATTGAACCTAAAAATGTTTTAGAAGCATTTTCTGATGAATTTTGGATTTTTGCTATGCAATATAGGACCGTTGAGCACCTCTAGAGAGGGGGTGAATAGAGTAAGTACGAGTGCAGCAGAAAATAATCACCAATTTTAAATTTAAAACAGATAACTATGGCTGTGAATAAATAGACAGTAAATAGATATAGCAAGAAATAGAGAGATCAAACTCAGTGACACAGCGATATATACTGGTATCCCTCTAAGAGGACTAATCCAGTCTCGAGTACTCTTGCTCGATGTTAATCCACTAAGGCACAAGCTAATTGAGAGCTTGCAGTCTCTTACAACACCGTACTTGGTGACAAGTGCACGACCGACTTCATAACACCGTGCTTGGCGACGAGCGCACGATCGGCTCCAAAAATAGAGACAGTTTCTGAACTTTGAACAACCTCTTTACAACTCTTGATAACCAAAAGACTCTAGATCAAATAGATAATACTAGCTTTTAGATAAGAGATGTGTAGGTGAAATATGAAAGCTTTAGATCAAATGAAAATACTTATTGAAGAGAGAAAAGAAGATGAATTGATTGAGTGATTTGAAATAAGAAATTCTCTTCTATTTATAGGTGTTTTCGAGGACCGAACTCGGACAGAATTCGGGCAGAGGTCTGATGCAAAGATTTCACAAACGAACGTTGCATGCAGATTTGGAGGCAACAAATATTTAAATTAAAATTGATCGAACTCGGACCAAACTCGGCCAGAGTTCTGTCTCAGTAAAATGTAAAATATTTGTCAAATTTTGTTGCACAAAGTGAATGATATTTTTGGTAAGTGGACTTTGGATGGGTAGACTGTATAGGAGAGTGGACTATGATTAACCTAAGCCAGTAGTATTCAGTCGATCTTACAATTTATATCCTAGACTCAATAAAGATATAATACATAATAAATTGTAAAATGACTCGGACTGATTCCAATGAGAATGAGCTTCAGAATGATGATTCGCATGCTTGCTGATGTAGTAGTACGCTTTTTGATATTGATTTCACTAGACCTAAAATGATTAGCAGTAGTTCGTATAGTTTGTGCATTGACTTAAGTTAGTATCGATTATTAAAATCGGGTGTGACCATGGAATGGGCCAACAATCTCCTCCATTTTGATAATTGACAAACTTGAGTCTATACCAAAATATATCTAAATAGAATGAAAAAATACCTGAAAAAGAATAAATGGTAGTGTTTATTGATTTGATTTTTGGTATTGCTCTTTCTCCTCCTTTGTCATTGTCAAAAAATAGTTTTGGCTCCCTCGTAATGTGTGAAGCCAACAAAGTTCATCAAAAGACAAAGTAATGCTAGATAGATAACCACAAATAACAAAATTGTCACAAATAAAAAGTGTATAGCAAAAATAACTAGAAGTGAAATACAGAAATGTCATACATAATGAAAGATACAACCATCACAAACTGCTAAATGTCTAACTATAAAGTTTAGACAAAAAAAGACTACAGAAGTTCATCATCTATCAAACTACATCCAAAAGAACCACTAACTAAAGTCCTCATCACATCGGCGTGTCGTCACCTCCAGGAGCATCCGGTGGAAAGTATGCAGCAGTAGGATCAAAATGAGGAAAAGTCGTCTCATCATCGAACCTAGGTCCATGGAAGCTGGGGTGATGAAGCATAGTGAATGGATGTGTGGGGTCATGAGAAAGACTATAGTGAATGTCAGCAATACTGTTCCGCAACACCTGAGCCTGGGTGATATGGCGGAACTCAGAATCAAGATAGCCTTGATGTCGTTGCGCTGAGAGGGCAACGAAATCATCAAAGCGCTGATAGAAACCGAGGTCAAAACCCGGAGCAGGGGTTGGAGCAGCAGCAGCATGAGGAGCCTCAGGGTCATCATCGTAAACAGGTTCAGCAGGTTCAGCAGCAGGAGGCAGAGGAGGAGTA